>JASSRZ010000007.1:20667417-20677417 GCA_032164315.1 Malacoctenus gilli
TCACATTCGCATTGTTGTGCGTTAAAAGTTTAGTACAGTAGCTTCCAGCGCGTAAACTGGGTCAGTAGAATCAACTGATTTATTATTCAGCCAACTGTTTGCAGCTCCCGTTGCAGAGATCCGTCACTCCGCGCAGCTTCTTGGATTCCCTGCGTCGACGTGGTTCCTTCCAAACTTCAGGGAATGCTTGAGGGGGTGTAAACAGCCCCCCCACCCACCCCCGCTCCTCTCCTGAGTCGGGATTTACTGCAGCACATCGGCGATTTATCATATTCACGTTCCGTTCGCTCGTCTCTTCATATTTGCATTCACATTCTTCTCATAGCTGTTGTTTTTTTTATCGCACCTTATCACCGTTAGTCAGTCGCAAACTTCCTATTTTGGGTTGAAGTGGCACCGCGAGCCGGAGCGCTTACGAGTCGGGATGCATGTGCAGGTGATGCACGTGTGCAGCTCCTGTTTCAGACTCGTGTACTTAACGTTCAAGTCGTGCTCGCTTTTAAAAAGTGGTCTTTCCGAGTTACAGCGACACTTTTTATCCTCTTTTTTTCTGCTTCACCCTCGAGCAAAACTGTTCCAAACATTGTGGTGTTTTTAAAACAAAGTTCATTCAGATTTGGAGGGTTTCGCCTCGCTGTAACCGTGAGGGGAACAACCTCTCGTGTTCGCAGCACAGCTGCTCCCTGAAGACAGAAGTCGAGCGAGTCTTTGTTTTTGCAGCTGCAGTTGACAAGAACACATTGTTCTCGCTCTAACGGTGGATTCATGACAATGTGGCGGAGTTTAAACAGGGTTTTTGAGGAAGTCTGTCCAGTGCCACATTTCAAATGTGGGAAATGACTTCTTCATTCCCTGCCCTCTGTCATTCTGCTCTTGTTTCTTGCGATTCACACGAAATAAATGTGACGTCTTGATTGTTGATGGTAAAAAAAAAAAAACAAAACTGCTGAAGCTGTTAAAAGACTCCAGAAATGAGGTGTTGTTGTTGTCAAGTTTTACTTCGCACAGCGAGTGTCGATTTATTGCCTCTGAACTTTTCACTGCTGAGAATGATTGAAGCTGCCAAAGAAAAATGTGAACGTCGTTGTTCCCAACGCTAGAAGTTTCACACAAATGAAAATGTGGAATTAAAGAGAGTGTTCGGTCCTCTGCTCCTCCGTCAGGCCCAGCTGGAGGCCCAGAAGGCCACGCAGGACTTCCACAGAGCCACCGAGGTCCTCCGGGCGGCCAAGGAGACCATCTCGCTGGCCGAGCAGAGACTCCTGGAGGAGGACAACCGGCAGTTCGACTCGGCCTGGCAGGAGATGCTCAACCATGCCACCCAGCGGGTGAGGAGACGAAGGGAGGGAGGGAGTCAGATGGGAGAAAGGACAGCAGTCTGTTGCCGAGCTGCGTGATCAGAAACAGCTGAGAAAATTGAACGTTTTTCTGAACGGAGATTTCTGGTTGGCTGTTGCAGGTGATGGACGCGGAGCAGACGAAGACGCGGAGCGAGCTGATGCACAAGGAGACGGCGGCCAAATACACGGCAGCGATCGGCCGCATGAAGCAGCTGGAGAAGAAGCTCAAGCGCACCATCAACAAGTCGAAGTACGAGCTCAGAGTGTGACGGCGCCGCTACTGAAAAAAATACCCAAAGTACAAGAACTGCGTGTCAGTCGGGCTTGAGTCGAACCCTGAGGCAACGCCATGGTCACAGGTGATGCTGGTGGTTCAGTCCTGCTGCTGCCAGCTGCACATTTGAATAAAACGCTCCGCTTTTCGATAGAAGCGGCGGCGGTGGCTCTGAGTGCCGCTTCTCTATTTGTCCGAAAGCGACTTCTTCTCTGTGAGGCTGTGAAACTCACCAACCACATCGAATCGCCGTGTTGATCATGAACCGTCAGGTGTCTGAGGGGGGGAAGTCCGCTTCAAATGTGGAGAAGTCACGAGCTGATGACCTTCCGCCGCATCACATGGACGAAGAGAGACGTGGTTTTCGTTACTGAACGCTGCCATCAGAGAAGGCTGAAGTGACATTTCCTCTGACGTGATCCGTAATCCGTTTAGTTCCGTGGAACCACACTGAGATCGTCCAGTCGATATCAGACCGTTTGGTGAAAGAGGAACAGACTGAGAGCTCATAAAGAACTGTGAATTTCTCTCATTATCCACAGGTTGCAGTTTTTTAACATCGTTGACTGTCTGAAGTCTGATACGAATGAAGCGAATGTTAAAACAAGCTGCAGAAGCTTCAAGAAAAATCCCACCGAGTGCTTCACATATCCGGCACTCTTCATTTTAGAGGTTTCCCAATCAGATGTTTGCGTCCCGGTGTTGTCGGTGACTCAAGTCTGAAGCTGTTCTTCACAGAGAGACAAATAAAACGTGTCTGTTGAGTCACTTGAAGCCGGAGCTGATGCACGTCTGCCGCTCCGCCCGGAGCCAAACGTCTGTCACTCCGCAGGCTCCCTGCTGGTGTCTGACTCAGGCCGTCTGACGGCAAACAACTGGGTGAAAGTTCGAGTAAAGATACTGACAGTCAAGCAGAGCGCTGAGTAATCTCTGTACTGTACTCGGATACTTCAATCCAGGAAACTGTCAGTACTCTAAATATTCAAACAGACGCCTGCTGCAGATCATTCTTGCGGTTGTTTTTCTTCTCCAAACTCGACATTTTCCGGTCCACAGTCTGTGCAAAAACACGTTCGGCACTTGGTTAGAGACTGAACGCGACCTTTCAGCGGATGACATTTCCACAAAGTTTTGGAAAATTGGGCACAAAAGTCCCCCTCAGCTTGTGAAACTCCTGAAACTGCACCTTAATGCGTAGCTCAGCGGCTAACCAGGCGGCAAACCTAGTATCCAAAAAATTGTTCACGTCTCCGAAATGTTCCGTTTTAGGGAGCGAAGGAATCACGGCCGTGCGATCGGTAACCTCGCAGCCTTAACGAAAAGGCCAAAGCGTCGGATGGTTTAACGTGCTGCTCCCGCAATTACAGCAGCTGTTTTCTGCGGCGCCAGTCTAACTGAATTACGCACCGCAGCCTTGCCGCGTGTTGCCTCAGCAGGGTGCTAATCCACTCTGCATCGCCGGAGCCTCCATCCTCTCCCTCCTCCGCTCGGGTTTCCATGGTGATGACGAGAGTACCACTCTTTTTCTGGGTTACTGTGCATTTTCCCCTCGGATCTAATCTCTCTCCCTCTCTTCTCCTCTCCCCGACCTCCCTCTCTCCTCCTCCTCCTCCTCCTCAGGCCCTACTTTGAGATGAAGGCCAAGTATTATCTGCAGCTGGAGGTACGTGACGACCGGCTACACTTTACTTCCCTCTTGAAAGGTTGCGGAGACCTCTGATGACGCTCTTTATGTTGCTCACTTGGACTTTGACCGGAGTTGAATAACTCGACCGGGAGCTGCAGCGACATTTTTCCTCTGCAAACAGAATCATTCAGCACAAACTGCAGCTGTGAGCGGCGACGGGAACAAAGGCCGCTGTGACCAGTTGTAACTGTGCGAGTTAGATAATCAGCGAACAATTGTCCAAGTCGGCATTAGGCGGGGGGGGGGGGGACAATGTCTGTCTGTGTGTTTCCTCATTAATCTGAGAGACCGAGTCACCGTGAGTCTCTCTGTGAGCTGGTCAACTTCAAAACAAAAGCCTCCAACAACTACGGTTTTTCAAGTGGTTGAAACCACGCATTCAGCTCTGTTGCTCATCCCACAAATGCATGCTTGGTTGACGCTGACGCTTTCACCTCCCCCCAGAACCTGAAGAAGACGGTGGACGAGCGTCAGGCCAAACTCTCGCAGGCGAAAGGCGAGTACAAGTCGGCGCTGCGGAACCTGGAGGTGATCTCGGACGAGATTCACGAGCGGCGGCGAAACTCCGCCATGGGCCCGCGCGGGCGAGGCGTCGGCGCCGAGGGCGACAGCGTGTCTGGGGACGACATCTCCAACTTCAAGATGGAGTCTGACGGGATTTCCAGTGAGTGCAGCGCGAAGTTTGCGGGCGCTTTTCACGCGGGTCGTGTCGGTGGACTGGGACGGAGCTCCAGACGAGCGAAAATGGTGATCGGTGAAGGTTAAAGCGTCTTGTCTTCTTGTTGTTGTCGCCGCCGCTCACCTGACGTCTCTCCGGACGCCGTCTGCAACGACGTTTAGTCACAGCTCTGTGGCGAATCGGCTTGCAGCGACAAACAGGGGCCGTCAAGAAACTTCTCCACCAGCTCAGACGGGCAGAATTGATTTTTGAAAGACTTGTTGTTCGGCGATAACGAGCAGATAAGCGGCCTCGCCGCCTCGGGCCCGTGCGGCGTGGACGCCGTCTCCCAGGAGCTGATCGCCGCGAACCGCTGTGTCCGTTGGCCCGGCCACGGACACACAGCGAGCGCTTGTGAGATTCGCCGAATCCCGCCGCGTGGTTCTTGGAAGCCCTGATGAAGGCTGTGATTTTGAGGGACTTGAGAGTCAACAAGAGAGCTGACGGCATAAACAGATAACAAATAAATTAGGTCTCAGTCAATTTAGCTCTGGTGGACTTTCACTGATGTGCGCCAGCAGCCGGGATCCTGCGGCTCCTGTTGTGGAGCCAGAACGGCTCAGCGACTGATCCAGGATTCATCAGCTGAAGTAGCGACGACAGTTTCAGCAGCCGTGTTAGAGATTTCCCAAACTTGGAGACCTTCAGTGTGGTTTTTGGGGGTAAAACAGCATCAAAATTCAGGCCAGTGTTTACATTTTGCACACAAACGTTATCTTTTAGTCACAAGACTGAAATTTCATGCTGACTCTCAGCAAACTTTCTTCGTTTTGGAGGAGGAACACGAAAAACTTTTGTTTTCATGCATGTTCTCACTGCACATCATTATCAAAAACACGTTTCTTCTCTCATGTGGGGGGGGGGTGGATGGGGGTGGGGGGTGGAGGGCTGCAAGGTAAAGATCACGAGGAAGGAGCGACGGCGGGTCATCGGGTTCGCTCTGGATGACTCCAGGTTTTTTGGCGCTTCTTTAAATTGGTCTATAGAATAACGAGGGTGTCGTTACCATGGCGACATCAGTTTGGTCCCAGCCAACCACCGTGATTACCGTCTAAGAGGCAGCGTGAGGCCGAAAATAACCGCAGACGCCGGTGGTGCGTTCGTGTGCTTGGTTCACGCTGGGAGAAAAAAAAAAAACCCAGCGTCTCCTGTGAACACGATGTGACACGCGACACTTCACTGGCTTCTATTTTTAGCCGTTTGCTCTTTGGTTTCGCGCCTCTGTGTCTTCCTCCATCTTCATCCTCCTGCTTTGTTCCACGTTCGTCCTCCTTCTCTCTGCTCTTCCTTCTCCTTCCACTCTTCTCTCTCCGCCATCCCTTCATCTTATTGTCGTTCTCATCTCGTCCCGCAGTGGCGTCGGTGTGCTTCGACGACGACCCGTGCGGCGGAGGCAGCCTCATGTCGGAGGAGGACTCGGAGACCCGCTCCACCTGCAGCCTGGGCTCGTCTCCCAGCAGCCCCCAGGAGCTCGCCTCGCCCTGCCCCTTCGCCGGCTCCTCCTCCGGCTCTTCTTCCTCCTCCTCCTCCTGCATGTCCTCCTCCTCCGACTCCCCGTCGCCCACTCCGTCCTCCTCCTCCTCCACGTCCTCGCCGGCTCCTCTGTCCCGGCCCTGCAGCCTGGACCTCCCCAGCACCGTGTCGCTGTCCGACTTCGGCCTCATCTCGCCCGTGCTCGGCCCTCGCAGCGAGTGCAGCGGCGCGTCGTCGCCCGAGTGCGACCTGGAGAGAGGTGCGTGATGGGAATCTGATGGTGGAGGTTGAACGTCGACATATTTAGCTTCTCTTCTTTGCGGCACTTTTGCTGTGATTGGGTGAAGCTCAGAGTTTGCTCTGCACTTCCTGTTGGTAATTTTTACCGACATCTTATCACCTCTCCCGCAAAAACTTCCTAAAAATGCATTGTTGTCACGTTTTAAAAGCGTTATATCATTAATCTGGGTTCCTACAACTTCCTGTGGTTGTGAGATAAACAAAACCAGCTGCATAAAATATTCAAATTTTATCCCATTTTACTGTCCTATAAAACATTTACCAGATTCGGTCTATTGACTTTTGGTTCAGTTCAGATTCAGACCCCAGAAAAAGCGTCTCGCAGCGATAAATAAAGCCGGTCCGTGCAGCACGTGCCGTAACGGCGGGGGCAGAGGAAGCAGCGTGGGAGCGAGATGGATGGCGCCCGAGAATCTATTCTGGGCCAGACGCACGACCTCCTCCTGCTACCTGCTCGCCTCACACCTGCTCCGCCGCAGCACAGCATTAGTCAAAGTGACAGCGCGGCGAGCGGCTCACCTGCAGGGGAGGGGCGGGGGGAGGAGAGGAGGGGCGGGGCAGGGCGGGGGTCTCACCACTAGATCCTCAAGTCTCCGTCGGAACTATTTACACACAGATTGTGTCGGCTTGTCAGCAGATTAAATGTCTGAAATAAGAGAAAGTGAGCTTGTTCAAAATCCTCCTCCTGATGGTTTAAAGCATCTTTTTAAAGACAGGAAGTAGAAGTGTCGTCGCAGCTCAACTCGTCTCACATCCTTTCGCTGCTGAGGTGAATTAGATGCTCTCGTAACTCGCGGTGACGTCACTTTCTGGCCAATCAGTGGCCTCCAGTCCATCGTCGTCACAGTTTCAGTTCAGCTCGATGAAGTATCGAGTTGAACGGTTCCGTCGCTTGATGGAAAATCCTCCAAATCGAGTGGGAAAGCCCTGATGCGTTTCCTTGAATCACTGCAGCAAAACGGGCAACTTGCGTGCTGGAACTCACACTGACCTCCTCCCATCCCGCAGGTGACCGAGCCGAAGGGGCCGAGGGACACCTGGACAACGCCCCGACTACCACCACCAACAGCAGCAGCAGCAGCGGCGGCGGCGGCAGCAACACGAGCAGCAGCAGCAGCAACAGCAACAACAACATCGTGACGTCCAGCACCAAGAGGGGCTTCAGCCTGGAGGCGCGCTTCAGCTTCCTGAACCTGCGGCGCCAGCGGGCCGACAACGCCAAGAACTCGGACGGCTGCTCCCAGAAGGCGGAGGCCGGACACACCGTGGTGCTGGTCAAAGGCGTGTGAGGAGGCACGCGCCGGAGTGGGACTCTGCCTGAAAGCTGTCGATAAGCTACCCGCCACCACTGCACTCCATCCCCAAACCCCCCCTGCGTTCAAAGAGACACTCCGAATGTCTTAGTTAGATTGTGGGCGTATTTCAGAGGTTCCCTTCACGTCTGCGCAGCGTTACGAGTCCCGTCCGCCCCCTCGAGGACACCGCACCTTCTGAAGTCTCATTCCTGGGAACTTGCAAGCACTGGTAGTCTAAAAAAAAACGATAAATAAATGAAAAAAACAAGCAACAAATGACGTTACTCACTCCAAGCAGAAGAAGCTTCTCCCACGAGTTCATCTGCCCGCGACTTGAGGATCGTGCCGTCAGATCGAACCCGTCGTCCGAACTCTTGGACTTCACGTCAGCATGCAGGCGATGGCGCCGCTCGGCAGTTTGAAGTCACGCGTGACGACGTTGGAGCCGGCCTGCAGCCTGTTCTGTGCTCGTGTGTTTGATAAGATGATTATCTCGTATTTTCTGACATCGTGTGTGCGTGAAGTGTTTGGAGTTAAGACCTCAGATGTTAAAGAGGAAAAAAAAAAGAAAAACAACCAACCTGGTGATTTTCCATGTGAACTACGATGTGCTAAAGATTCATTGAAAGCTTTTTTTTTTCTTCCCATGCCTCATTTTTACCAACATGATTGTGGTTAGAAGTTATTTACAGGAAGATGTTAGTGATATTTTAATTATAAAATGTTCTTTATTTACAGTGAAACTGCAGAAGAACTGAAATACAAATAAAGAGTTTGACCTGATGGAAAGCAGAAACCGTCCGATCTGTTCGTAAACATCGACACACGGCGGCTCACCTCACGCCAAAGAATTTGCATTCGACTTTCTGCTTGTTTCACAACTTCCCTCGTGAAAGTAAACGACTACACGACTACACTTGCTCACTTTACTGGTGTGATTTCTTTTGGGAGTCGCTGTTTTGAGCATTTTTCTAAAGTGAGTTCACCTACACTTACAGATACGTTAATTGAGATTTGTGTAAAGGTTTGTTTGTGCAGCAGGTGGCAGTACCGAGCCATACAAAAAAAGGTTTATTTTGGCATCTTTGTTTTGTTTCAGTGGGCCTGGATCATGAAAAGGTGAAACCTAAAGGTATATCAGTTTATTAGACAAGAAAATACTAAAGCTTTGTTATTCAGAAAAGTGACTCACTGCACCACCTTGTGGTACAAAATGGAACTGCAACAAAATCTGAATGAACTTCTCTTCTTCCCAAGTCGGAAATTACCTTCAGCGGGTTTTCCTATCAAGACGCCCCCTTTATGTCCCCACAGAGAATAAATGAGAGCTCGGACACCAGCAGATATAGAACTTTGTGTATTCAAAATCTGAACACATCAGTCGATCCAACATTTAGTGCAAGTTCAGCAAACATTACATCTTCATTCATTCACTGGTCTGACGGGCTGCTGCAAGATTGTCCTGCTGTCGCTCCAAAGGAAAAGACATGAAGGAGGAAAAAATGACGACAATAAATCATCACGCTTGGCAACGGATACATGACGCTGTAATTCACCCTCTGTGAAGCGATGCGGTAAAAAATGGAAAAATCTTTTTTTTTCTGAATTTATCCTATTTATATATTGGAAATCGTCTTACATTCAGCTTTTAATTGGAAATAAATTGGATTTTTTTCATAACTAAAATTTCAAATGCCTTGCATAAGTAACCAAAAAATGGACAGAAAATGCTTTGAATCTTTTTTTATGAATGGAATTTATTTCTTTTTAATTTTGAAATAGTAAAAGTAATTTTTTTTTAATTCTGGTATTTCTGTATATTGGTAACATTTTCAATTTAACAAGAATTTTCCAATTGTGAAAAATTACAGTAAATCAGTGTAATAAATTAGGATGGCTAAATATTGTATGTCGAACAAATGCAATATGCTTGTAAACACGAATTAAGGGAGGGTGTGAATTCCACTGCTTCCTCATGATGCGGGTGTTTCCTCCAGCATGCGTCAGTGAATCTAAGTGACATTTTGTTTTTGACAAATGACTTTTAGAAAAAGTGCAAAACGACAACAGAGAAGTTGAACACGAGTTCTTGGCATCACGTTTAGGCGTCAACGCGCGTGAGGGCGACAGTGACGCAAACATACATACGAACACGGGTGGGACAAGCGGGCCGAGGTTCCCCGTCAGCCGTCATTCATCCGCTGCCGCACTGACTCCCCGCGGCGCCACTCCGCCACACGGCTCCTGAGAATTTAATACATCAACCTCTGCACTCAGTCAAGGACGCCAAAACCGTCCCTCCGACCTGAAACCAGCCATCGCTCTGGCAGTTTTTCTCGTGGACGAAGAAGCGACTGCAGAAGCGTCGAAGAGCCAGCTCGAGTTTTGAACTCGCAGTCGTTTGAGGAGATGACGGCAAACTTTTGCGGCGCATTTGTGTGATTTTCAGTGTCGGTTCAGCAGTTCGAAGTTATAACCATCCTAATTTAGTTCTAATCTGGTTTACACAATCGCTGAAACTTCTGGGTTTTTTTCTTAATATGAATAACTGTTGTGTTTGACTTCAATTGGTCCGGCTTTAAGCAGCTTTAAACTGAAGGTACATTTTAGGTTTCCCTTGTAATTTCTCTTTTTTTCAGCCACAATAAAACAGAAAAGTAAAACGTGACTTGTTTGTTTATCAGACTCCATCAAATCTGCGAAAATCTAGATTCTGATCATCACCGAAGCTGCACAAGAACTCAATCATCAAAACCTTTTTCCGGGTTTTGTTCTGCAGCACTTTTTCTCCCTTAATTCAAGAACTAATCAGTTTATTGGATCAATAAATGAATCACAGAAAAGGATCTTTCATCGTGACTCACTGGGGTCAGAATTTGGTATTTGATGTATGAGCAGCTGAGCATATTTGTG
>JASSRZ010000007.1:20682417-20694458 GCA_032164315.1 Malacoctenus gilli
CAGATGGACTGGTAACTCTTTTGTCAGCAGCATTTTGCTTCCCTTCATCCTAAGTTGAAAAAAGAGGGCGTATAAGCAGGTGCTAAGTGAAATAGTAAAGATTACGAGTACATCTCAGCTCAACCTAGTAACAGAGTTGGTGAGCAGTGTATTTGTGCCATTAAAACTGTTTAATCATCACGCTTCTTGATGCTTGTCTCATTTCTTTACTCCTCCTGTTGAATGAGTTCAACCACATCGTGCGGAATAACTAGTTGAAATTTGGCTCCTCCTCCTCCTTCTTCTTTTCCGCTTCCTCCTCCTCCTTCTCCACTTTCACTCACCGAGTTGGAGCCGGGGAAGTCGTAGCCGCCCATCACCTTCATGTAGGCCTTCTCGATCAGGGACACCCACAGCTCATTCCTGTTGCTGGAGTAGGAACACAGCAGCTCGCCATTTCTGTCCACCGGCAGGTGGTCGTCGATGATCACCTGCAGCGCGGACGCAGGTGGGCGCTCAGTTAAAGAGCAATAATACTTGTCTGCTTAAAGGATTCTCTAAATATCAAATGAACACACAGTGGGACAAGTTATAAAGTGTGTTTGCATGTGTGAGGAAAGTAGGAACAATGATTAATTGTGTTAACAGACGCATAACAGGACTGCTGAATCATTTAGGTACATTATTGTCGATTTCTGCCCTGATCTGAATTAATCGTCCCCTTCCATCATTTGTCTTCTTGTGTGTTTGTGTGTTTGTGTGTGTGTGTGTGTGTGTGTGTGTGTGTGTGTGTGTGTGTGTGTGTGTGAGTGAGAAGTCATCTTAAAGTGAACAGCAGTTGTGTTTTAATATGCGTCCTCTGCTGCCCCCCTCAGTCTTTCAGCGGTACTGCTGCATTGAGTTTTGGCTGCTGTTCCTTTTACCTTCCTGGGAACCCCGTTGATGTGGAGTTTGACCATGTACTTGCCGCAGGGGTTGTACTCCGGCTCGCCGCGTCTGTTCTGAGGGAAGATTATGCTGCAACACACAGAAAGACTTTCACAATAAACCTCAACAGGGTCGAATCTCATCATTTTCCCAAAGAAAGGAAAAAAGTTTTCCCACGCTAAAAAGCTCCACCCGACATTGAAGCAGTTCACGTCTTTAAAATAAAAAACAGTAGCTGAACAAAGTACCTGGTGATGAGTTTCTTGTTGTAGCGCCTCTCGTAGGCCGCACTGATAGCGAGCGATGCCACAAACGAACAGTCGGACACGACCGTCTGAGAACAGGAGAAAAATCCCAGGTGAGAAAATGAAGGTTGAACAGTGACGCTGTGAAAAGAGTCCTCAGCAACACACATTCACACCAAACAGCCTGGTACAGCAGCTGCTACCTTCATTTATTATTACAACACGTTTCATTGTGATCCCTAAAGGAGAAATGAAAGTGTGATTTATCGAGGTGTTGTGTTGCTGCGCCATCTAGTGGACAACGTCACGAAGAATAAAAATCAGGAAGAACGTCAACTGGAACTGCGGGGAAAAAAATCCTCGTTTTGATTTCAGATGAAATTGTGTTTTGTTGTCGACGTTGTTAGTAATATTTGATAGAATAAAAAGAAAATAAGCGAGCTCGGCTGCTTGTCTGACCTGCTTGATGCTGAAGCTGGACACAGACAGGATCATGGTGGGGTTATTGCAGATCTCGTCGGGCCGAACCCAGCGGGAGAAGATGGCTTTTTGTTTGGGCGACAGGGCCAGTTTGCCCATTTTGTCCCTGGTAAGAAACAAAGAGACAAGTGGAGACTTTCACTCTTAGAACATTTAACACACCAAACACCAAGTCATCTTCCAGCTGGCTCAGTAAACAGTGTTGATTGCACTGACGGGTCATTTATAAAGCTCTAGAATTTGGAGTTTTTTCCTCTGAATGTAAAAGTTATTTCTGATGGAGTGTTTCAAGCCTTCGTCAGAGATTTTGTAGAAGTATATAAGTGAATTTAATTCTGTAAGACACTTCTGAGAGTAAAAAAAAGATGTAAACTTACGAGAAAGGTACGGGGAAGGCAAACCTTTCCTTCAGGTCCACACTCATGAAGGGCACGTAGGCGATTCCGTTAATGGTCGACGTGATCCTGAAAGCAAGAACGAATTTAGTGAGGAAGACTTTTCCAAAGAAATGAAACAGACTTAAAAGCGTCTCACATTTTTCTGGCATCCAAATGAATTTTACTCAACGGATCAAAGCGATACGGTCCCACCTGAGCACCTCGATCTCCTCCGACGTGTAGCGCTGGCCCTGCGGCTCGCTGGACTGCACCGCCCGCACGGGCTGAGGCTGCTGTCGGTCGTTCAGGCTGAAGTCCGGCCCGAGGGGGAAGAACTGGCGGACCGGTCCCCCGGAGCCGGCTCCGCTGCTGGGCTTGGCTGCGGGGGGCCGCGCCCTGTCCTGAGAGTGGGCGGACGTGGACTTGGACATGGAGTCTTTGAGCCCTTCAGCCCTGAAAAATGGAGACGTAACGGACTTTTAGGAAAACAAAAATCAGAAAAGTAGCAACAAAAGAGAGAAACAATTTATTGTTATGATTCTTAAAAAACACGACATCTTCCTTTCAGATTTCTCCTAAAAAAATTTTTTTTTAAAAAGTATTAAAAAAGTTATTTTTTTATGACATTGCAACTAAAACCTCTAAATTCTACTCAATCCAGCTGCAGGCCTTCAAATTGACGTATAAAAAGTTTTATTGGAGTATTTTTCTGCTTTTTTTAAAAAAATATAAGTTGTTTTGATGGGTCACAAAGCTTTAAGATGATGATTGCATTATTATTTTGTCTCATAATTATTGTTATTGTTTTTTAAAATGAAAGAAAATGAGATAAAATCGCCACGTAGAGACAACAGAAATGTTGAGGCCAAACAGGAAGCGGCTTCAACTCCCTCCGACTCTGCGACGCCTCTCTTACCTGTCTAAAGCTTGACGCGCCAGCTGCTTCAGCTTGGTCTGCAGCGCCTGGTCCGACGTCTCATTGGACTGATGCAGAAGACGGAGGGAGACAAGAGGGTGAGATTCAGCAGCTGTGAACGGGGCGGAGACGGGCGGAGACGGAGAGACACTCACAGTTTTAATGCACAGCTCCACCGCCTGCATGTACAGCTCGATAGCTTCGTCGTCGTTCCCCTTCTCATCCTCCTCGAAGGCCTGCGTGACCAGGAAGTGGGCGCGCTCCAGATCCACCTGCTCCGGGGGCTTCAGCGGGTCGATTTTCTGTGCCTGGACTGAGGTCAAAGGTCAGGAGAGGAAATGGTCAGAGGACACTGAGCAGGAGGAAGAACTGTGGTCAGTATCAGGACTAGAAGAGCTTTGTTTTATATATTGCATCGACACTTTCAATCAAAGTACTGGTTCAAAAACAGATGAAAAAGTTGCCAATAATGAGAAAATAAAGTGGAATAAATCAAATGTAACTGTACAAAATTTGGCGCTTATCTGACTGCTGTTGTTACTGAGTGCAAAGCAAATGTGAGCAAAAAAAAACATGTCTCCTTTAAAGGTTAATGGTTCATTCTAACCACTCAAACTCATAATGAGTAAACACCTAATATTACAACAGGAATAACTTCTTTCTCAAAGATTACGTCAACCGGAAAAACTCTTTCTGAGAGTTGTTGATTCAATTCAGGTGATTTCCTGGAGCTGAAATTTGTCCCCGCAGACGTTTTTATATTAAGAAAGAAAAGGAAGTGGCAACACAGTAATCGGTGTGTTATGAAATAAAAACTGCCGTTAAGTTTTAATCACGGAGCAAAAATGTAAAGAAAAAAGTAAAACATCATTTAGTTGTTTTCCAGCAATAGAGGACACACCTACAGCCTGCAGTCACACCCATGTGAACACAAACTAACACACACGCACGCGCACACGCACACACAAACGAGGTGAGGCCTGGAAAAAGTCCGTCAGGCAGTAACTAAGAAAGTATGTCCTGAGGGCGTGCTCATCAGCAAACAGATCCTTTCATACTTTAAAGAATATATAATGTTTGTACTCTTTTTAACGCTCTGAAACTTATTACAAACATCAGGTTGTGAATATTAACAGCTTAGAAAGACTTCAGATTGCCACAGCAAATAAAAAGAGGGCTCAGGATCATCCTGACACCTGCTTTTGCATCAAAAACAACCGATTTTAAGTACAAAAAACTTCCAGGATGACCAACTATGTCAGCATTATAACCATAATAAATATGTTTAAAAACTCTGCTTTGTAAAACAGTCAACTGTCGGTCAGAATCACAAGTTACAGAGGAACATGTGGTGTGTTTTAGTGCGTAGAAGTCAAATTTGCTAACTCATTCGATCTCCCATGAACACAAACTGAACCTCAACAGTGCTTGCTGCTAAACCGACCTGACCCCCGCCCCCACTGAAGCCATTGTTAAGTGATAATTCAATTCAACAGCTTTGACAGGTGAGCCTACCTGCATTGTGGAGGGCCTGGACTCGATCCAGGTATTCATTCACTTTGTCCTGGATTCCCTCCAGCTTGGACCCTGCCATGCCAGCATATATGAGGGCCTGGGCTGCCTCCTGTGACACCCCCACCCACCCAAAATAGAGAGAGCACATAAAGAGGGCGCACCGCACTCAGTCTGCAGTCATTCAATACATCTGCAATAAATTCTGAAAGACGTGCAAAGACTCGGTTGTTGAAGCAGTAATAAAGGAGACATTTCATTCAGTATCATGGTTGTTTCCTACTGAGAGACAACTGATGAGGCCGTTTCACTCATGTCTGCTATTTAGAAGACCAATACATCAGACACACCTCTTATATTCACAGATATGTATTGCAGCCTATAACCTAAACGCCAAAAATGAGGTCATGTAAGCTTCTTGCAACAATTAAATCACAGTTAAATCAGTTCAAACTAGAACAGGAAACATCTCGATAACAAAGCCTGATCGCTGGATTTTAGACAAGTAATAATAAAGAGAAGAAAACTTCAAGTTGTTCTTGAGTTCGTATTGGAATGATGAGTAATTACCTTTCGTTTCGATTAGCTGAATGCTAAAATTCATACAGGAAGCATTTGTTTACATCTATCAAAAGCTGCAACGTGTGGTTACCTACCTTGTAGTAAAACGTCGCCTCGTTATATTTGCCATTCTGGTCGCAGGTGACGGCGGCTTTGGCGAATTTGACGGCATCGAGCTCCAGCGCCGTGCAGTCCATGCTCAACTAAACTTGTTGACAGACTGACAGGCTCGGTTAGCCACGCTAGCTAACCCGCTAGCTTTCGTATATCGCCCAAAATTAACAGGAAAACCGTCTCTCACTGGCGGCCCGGTTCATTCTAACGGCTCAGACGGAGCTCGGCGACGATAATCCTGACGGACGTCTGTTGTCCTCACGGCCAAAAACTGCTCCGGACAAAGTTTTGATTCACCTTTTGAGAAATGACTATAAGAGCGGCGGAGACCAAAACAACCATCTCTATTCCGGGTGATACAACGCGCGCAGGCGCAGGCGAATGCACGGGTCGACTACATTGTGGCGTTCAAATACAAACAGAAAAAGTCGGAAACAGGTGTACTTCTTTATCGTTAACATTTATGGGAATTTTTAAAATGAAGCTTTGTTGCTTTTTTGTTTTCCAATCATAATTTAATCTTTTTTGTTATTAATTGCAGTTCTGTCGTGATTTTTTTTATTAAAGGCCATAGGAGTGCTGGAGCCAAACCCAGCTGATGGTGGGTGGAGTTGGGTCCACCCTGGACAGGTAACCGGTCCATCACCAGGACAGACACACAGAGACAAACATTTACTCAAAAACATTTAATCATGCATTCTCAGACTTTAGCTCCAGGAATAATTTGTGACAGAAGCATTCCAGCACCCTCTGTTGGATAAACAGTACAATCATTTTGTTTGTCACGCATATAAACTGCAAGAAAGTACATTTTAGTGCTGTGACAGAGACACACAAACAGTTTTAGTGCTACAAGTAAATTCAGAAATGAAAGAATTAAATTGGGGCAGATGTGATCATCCTTTTTTCATTTTCATGTCCCCTTATGTCAAGTTCCTATACAGTTAAACTCTTCTTTTCGCAGATCCATCTGTTGAAGCGGTCACAGGGCACTGATGTCCATTTGTTGGTTTGAACAGAAACAGCACAGTGACCTGCGACGGGTTCTTGAGACCAGAAACTGAGAAAAAAAGATTTTCACAACAAAACAAAAACAAACAAGTTAGCTTCAGGTTACTGTTGTTTGATTTACAGATCATACTGCAACTTCATTGCGGCTAAGCTATGAACTGCATCGTTGTAAAAGTGTTGCAGTTACTCGACAACTTACAAAGTGTTACTTCATGACTTGGTCTTATCAATGCAATTGTGATTTGAAGTGTTTGAAGAAGTGAAGGTCTCACTTGTTATCTAAGGCAGATCCATCAGCCCACTGCCAGGCCCCGTTGATGACCCTCAGACCAATCCAGTACCCATTGACACGTGAACTGTACGCACTGAGGTAACTCACTATACCCTTCAAAAAAAGAGAGAGAGAGAATTTTCAGATAGTTGAATACAAAAATAAGGCAGGACGATCAATGAGAAAATGTTGAGACATATCTACTGGTTAAAGATCCAGACATACACAGCTACAACAGAGAGGTTTCTCCTCTGGTGTGGGAGTTTTCGCCATTTGTTATTGACAAACCAGGTTTGGCACCTGCAACTGTTGTGTGATTGGTCAGAAACCTTAAGTGGGCGTGGTCATTGTGTGAGCAATGAGGACTTACTCATAGTTTTGCACTGAAGCCAAAAGGAATTGTTGGAACAGTTGGATTGAGAAACATTTAAAACTTTTTTTTTCTTTTTTTTTTTCAAAAAAGCAAATGTGTGGTAACACCAAGCATTTGGAAGGTTTTGTAAAAGGCTGGTCTAAAATATTTCCCTTCCTGACCTCCACACACCTTGGTTATCAATGTAATTCACAGCAGATATTTTTACCTTTTCATAATCGCCATTTATAACCACTAAATCTGCCATCTTGTCCCTGCAGTCTTGTCGAGCTTGTTCCCAGGTTTTCCAGAGACTGCTGCCGGCAGGATTGACAACTTTATAGCAGCTGGAATAATAATCCCAGCCGCTCTGACATGAGTGACATTCGCCCCCTGAAACAACAGAGAGCAGCTGATTGATCACAGCACTGCACTGTAAAGCCAACATCAGTAAGTTCTTATGAAAGAGACCAGAACAAACATGGATGATTGAGGCAGTACTCCTTGACACTCCATTGGGCTCTGCTGATGTTGCGTTCAGGCTCGTTCTGTAGTTGCTGTATGAGGTTATTCTTCTCAGTCGCCAGCTCGGCTTTGTCATCGTTGAGTTTGCGTATTTCACTGTTCAAACCCGTGATTTTTCTCTGTGAGTCAGCGAAGGCTGCAGTCAAGTTTTCGTTGGCAGAGCTCAGGCTGCTTTTCAGCAGCGTCAGGTTCCAATTGACGGCCTGCAGATACGACTGGTTTTCTTGTAGCATTTCCTTCTCCTGCGTCAGTGTGAAAACTGCAAAATGAAATATTGGTAGCTTAAGAGACAGAAACGATTCAATTATGCTGCCATTAATATTATTTTATTCATTATTGTAATTGTAAGTGTTCTTTTCTGTTCCGATTACCCAGGGCGCAGTTTGAAAGAAAACCACTAGAGGGCAGTGTTCCCAACCCATTTCAGTCTCGTTTTGGAGAAACGTTCAAACATTTTTGATCAAACTTAGAATACTCTGTTCAAGTGTGTGAATTTAAACTGGATTTTTTTTAGTCTCTTGCATTTAAAAAGTAAAAAACTAATTTTACAATTTCAGCAATTTCTTATTTCATCTCAAAGTAAAATCAGTCATCCATCTAATTCCACTTACAAATTTATTCCATATGGAATTAAAAAAAAATAAAAAAAATAACGAATGTGACCAATTCAGATAGAAGTATGTATATAGAGCTGGTAGTATGGCTTGTATTTTCAAAATAAAAGCCTCTAAGTTGCAGATAGCTGCAAAAACTATTATTACTGACTGAATTGCACCGCGTGTTTTTTTTTTTTTTTGAAATAGGAAGTGAGTGAGAGTTTGTAGTTGACCACAAGCCTCATGTGGAACGTTCCCACCATGCTTCAAGCATTTCAAAATGACGAGTGTAACTGCAAACCCATGCCGTGCAAAGTTTAGGTGGGTCACAGCCAATAAAATGGGTTCAATCTTTACCTGTTTTGCATCGCCGACTTACTGTGAACACAGATTCCTATGATGACGAGCAGCAGAACCGCACAAAGACCCCCCATGAAACAGATCACACACCCACAGCTGCGACGTCCGCCGGCCTCTTTCCCGTTTGACTTAAATCCTGCAGAAGTAAGAGAAGTATGAACAGGATTTGGTGCAATTGAGCATGAAAAATATCTCGTTTTCAACATCAATTGCTGTTTAGTAGTTTGCCAGTATTATTGTGTGCAGTGTGTGACATTGCAGCTGGGCGTGATTCGACATTTGAAGCTCCGCCCACACAGACTTGAAAAATTCATTGGGATGCTTAAAATACTCTCTTCACACTCAGCTCTGGCACAGACCTGTTGCCAGTCAATCAAACTGGTTGCAAAATGGTCTCACTCTCTTGAATAAACGCCAAACAGGTTATAGTTAGACAAAAAAACGGCCTGAACAGAACCCAAATGTGGCATTAGATTCTGATATATATGATTTCTAATTTGTCTGTTTAAATGTATCTGTTTTTTTCAGCTCTTGTGACTGACGTGCTGTCTGAGCAGGGCTTGTTTTGGCTCATTAGCTTGTTCCCTACTCGTAAAGTTTCCATTTTTATCGTTATCAGCTGCAGTTTCTCCTTTTTCAACCACTTACCATGAGGGCAGAGTGTTTTCTGTGTTTGCACCTTTACTTCATCGTACACTGTTTCCTCTTCTTTTTTAACTACAGAGTCAAAAAGGCGACAAGTGAGAAAACTGGGGGGATTCAGATGGTTCAACTGCATTAAAAAACAGGTTCAGAAACTGAAAAATTCTAATTATAAGTGGTATTTTTTTTAGACTTGGCATCTTTGATTGAACTATTAATTCAAACCCAAAACAAAAACAATTTTCCAGAGATAAAATGGAAGTGGAACAAAACATTGCAACACAAAATCTGCCGATGTGTGTCACATGTTTCCACTATTTAAAATACTCCAGCTGTTCTATATGCACAGAAAACATTGCACACGTGAAGCCTGCAGATTGTCAAAAGTTACTGTAAGTAACGCAAATCTTTCATGAGTATTCTGGTGAAGATCTCAGTGAGTCACTCACATCATTCAACGCTTTGAAAGAGGAATCCTCCAAACACGCAAGTGCTAAAACAGCCACAGAAACTTTCTCCCGCATCGACTGTCTCCAGTTTTCAATCCGAAACCTCGCTCACCTCTCGGTCGGGCCGCATTGTGGGCTTTGAAGACCACCGAAGCGTAGCTGACCTCCTCCTCTGACATCTTCTCGGGCTTCCTGCTGAGATCATTCTGACTTTCAGATGGAGAAGTAAGACTGTAAATGAGCCCCGTGGAGAGTCAGAATAGGAGAAGTGGCTGTTTCCTCTGGATTAGGTGGAGCGCTCGCAACTTCAAAATTAACAACTTCTGCTTTCGGCAGGAAAAGATGTTTCCTTTTGGAAAGTTCGGTCCTGATACAAATAGTTGATTTATTATCACCTTATAATGCAAAGGAGAGCGACTTGAAGAAGATCTTGTTAGCGAGAAGATTTTACTAATCTCACTGCGTCTGATGGAAGGAGGCAAACAACCAGCTCTCAGGTGTCAACACTCGCGGTGACTTTCACCAGGTGAACTGAAACTTACCGATGAAAGCGCCAGCGGTGAAGGAGTTAACCTTGAGAATGACATCACTGACTCTGTCTGCCCTTTCCCATCCATCGCAGCCCGTCTCCTCCTCCACTCATCTCTTGTTCAGCATCCTGTCCTTCAGCGCTCTCTCTCTCTGGTCTCCAGTCTCCTCCCTTCTCTCCCGCGCTCCTCCCCCCTCCCCCTCTCGTCCGTGTGTCCGGCCCCCTTCATTAAGGCTCAAAGAGAGGCGGTCGCCCTCCCAGAGCCTCACGGGAGCCTCGCACGCACAAAAACAGCCCCTCACACTGACTGAGGCCCGGACAAGAGATAACAGCTCCTGCCAAGCTCTAATCAGTGCACCTCAGAGTGAGGCCACAGCACTCTGGTTTTTCCCACAGCGCCATGGAGTTCCACAGTTTCCACAAGACCCTCCACCCGAACCACCTGGGTGGTTTGGAGGAGAAGCAGCAGATGCTGAGCCTGAACCGGCGCCTGGAGACCTACCTGAACCGCGTCAAGCTCCTGGAGGAGGAGAACGCGCTGCTGGCGAGGGAAATCCAGGCCGCCCGACGCCACGGCCAGGGAGCCCATTCGCACAGGAGGGGGCTGGAGGAAGAGCTGCGGCGGGCCAGACTGGCGGTGGACGCGGCGTGGCGAGACAGGTTCCTCGCGGAGCTGGAGGTCGGCAAGCTGGCGGAGGAGCTCCAGGCCCTGGACGAGCAGAGGCAGAGGGAGGCTCAGGCCAAAAGCAGGGCCAAGACCAAGCTGGAGCAGAGCCGGAAGGAGCTGGAGGAGGAACACAGGGCTCAGATCTGGCTGAGGGGGCGAGTCGGTCAGCTGGAGCACGAGATGAGGCTCCTGGTCCAGAGCCATCAGGAGGACGTCGCTCGCTTCCAGGCGACGCTGACGCACTCCAGAGCCTCAGCGCCTCAGAGGGTGAACCAGCACCCCGAGCTCCTCCAGCTGGGGGAAGAGTACTCCCAGAGGGCCGCCAGAGCGTGGCAGGAGGCAGCGGAGGCCCATCGGGGTCAGATGGCTCGGCTGGAGGAGTCGCTCGAGCAGGCCAGGGGCCGCTTGACCCAGGTGGGCCAGGAGAAGCGCGAGAGCCAGCTGAAGCTCCAGGCGCTGGAAAAGGAGATGGCCTCCGCTCAGGACGCCCGGCGGCACCTGGAGAAGACGGCAGGCCAGCAGAGGGACGTCCACAGCCAGGAGATCCAGCAGCTCCAGGTGAGTCCTCGGTTTTAAACCTGAAATGAGTTGTAAAAGTTCAGGGATTTGTGTCTTGATGTTGCCAGGAAGCAAAAGACTTGTGTATCCTCCAAAAACATGATAAAAAGTGAGCAAAAGTTGTTTCTTCTGAGTTATTTTGGCAGAATAGGGTCTTGAGAAAACACAAGAAGCCTCACAGAGCTCTTTCACCGACACACAAAAGCAGGGGCTTTCAAAATAAAAGCATGGCAGGTTTTGGTCTTATTTCTCTTTTCTTTCACAACCCTAAAAGCAGGCAAAGCCTCGGGGCTCCCCTCTTATCTCTGGCGTCCCTCCAAAAGGGTCCCAGACTTCAGGTTGGCAACTTCATGTTCCTCCGTCGCAATAAAAAAAAAGAAAGAAATCTTTCGCTTTCTGCCCGCTGACAAAGTCGCCCAATTAAAATTCATCCTTTGTTCAAGCTGAATAAACTGCCTCAGTGATTTTGGACCACGGAGCCACTTTTTGACTCGCGAGTCAACAATCCTCCACTTTGTCGCTGGCGCTGTTGCTCATCAGAGGTGCAATCGGTCACGCTGGTCTTTGTCATGGCTTCATTGGGACGAACAGGCTCCATCTAAATAGATGAGATGACAGATGAGGGGGGAATGTGGGCACGAACCAGCAGCTGCATGACGGAATGAAACTGAGACACATCTAATGTTTCATACCTGAGATCGACTTTTTATCGAGTCTTTTGCTGAAATGTCCTGGTCAAAGATTCATTTGTGAATTCTTCCCTTTGGGGGGTTTTGGCTGCTTTATTGTGCTTATTCAATATCCTGGAGGACTGAAAGCATTTGGGCGTGAAAGGGACCAAGAGGCTACATATTCATCAGTTTGGGCTGCTGGGATTAGTTCAGGGTCACAGTGAGGGCTGAAGGGCAAAGCACCCAAAGTTGACACGTCACCGCCTCCCCTCAGTGAGGTCTTGCAGGCTCACAACCAC
>JASSRZ010000007.1:20710900-20721423 GCA_032164315.1 Malacoctenus gilli
CACACACACACACACACACACACACACACACACACACACACACACACACACACACGCACACACACACACACAGCAGCGTAAACTGATGAGTCACATCAGATTGTCCACCTCTTTGTTTCCCAGCAACCACAAAGCATCAGCACAACAAATAAACAACAAATAACACCAGCGGGCTTTCTTTCATGTGATTCCTCTCTGATCCCACAGTGATGGTGTCGCATCCCTCTGACTCGCCTCCCTCTGCTGTAAATCTGGGCCGTGGCGAAGACACTGAGGGGGGAGACGGAGGAAGGACGCGGCTGACGTCTCTGCGCGGCAGGTGGAAATGTGGTGAGCTGTCCGGCAGACAATGCCTGGACTGTCCAGCCTGAGCTCCCCTGAGAGCGTGCCGGGTTATTCTTAGCGGCCTGTTGAGCCCGGAGAGCATGTGTCTGTGCGAGACATGAGTCCGACGGCTGCTGCGGACAAACCAGCTGACCGTGCCAGGTGACAGTGGGGGGCCGGGCCCCAGTCGCAACCGAGGTCAGGCGAGGTGAACAACGACGCGGTTGTCCTGTCCTCTGAAGGACAAGAGCACCTGGAGAGACCCCCGATCTGCTGTCTGATGGAGTCAACGGAACAAAAAATGTTCCTAAGTACAGTAATATTATACCACAAACTGGATAATTTTATAGTAATTTTTACCAAATATTTCCTAACAATACTTTATTTTGTTATTTTTTAAGCGTACTGGCTCAACCTTGGTAGTTTTCAGCTTCTGAATGGTGACATTGTGAATTCCTTAATTTAATTCTTGATATCACATGGACAAAAGTTTGAAATGAACTCCATTGGAAGGTCCAAAAAACAACTTTTTAGCTGCTCTCAAGTTGTGCGCTAAAATATCTCTTTGTGGCATCTTGAAAAAAAGGGCTTCTGTCCCACAAAAATTGCCTTTAAAAGTCTAAATACCGCACAGAGTTTGAAAAAATTATTTCAGTTATTAAAAAAGTAAACTGTTGCTTCATTTCGCATGTTAAAAAAGGATAAATTTCACTTTTTATTTGGAGAAAACTCTCACTTCCTCTGCGGCTCTTCATGCATCCTGCATTACCAAACACCGCAGTGCCCTCTAGTGGTGACAACGTGGCATCGCGTCCGGCTCGGAATAAAGGACACAAAGGCTCCAACTCTTTTTTTTTTCTGTAGGTCAACTTGTCTATTTAATATATAAAATACGGTAAAACATACGCAAAAAGGGGAGGAGGGGGGTAAGAGGGGACCAATGGATACTTTGGTACAATAACAAACACTTTTTTGTAAAAGCAGTATAGAATTTGTAATAACATATCAGTGCATACTTTATTTATGAAAATATACACAAATTGTATATCATTCTCCAAAAACAACAAAAAAAATTTATCTTTACAACAAAAAAAGCAGACTAGCCGAACACAATATATTAGCTATAATTTATTTTAAACTTTTTTTTTCTTGAGATTTTCCTTTTTTTTGTCTTAAATGTAATCCTGTGTGACGTGTGTTTGTGTCAGCATTACATCTTCGTTTCCTATAACATGATTCACTCTTTAATCTTCTTGTTTCCAAAAACGCCCATGCATTGACATCATTGTGTCTGGTCAGAAATAAGTTAGACGTGTCACGCCACCGCCGCTACCGCCGCCGCTGCCGCCATCGCTGCCGCCTCCACGTTTTTCCCCGCCGCGTTTGTACATTTGGACTCAAGAGCCGCAGCGTCGTCGGCTCGTTCCCGCAGCCACGCGTGTGCTAACCTCGCTAAACCGCTCGTGTTGTCTGTTTCATGTCATAAAAGTCGTGCAACATCAGTAACACACCCTTTTTTTTTTGAAAAGCGAGAGTGAGAGAGAGAGAGAAAGAGAGAGAGAGAGAGAAACGAAAACCCAAAAAAGAGAAAAACAGAAAAGAAAAATATATTCATAGGATACTTTTATATCGTAAAATAAACTCAACTTCCAAATAAAACGAGATGCCTAACCTACACAAAAAAAGAAACGCAGATTCTCTATATCACCGTGACAACCGCCGCCAGCGAGGGGCCGAGGAAGAAGTCAGGATGATAATCATGATAAGAAGAATTATAATATCGATTCGCAGAGAACAATTAAAAACAGACTGTCACCAGCACAAATTAACACTGGAAAGTGACTTCTAAACATCATTGTACAGGAGTATGTATCACTCTTTTTGGGGGGGGGTGGGGGTTGGGGGGGGGGGGAGGGGTCAGGTCGGGTCGGGTGCAAGTTCAACTGTTTTTCTCAGCACGATTGTCTTTCTGTCGGTGTGATTTTTCGTGACCCTCGGTGGTGGGTGGTTTTTTTTCCGGATTCGTCGGAGTCCCGGTTCCTTTTATTTTGAAGGGCAAACTTTTAAGCCGCAGTTGTAACCGCAGGGGGTCAAAGCTTTTATTCTGACTGAATATATATATTCATCATTTTGTTTTTTGTTTTTTTTTGTTCGAAGCTCGGGGCTCAACAGTCTTAACAGCCAAAGTGTTTACACTCAGGGGATTAATGTTCACGCCGCACGCGCTCAGAAAAGTGATATTAACTCTCAGACTTGTCACGAAGAGGATGAGTGTGTGTGTGTGTATGTGTGTGTATGTGACAGAGGAAGATGAGTTGATGAATTGAGGGGAGGATGATGGGAGTGTGTGGCGCAGCAGGAGGAGGAGGGGCGCCAGGTCTGCGTTATCCATGGAAATGACCTCATATATAATTTGACTCATTTCAGCGCTGACACCCGCAATCTGGACGGAGCGAACGGAAAAGCCAGAGTGTGATGAAATGTGTGTGTCCATGTTTGTGTGTGTGTGTGTGTGTGTGTGTGGGGGGGGGGTTGTTTTCGAGATTAGAGAGAAGAGAGAGGGAATCAAATGAAATAAAAACACGAACTGAGTGAGTGACAGGGTGGGTGGGGGGGTCCGCGAGACGGATGTGGCAAAAAAAAAAAACCCCAAAGACGACAAGTCCGCGTTGGATTTGGGAGGTAGTCATTAAAAGATCAGGACTCGTTGCGAAACCTCCGGCTTAGCGGCGAACGGCGCCCGAGCGGAGCCCGCCGCGCTTTTTACCCGGCGAGCGAGCGGGCGGGCGCCGGCTGAGAGCGCTTTCAGCGAAAAAAATAAATACATGAATTTGCACTTTTGACCACCGTGTGATTTTCTTCTTTAAATCCGCCCACTGGAACCTCGAATCGCCCCTCTGCCACTTTCATGGAGTACCAAAAAACCTCCCCCCCTCCCCCCACTTCCTTCACGGTCCCTTTTTCCTTCATAGTTGTGATTGACGCTCCGTAATATAAAACTGCAGCCGGTGGTGGGCGAGGCAGCGCTCCTCTTTTATGGAGACGGATACATGGCTTTTCATAGGAGGGGAAGGGAAAACCTCTGTAAATCAAAAGGAGGGGGCGAGGGAGCTGGGGGGAGGGGGGTGGGGGAGGGGGATGGGGGGGGTCCTTGGCTCGCCAAAGGGACGCGCAAGCAAGCGAGCGCCGGAAGAAGAACAGAGCGATTCCTTCCTGACCAGCAGGTGGCGGGAATATCGCTGGTTTCAGGAGGCGCAACTCCACGCCTCGGCCAGCTGCTCCTCAGAGCCACACGGCGTTGTGCAACGCTCAGAAAAGAGAAGAAATGCCTGCTCGAATGTTCCGAGAATCATCCAGATAAAAGGTTACTTTTTCTTCTGGCAGTTCTGGAAGAGGGAACAAAATATAGAGTACGTGGAGTACGTTTGTACCTTTAACGAGACGCTTTTACGCGTTTCACACCAGGACGGAGACGTTCGTTCTCTTGCCCAGGACGTCGAGAAAGTTTTGCTAGTTCTCGACATTTCGTCGAAATTTTCTTTTCGCTCCGTGATTGGTCAGGCCTTTGAAGTGGGCGTGGCCACTGCAGAACGGACGGTCGTGAAAGCCACAGACAGTTTTGAGGAGCAGCCAGCCGAGACGGAGAGAGTCGTCCTTCCGGAAGTTTCTTCCTGCCACCTCGAATAAATCTCTCTGTTCCTCCGTCCCTTTAACTGTATACCATCTGAGAAAGTGTGTGTGTGAGTGCACATGTGATATGTCTGTAATGCTGCCTTTTTCTTGCACTAAATTGACAAAACCCAAAAATTTGGACAAAAAACTACAAACGACTTCATCTTCATGAATTCTTCAATCTGGCTTCATAAACCTGAATTTGTTTTTACACTTTGATATTTTTAATCTCAAAAACTGAAGATTGTTTGGTTAATTTGTTATTACTTTTATAAGTTAAATTTAAAAAAAGTGTTTATTCTTTGATTGTTCTCACATTTCCTGCTTTAAATTTTGCTTTTACTTCTTTTATTGATTCATCAATCAAGTTAAATGTTATTGATCAGCCAGCAGCAGCAGCAGCTTGTTTCATGCACACGAATAATTTATCACAATTTCACAAAGGAAAGACAAAAAAATTGATCGAAATTGACTGAAAGTGCAAAAATTCTTGCAACTGCTGAAACTTTTATAACTTTTGTGAGAAGCCGGGTCTGAAAGCTTAACCCTTGTGTGTGTGTGTGTTTGTGTGTGTGGTGGTGGTGGTGGTGGTGGGGGGGTCAGAGGTCGGGGTTTCAGGTAAAGTGCGCTCCGTCCGTGACAGAGTCCTAACCATAACAGTCCGATTCACCACGGCTACGTCTTCCATTTCTGCCTCTGCAGCGCCCTCTCTTGGCTTGTCCACATATTACACTTTATATACACGCATAAATAACGATTTTTTTTTGTGTTCCTAAAAAGAGACCGATCCACTGAGAATCAATGATTTTTTTGTCTTTTTTTTTTGTCTGTTTCGATGAGGGATATCCTGCCGAATATATAGTTTATATGTACAATCCCTGTCGTCTGCCGTGGTCTCCCGCCTTGGGGCTGCTGCTGCCTCCCCGGGCTCTTTAAATATATACTTGTATATGATCTATTTTTCAAAAAACCTTCAAAAACACCTTATCCCTGTCACAGAAAAGCCACAAAGGTTACAGATTGCTTATATACATGGTACCTCACGATTCTCCCGTTTGAACGTCAGCGATCGATTCAGAAAAAAAACGAGAGTTCACAAAAATAATTTCAGCTGTGTGCATCGCAGGCCGAAGAAACGCAGCGCCAACGTTTGTCCAAATCACTCCGTCTGAAGGAAAATGAAACAACCAGTTGAGGTAACAAACCCGTATACACACACACGCACGCACGCACACACACACACGCGCTATAACACATACTTTTCTCAGCATCTGTAGTTGACACGATGTCGGCGAGGAGTTTCTGCGACGCGTGCCGTCGAGCCGTCGCAGCTCGTCCCTGATTCAAAGAAAAGCAGTCCTCTACCTCAAACCACCGTCCTCGTTTTACAGCTAGTCTGCATGGTGCTGATTAAATTAAAGGAAGAAAAAAAAAAACCACAACGAGGGGGGAAGGAGGGCGGGGAGGGAGAGGGGGGAGGTTGGTGGTGGCACTGGGGGAGGAGGGAGGGAGGGAAGGAGGGGAGGGGGCGTCGATCCCGTGCAGCGCCCAAGTGCCGGCCTGTTGTTGACGTAAGCCGCCAGCTTGGCTGGCAGGAGGGAGCCGAGTTGTTGTTGTTTTTTTTCTTTTAGTGTCTTCATATTTCAAACTGAAACGAATCCAAACTCTGAAGATCAACAGTCAAGACAGAAGGACGAAAAAAAAAAAAGAGAAAAAAGAGAAACTCCACACGTTAAAAAGAGCAAAAACCGTCCCGGCTCGGAGAGAAAAAAAACCAACAACAAAAAAAACAAGAAATCTAGAGCGATAGCGAAATAAAACAGCTGTGGACGGGCGGATGTGTACGACGACGTGGACTCGTTTGGTGGCGCCGCTTCCATCCAGCGCGGTCGCGTTCGGGCAGAAAAACCCGAGAAAAAAAGAAGCGGCGGAACATCGGAGCGGGTTGTCCTCGCCCGGCACGCTGCATGCTGGGAAAAAAAAAGCAGGTCTGCTGTGTTTGTTTGTCTGCTCTGACACTGTCAACACGTCCAAGGGGCCAAATTCAGGGTTTCGTCGCCTGATTTTGAAACAAAAAAAAAAAATCGTACTCGCTCACTTCTATTCAAACACAGCTGAACAACGTCCGACGTGGTAAATATTTAGACATATAGAATCCCTGGTTTTTGGTGGCTCAACCCGTTTGGGGGCTTGTGTGTATGTGTATGTGTGTGTGTGTGTTTGTGTGTGTGAGTGAGAGTACATGAGAGTTCAAATATGGATGCACATTGCCATAAAAGTGAGCGTCAGTGTCCACACGTGCCACATGAGACTGTGTTAGCATGCGTTGTGTTGTTAATGTGTGTGTTTCCTGTGTAGACGGCATGTTACTGAGTCACTGGTGGGTATATGTGTGGATGTAAAAGGGGGTGGGGCATCGGGGTGGGGTGGGGCCTCGGGGGCTGCTGGGAGGGGCATGTACACAAGCCACAAGAACACATCTCCGTCCGTCCTCCGTCCGTCTCTTCCCGTCCTCCGCTTTATGTCACCCAGGCGTCCAGTCTCATTCTCTTCACGTTGGTCCCGTCCTGCTCCTGGGGCTCCGCCGAGGAGGGCCGCAGCAGGACCATGGCGGGCTGCTGGGCCCCGGCGCCGGCCTGGTGGTGGAAGTCCGGCCCCCCGCCCCGGCCCTGGGCGCCGTCGTCCCGGTCGCTGCCTTCGTACGAGCTGCCGTTGCTGCTGAGGCTGTCGACGGGCGAGCGGCCCTGACCGCCGGCCTCCAGGCGCAGGGTCCCCGGGTAGGCCACCGACACCAGCCCTTGTCCCTGGACTTGAGCCTGCCCGCCGCCACCGCCGCCCCCGCCGCCGATGGAGCTGGGGGTGCTTCGGTCGCGGTTCGGTGAGACGGGCTCGGACTTGATGTTGACGTTGGGGTTCGTGTTGACTGTCAGGGCGGCGCCCTGAGGTAACTGACCCATCGGCCTGCAGACGTGCAAGAAGAGGAGGAAGAGAAAGAGAGAAAGGAACAAGGAGGGGTTAAAAACGGTGAGCGAATGAAGAGTTTCATCCTCCAACACAGGGGTGTCAAACTCACTGAGGTTCAGCCTGGTGTCACCGGATAAAAACCTCGAAAAACTAGGGGCAGCAAATACTTTTACTTGATTTGGAAAGATGTGAAAACTACACAGAACATCTGAAAACATGTGGAGACTAATCTACTAACGGGGCAGATTGATTGCTTCCACCCCAGCTTGCATGATATCGAAATACTGGGAGTATAAAGCACAGAGATTAGATTACGAGGTGATTTCTAATGATTTCGAAGGAGTTTGGGACAAGGATCGTTTCTGCAGCGACAATGCATAAAACGGAGGCGCAAACTGGCTCAGCCTTTACTGGAGATTCTGCCGTTAGAAACATTTTCAAAGCCAGATGACGATACGGTGAGAACGCTTCTCTTCTGTACTTCTGTGATCCCACAAACAGGCACTACTCAGTAAATTAAGAAGTCAGGCTCTTAATTTTAAGATAAATTCTTCTTTTTTTGGTAGTTTTTAGACTGAGAAGTTGTCCTGAAGGCCACATTGGACATCCTGGCCTCCTGGCCAGATGTTTGACACCCCTGTTCCAACACCACAAATAAACAGACCGTGATCAGACAAATGTTTGCAAGGATGACACAGAGCGTCCAGACAGAACTGTCACAGATCCAAACAATGGCCGCCGACACAGGGGGAAAAAAAAGAAACACCACAACTTTCAGATAAAATCCCGCAAAGGTGGCAGAAATCGACTGCAGCAGCACAGGTGAAACGACAACAGTCAGGACATGAAGGAGCCACACCAGAGGCCACAGTGAAGCACAGAAGTCCAGAAGCCATGCAGCTCAAACGTACGGATCGGCTCCGAGAAGCTCCACTGAGTTACCGGACAGTCACACCGTTCGTCGCAGCTCGACGACTGCATGAATGTTCAGGTGACGTCCAGTAACAGATCAAAAAAGAGTGAATAAAGACTCCCAGTTTTTTCTAACTGCTGAATGTTTGTTGAATCAATGTTTTTTTTATGAGAAAAAGTGAACAAAATCTCAATTGCAGATAAAGAAAAACTTCTGAAGGAGGAAGTAAAAAGTGAAACTAAGTCTCTGGTTAATGGTTACGAGTGGTTACTACTGGTTACTAAGTCAAAAACAAACTGTTTGGTTATTTGGTGACACTCAATTATCTGTCAGACTTTCTGTCCTGCAGCGATTGGATAAATGCTTTAATAAACTTGCGATAAGTTGAAGGGGAAGAGGTCATACTAGTTTTAAAGTGCATTTTTACTCTTGATATTTTGGGAACTTGAGCACAGAAAGCAGACGGAGAGATTTCAAACCAGTTTTTTCTAATTACAAGTTGGACATCTGATGTTTCTTGCCTTCACTGTATCTGTGTGTTGAATCTGGACAGCTCATAAGAGCATGAAGGCATCCGAGCGACGGTTCTCGAACCTCCGACGGAATGTTCTGCGACTCGTGCCCAAAGACGCGCGGGACACAAGTCACGGGCCAGAAAAGCCTCCGACTGCGTCTTGGCGGGTGCTTCTACCTGCGACGTCTCTTTGATCAGCCCCTCCACCCCCGCGCCCCTCACCCTTCACCCCCCCCCCTCCTCCTCCTCCTGCTCTGCTGGCTAGAGGCTGAGTCGAACCTGTCACCGTGGTTGACACCGGCTGTTGACGCTGCACTGTGGCTCGCTCCTTTGACGATGTCGACAGGATTTTTCGGATTGGGCCCCCCCCCCTCCCCCTCTCCCTCTCTCCACCAGCTTGACACGGAGGATCTGAATTCGAAGCTCCCAATTACTGCGTTTCGCCCCTCGGGTGTGTTCTAATATGTCATATCATGAGCCATCTGCAGCACCGTATCTCTAAAATTCCCTCAATTACTGCCAGACGGAGAAGGGAATTTTAGATAGCGCTCCTCCAGGCAATCTGGGTCTGCGGCGCTCCAATGTGCTCGCTGTCGTCCTCCGTTTGACACACACACACGCACGCACGCACGCACACACACGCTTGAAGTTGTGCACTCTTGCTGCCGTACATACAAATGCTCCTTCCCTCCTGGATTCGCAGACAAACACACATACATCCCGGGCTGCCGGCGAGGCTCGCTCCGTCTCCTTCCCCGGACCGCACTTCATCAAACCTGCGCGCCGCGGCTCGGGCCCCGGCGCAGGTAGATGGATGGCGGTGCCACGGGGGGTGCCGTTGCCATGGCAAGTGAAAACCGCCGAGTCAGCGGGCCGGTGACAGTGATGAAGGCGAGAGCGGCAGGCTACCCCCTCCCTCCCCTTAAGCGCGAACAACACAGCGAGACACAGCCAGAAGCAGACACTTGGTTACAGGGCGATGGCGAGGGAGGGAGGGGGAGGGAGGGGGGGAGGAAAGGGGGGGTTGAGCCGCAGCGGCGTTTCCCAAAACGCTGCGCTTCGACGAGGGCAAAAGCGAACCCGCGCCGCCAGTCGCTCTCAATTAAAATCACATCGATACGGTTCTAATACAGACTGTCATTTCTTCACACGAGTGTGTCATAATTAAGAGTCCGTGATCAGATTTGACAGACGCCAGCCAGTTCTGTTGGCAGCTTGGACTCAATTTGAGTCAATTTGGTGTTTTACTTGTTCTGCGGGCGCTTCGGAACGAAGAATAAATCAATGCTGCACATTACAAACACATCGAGTGAGCACGAGGAGATCCACTCATCATGTGACATCAGACCTTTAAGGCGTAACAGGCCAGGAAGTGAGTTTCAAACTGGAGGTAAAAGTAATGACAAAATGCTTCCGAATGGAAGTACATTTGTGTCTGTTTAGAAGGAATTTCAATGGTAATTGTACCTCAGTGTACAGAGGTGCACTTAACTACATAGAGAGGATAATATCTTGCCAAAAGTCTGAATCTGAATCTAAGTTTCATCTAAATCGTTAAAATCTGTTTAGTTTTAATTTGAGAAAAAAAACAAATTGGTGCGTTCAAATTATTATTTTGATCAATTTTGAGTTGTACACCCACAGTACACCCACACATAGACATTGTGAGAAATTACTGTGTGGTGAAAAAAAACACATTTTTAATGGTTTTACCGCTCGGTGAAAGTAAATAAGTTGTCAAGTTCAAGAAACAAAAACAAAACTGTCGTAACTGTTGGCTTAATCTCTTATTTTGTTGTATTTAACGTGTATTTCTTTGTGGTCAGAACTGCTGCTGTGCAGTTCAAAGTTGCCGTACTGTCGCCGAAGCTCCTCGGTGCGGCAGATATTTTGGGAAAGCGGCGCGCTGCGGCGGCGTGGCGTTCGAGTGCAGAGAGTTACAGTACCAGCAGAGGCCCTCCTCCCTGCCAAAGAGCAAGTTGGGCTGAGAGGCCAAGCTGTGGAGGGAGGAGGGGAAAGAGAGACAAGAGCGTTGTTTTTAAAAAGAGAAAGAGGGAGCGAGAGAGCGAGCGAGAGAGAGAGAGAGAGAGAGAGAGAGAGAGAGAGAGAGAGAGAGAGAGAGAGAGAGAGAGAGAG
>JASSRZ010000007.1:20721523-20733476 GCA_032164315.1 Malacoctenus gilli
TGTGTGTGTGTGTGTGTGTGTGTGTGTGTGTGTGTGTGTGTGTGTGTGTGTGTGCGTGCGTGTGTGTGTGTGTGTGTTCATGTTTACTAACTCTCCTCCCATTTCATTTGCCACCATGTCTCTGCAATTACTTCGCCCTGATCATGTCCACCTGTATCTTATTATTTCCCTCCGTGTGTGTGTGTGTGTGTGTGTGTGTGTGTGTGTGTGTTAACTGATGTCGTCAGTGTTTAGTTATCACTGGATCCTTTTGCCTGTTTGACATTTCTGTGAACTGTGAAACATCCTGTCACACAATCAAGCGAGACTGACAGTTTGTGATAAGTTCCACACAAAAATACACGAAAAAATTGAAAGTCTGACCAAAAAGTTAAAAAGAAAATCAGCTTGACATGATATAAACATCCCTGAAATACTCAGCATGAGCAGAAATCTTGTTTTTCTTTTTCTTTGTGCAAAATTGTTTTTTTTTAACTTGTCAATCAAAGAGCGCGGGTGGAAGTTACGTCCTTTTATTCTTTGATGTTTGCAGTGTCCCTCAAATGTCTGTTGCCGAAAATCAGACAACTCTTAAGTTACTTTGCGTCAAACAACCCCCCCCCCCCAAAAGAACAGAAGGAGCCCGATCGAGTGATGTTTCGAGCTGAGAACCAACGCGCCATAATTTACCGAGCTGGATCGATCAGCTGCGAGTGTTGAACGCTGGCGTTCGGTCGCAACAGAGCCACACAGAATTATTGATTTACTCGTCCAGCATCGACTCGCTGAGCTGTTAGTGGTGACCGAGAAAAGGGGGGACGTACGATTGGAGCCCAATCTCAAATAAATTGCCCGATAAAGTTACTTTACCTGCAGAACCTGCAGTACAAATTGAATATGTGCACTTTAAACAGGGCTGAATTAAAAGTGAAACCCATGCAATAAACTCTTTGTTCACATGTAAAGAAGTCATCGGGAAAATATGGGCAAAATAAAACAGACATGATTTATAAGCCACTTTTTTCTGACAATTTTTCAGAAAAAATGGGAATAAAAATGAATGTTTTGTGGTTTTACTTTGAAATAAAGCAATTTTTAAGTCACTGCCACACCTGACCCACTTAAATTTTCACCCTAGTCATAATGTAAGAACAGTTTTAATTGGATTTGTTTCAAATATTCAGTTATAAATTGTTCCGTTCTCATTAAAACATCTAAAGTCTGAAACTACATTCATGTTTTTCACATCTGAACGAGACACTTCTACTGCTTTGACAGTTTCGATGCCCTTCACATTGTCAGGAACTCGTCTCATACCTGCACTGGCTGGTCGCTGCGGTAACCCTGGTGACACCGTGTTCCTCTGCAGAGCCGGTTGCTGTGGCGACAGGAGGCGGGGGTCTGTGAGGGTGGAGGTGACGAAGGAGGTGGTGGTGACCAGGGCGCCGGCGGGGTTGTTGCTGAACTGGAGGGCCGCTGCCGCCGCGGCGTTCTGGTTGGATACTGGCACGGTGACTGGCATGGAGAAGGTGGACTGTGGGCCTGTGTTCTGGTGGGAAGACAGGAAGAGGGCGGGGCTTAGAGGGCGGGGCTTAGGGGGCGGCGGCACTTAAGACTTTTGCACGTATCCATACAGTCATAAGTGATCAGTTAGTGATCAGCAGCGGTGCAAACAAGCCTGCAGGTGAAACGGACACACTGACATTCGCACACACACAAACAACCACAACAAAAGGAGACTTTCCAAAATAAAAGGAACATTTTATAAACATAACAAAAAAGTATTTTATGCATTAGAAGCAAAGATTAATTCATATGTAACCTGGATATATTTTGCCTCCATTTTTCAGCAGATTCATTCTTGGATGTCTAGCGTGACTTAATTCCTGCAAAAATAAGTTTTATTAGGTTAAAAAAATCAGATCACATGTTGAAACTTATATATTGAGGAATTAAAGGTTAAGTCACTTTACTCACGTTATTACACATAACTTTAATTTAACATGAAATTGATTGGGTTGATTGATTGATTGAGTATTTTTAGGAAGTTTATAAAATTTTTCTATTCAAACTTGATAATCGTTTTATCACTAATTCAGAAAATAATGTTTTGGACAATATATGCTATCAAAGGGTCTCAATATCTTTTTTTTGTCAATTCCACTCATGTAACTGAACTGTCGTCATTTAACCTAAAAGTTTGCTGAATGCGATTCAAATTTTTCATCACTTTATTGTCACTGTAGCAACTTTTTGAACCTTTGTTTACGTAATTAATTCAAAATTGAGCATAAAATGTTTACAAGAGATAAAATATCACACTTAAAAAAACAGAGTAGTCTGAAAAACTTTATTCTGACAGGATTACCTGAGCAGCACTTCCTGTTTCATTGTTTTCACTCACTCAAGTGTGAGGTTTGTGTTCTGTAAACTCTCATTTAAAGTTTAAGGAGTTGTTTTGTGTTGATAAAACCAACATTTATTCAACATTTCTTGATCACACACAAACATACACTCTCACACACACACTCACACAGTTTCTCTCTGTTTAGGCATGCAAGGTGACTTGCTGGAAAGGCCCAAAAAGCCGTGTGGCCTTTCTCATGTCATGCCAGGTTACGACGCTCGCCGCAGCAGCAGCAGCAGCAGCAGGTTATTGGTGACATTTCGTAGCGTGCGCGTCACATCCAAGCAAAATCCCAGCACCTCCGCCGACACCGGACCCACCAGGAAGATACTTCCAGAGGTCTGAGGTTGTTTTGAACGAACATCTAATCCTGGAAGACGAGCTGCTTCTTTTGTCTTCAACGCGACCTTCGCCCGCCTCTGTTTTTAACAATCATCTACCTTGACACCCCGGGCTGATGAAAGGAGATGACCAGACAGCCGAGGGTGATGAGAAAATCAGGGGCAAGGACCTGTGGTCGTCCAGCCATCCGACCCACTTCACCCTGTTCCAACTCTCTCTGAAATAAGGACTTCTATATATAGAATGTGGGCCAGCGCTGCGCCGTACTGTACTCAAACAGGCCTGGGACCCAGTTTAATGTTGAGGACGACGAGGGCACCTTCCTGCTCTTCATCTCCATCACTTTCTCCTCTGCAACGACTTTTAGTTATTAGTTCCATTTGGAGCTAACAAGCAAATAGGAACAAAATCTTCCCAAGAATGGAAAAACAGATGCATCAATTTGAAAGATCGATTTACGATCAATCAATCTTGCTCTGGGAGAAGTTTAGCTGTTGTCGTCTTAAATAACCAGAATATTCTGAGCTTCCTCACGGTGCTAAACTTTCTGAAGATGCGTCTATTTTCAATCTGTTTTGGTGAGCTGGAAAAAAAAGCATCTCCTCGCAAGCCACTCGCCCACAAAGTGCTCCAAAACGTCCGAGGACTTCAATTAAACTCGTCCAGCTGCCAGGGAAGACGTGTGCGAAGGAGAGTGTGTGCAGACAGAGCCGTGAGTGGTGACCAGGGAGGGTGAGGATAGCAGCGAAACAGCACTGCACCACTGCACACTGGCCAAGCATGGGGTGAAGGGAAGAGGGGGGGGTGGTTGGTGGATAAATGGAGGGGTGGGTGAGGAGTGGGGGAGTGGGGGGGGAGTGGAAAAGTGCACATGGGGCAGAGGTGTGTAAACGCAGAGCGTACATTACTGGCAGGGATTTTAGCCTTTCAGGGCAAAGAACTGAAAGGAGTGTTGTGTTTTTTGGGGGGCTGAACACATTTTTTTTCAATTTAGCACCTCCAGTGAGAGGATTACCAACGAGGCGGGTTCGGGGGTCTTTTGAAGGGGAGTAGGTTCGGGGTCGGAGGTTGCTGAATCCAGGTCGCGGAGGATCATCGAGCTGCACGTTTTTAGAGGCCTCGCTACTCCGACGCACCTGCAGCTCCGGAGTCTGCCCAGTATTATCAGGTGTGATGAAGCACAGAGAAACACAGATGCTCCAGGATTCAACACCTCTAAACTCGGAGTCTGAGACCCCCTTAGACGGACGTCAAAGATGACAGAAAGAGACTGGATGATTTGTCTTCACTGACATCGTCAAAACCACCAACGCAACCGACCTACGACACTCCCCGTTGCTTTTATTTTGAAGGCTCCTGTTTTTTGAGTTTGTATCAAGCTTTAAATCACTGTATTGGTGCTTTATTTTCTTGTCTTTTATATTCTTGTACAAAGTCAGATAAGTCTCAGTAAATACAGTGCAGTGTTTACAAGCAGATACAATGTTTCAGTGAATAAATAGATCAATAAAGTTAAACACTTTAAGAGGAGCTTAAAGATTTAGGACAGTAAATTCAAGAGATTTCGGCAAAGTTCGGATTAAAGTTTAGGGACATTTTGGGGAAAAAACAACTGATATAATAAATAAACCAACCGCTTAGTGACAGATTACATCAATAACAAAAGTCTGTTTCGATTGGCTTGAAGGTGCAACAACTGTGGCAGCTTTTAAATGGAAGTTTTTGGTATCAGAGCCGCGATTTTGCCAAATTCCAACTCACTCTGCCGCCCTCATCCTCAGGTATCTCTCTCTTTGTTGCCGGATTGCATTTAGATGTAATTTGTTCCCGGCCACTTCACCGCAGGACCTCGGCAACCCCGTCAGCTTCCAGTTGCTAGGATATTGGTGACATAACTCCGAAAAAAAAAGAAAAAAAAACCCCTCTCCACTCGTTTGCTGAACACGAATTTTAAATTCATCTTCGCCCCGTTCTGAGCGGCGCTACGCTGAGGATTAATTTGTGTCTTTGACAAATTACAAGTGAATTTACATCTGCCCACTCCAACTCCATTTAACACCGATGCTCCTAATTGTAGGGAGGAAGGTTAACTGAGTGTTGCCCGTCAGCACGCTGCTTTAAACACAGACGGAGGCAAAAAGAAAATTATAGCTGGAGGAACCTGTTAGGTGAATAATTGACTAGGAGCTTTTGCGGAGGCTCATGCGAGGAAGCTCAAGGCCTCTTCTGTGTGAGGGGAACAAAAAGAGGGGAGAGAGTCTAACCTATTTTCCCTCCGAGGAGCTCTCTCCACAAGGGTGTGTTTCCTGGATGCAAGGGTAAATCAGATTGAATTAAACCCGTGGCCTAGTTTCCCTCCCTCTTGTCCTGGAAGCCTTTGAAACTTTTCTATTCCATCTCCCCTTATTCAACTTTATGATTGTCGCATCCCATTTGTTAGCAGCTCCGAGCGTGAACACAGAGGGGAACATCGGGAACGTGTTTGTGCAACCTTCCGACGCTCAGCGGTTGACCTGCGAATTAGTTTGCACATGCTTTCATCCATGCTGTGCTCACGATGACTCTGGTCTACTTTTAAAAACATGCGCAAACTCGGCATTGCGAACGGGCCCACTTGGGAGCTGATTTACTAAAATGGCTCACTGAGGAATGTTTCTGACAGTTGCGCAAACCTCTTTGTTGACCCTGTTTGCCTTTTGTGATTACGCATTTTCAATATTCTACCTGATTGTTCAGGAAATTGCTGGAGTTTATGCGAATAAAAATGGACACGTCATTTACGATGCCTGAAAACATGCTGTTAATCGAAGATAAACCGCAGACTTTCATTGTTGACAGGAGATGCTGCTGTTATTGTGCTGAGATGCTTTGCATCATTTAGACAGGCACTGCTTTTACCTCCGCTGGGGAGGAAATCTGAACAAAATTACTCAGAAACTTCCAGACGGATTTGGATAAAAATTGCAGGTTGGGTGACGGGTGGTCCAAGCTGGAGGTGATTAAATTTTGGAGCTGATCCGAGCATCCGTTGACCTGAAATGATGAAACGTTCAATTTTGTCTGTTGTGTCACTTAAGAGTGAACTCGTTGTTCGTCTGAAGGCTCGTTGTTGCACATCCCACACTGCTCGGGGGGGGATCGGTCTAGTTATGCGATTGTCTTACATTAGCTTGTAGCACTAGCTCATAGCTGGCGTTTGATAGAAGGTTTGCATGTTCTCCCTGCACCTCAGTTGGAAAACACCAACGTTAAAAGGCTCGAGATGGAGCAAATCTGATCTTGGACGATTATTGTCGCCCTTGAATTGATCGATCCTTGAAAGCCAAAGACATCTCGAACCATCTGGAACCTCATTTGGCCGCGAGTGATCGCTCACCGGCGTTTGATAACCCTGCGCTGTACCAACGCGCCGAGCTTCTGAAAGAGACGGAGCACTCAGCTCTTTTGCTCACGGGCACCACGGAGGTGGCTGTTAAAAGGGAAGAAATCTATTTCTTGTTCAATTTCCAGACCCGGAATATCAGAGCCAAAAACGGATCAAACCAGAAGCCCTCTGGTTAGAGTGAAACAAAAAAAGAGGAAAAAACACAGCTCCGGCGCTGCGCTAAGAGAAACGTTAGCTCGGGGCTCGTCTCGCCAAGTGTCCTGCCCGCTCTCCCCTCGCCACTCTCTCCCTACCTCAGGAGGTATTTTAGTACAAGTGGGATTAAGCTTGTATATCCCGGCCCCTAGCTGTCATGCCGGGGATTATGATGCAGTGGGGAGGAGTGGTGGGAGGTGCTGTGCGCTTCCTGTTTGCCGCTTGCTGGTGTAAGGTGCGCTGGGCGCAACCAGGCAGGTAAAAAAGAAAAAGGGGGGAGGAGGGAGGCGAAACGTCTGGCTGAGACACCGAGGGGGCGGCGAGGAGGCAGCGGCGGCGGCGGAGGGGATGCGAACCCACCCCTACTCGGAGGCGGTGGGCTCGGGTCCAATCGGGGAGCGCCGGGAGCAGCGGCGGCTCTCCAGGGGTGGCAGATTGAATTTTACTCTGCCGCGGCTTTCTCTTCGGAGAAAAGCTTTTAAGAGCCATTTCGGCTCACGCAGCAGCGAGAGGCTGATAGAGGCTGGGTCACGCTCAGGAGGAGGGAAATTCATTGAACTGATTAAACTGAGAGGCGGCTCATTTTCTCTATTAAGGCTCCTTCTGATTACTATCAACATCAGCGTTTGACATAATTTCAGTGATAGCTATAATTTAAAGGAGACGCTTTAATGCGCTCCTCGAACATGGGCTCGTGTCCATCATTGGGACTGTGATTGATTCAGGCTGCAGTGAAGGGATCTAATCTACTTTTTTCCAGAATTTTTCACCCACTGAGGTCCTGTTGCGAGTCGTGGAGGCATGTGATCAAAAAGGGAAAAAAACGATTCATTTGGGTCTTTGTGATTAATCATTGCGATTAATCGCAATTAATCCCAATAACAGAAGCTCGTTTTTTTAGATTTTGGTCTGTACGTTTGTTTCATCAAAATCGTGATTTGTTTTCATCTGAATGGCAGCAGGTCTGGCGTGTCGGACTTTCTCTGATATGCTCGGAAACGATCCACGTTTGCAGTGTAAAACTAAAACATGATTAAACACATAAATCCATTTAAGAAGTGGAATTTTTTCTCTGTTACAGTATTTTAAAAAACCTATTTGTTTTTAAACATAAGTTATACTTATATTGAGAGAGACATTTTTTAAACACTACAAAGAAACGAGGAGGGAAAAAAAGGACTTTTGTCACGACGCCACAAATTTGATTTTACAAACAAGCGCCGTCTGACTCTTCCGCAGCACCTCGGCGTGAATTGTCCCATCCCAAGTGACCAAACGGGGGGGGGGGGGGGCGGCGGCAGACAGGAAGAGGGGCTGTAAATTAAGTGCTCCTCATTAAAGTGACATTAATGGCATTATTGAGCGAAGAGGAAAAAATGAATCACTGGGAAACTGGCAAAGGAGCGGGGCGGTAAAAGGGGCCTGGCAGCACGCCAAGCCAGGAGACGGGACCTGGGTAATGTCAGGAGCGCGTTCATTCAGAGCGGCGGCGGCGGCGGCGGCGGCGGCGGGACTAACGCAGCCCCGGTAATACCGGTCCTAACAACCAGTTAGTGGCTGCGTGGCGGCTTTGTTTGTGCGATCCGAGCGAGTCGGGGAATCGACTGTGGCCCGGTGTGTCTGCGGTTGCACACTCCTGTCTTTAATGTTGCTAAGTATTACACAATCGCTTCTTTCATCCCGGCAACGCGACTGCTCAGAGGCATGCTCTGAACGTGTTGATTATTACCATAAAACATGATTTCCCCCCCTCACAATATCGGTTGCTATGCCAACTTTTTTTTTGTGAAAAACCAGGGACCTAGTTAGCTCTGCTCTCCCTCTGTTGTTTATTCTGGTGCGTTAGTGAACTTGCAGAGGCATCAGAAACGGCGTATTAAAGGCAAAAGACTCCCGAGGATGCGCTTTCGCTGTGATGACTCCAACTTCAGATGAATAATCACAGCGAGACAAGCTGCATTTGGTCTTATCTTGCTTCTTCTTCTTCTTCTCTTTTTTTTGAACAAATTCTTTCCGTCGAATGCTCCAAGTTATAAGTCTGCCGCACTGCAAAAAATGATTCGCTTTGTCTCTTTCTGAATCCTCGTACACGTTGCTGAATTGTGGAAATATAACAGTTGTGTGCAAAAACACGAAACGCCTCAGATCTTAGGTGCTGCACACTTATATTTGTGCCCTTTGGGTTGTTGGTTGGACAAATGAAACATTTTAAAGATTGTTTCGCCAATTTTTTTTTAGCTAAAAAGAAAATTCGGCCTCGGTTAATATCGATTCTTGATGTAAATTAACATCAGCTGCGGCTAAATTTCCAGCTTGGTGTCTCTAATTTGTATCTTTTGCTCTGGCACACACCAGTGATGGAGTGGGAGGTGGGGGGTGGGGAGTGGGGTGGGTGGGTGGGTGGTGGTGGATAATGACTTGATGGGTGGGGATGGGTGATGTTGGAAAGAGGTGAAGTGGTGATGGAAAAAAAAAAGGTGGGTGTGGGGGAGGTGGGGATCGGTGAAGGCAAGTGCTCTGTGAGTAGTCGGGCCGCCGTCGGCGGCCGGGAAACGCCGGTCGACCGGCCGAGCGGCAGCAGCAAGGTACCAACACGAGGAGGGGGTTGGGGGGGGGGGGGCGCCCCAGGGGTTACACAGAGTGGTGGGAGGTACTCACTGACAGCCTATAGTTCTGCATCATTTTATCAAACTCCTCGTCAATTTTTTTGTATTTCTCTTCAGTGCGGGGGGTGAGGGAGAAGGGCTCCTCGGGGTCTGGGCTCTCAGAGTCCCGGTGCTCTTTCTTGTTCAGAGCCTTCGTTCCCCAAACGAGAGAAACAGAAGGCAGACGGACAGACAGACAGAGAGAGAGAGAGAGAGAGGAGAGAGAGAAGAAGGAGGTAGATGGAGAGATAGAAGAGGAAGAAGAAAAGAAAGGCTAGGTTAGATGAGGTGATTAAAGTGCCACTGTACTCACGCCGTAGCGCTTGAAGAGGCTGTCCAGGTCCTCGGTCTTGCGGTCATTTAGCGGGCTTTGGTCGATGGAGTCGTCGCCGTCGGGCTCAGGGCTGTTGCAGCCGTTAAAGCCTTTCTTTCGCAACGTCTGAAGCGGTCAGAGAGGGGTAGAGGAACAGAGGGAGGGAGGCACATTTACACGTTTAATTCTCATGCACACTTTTTTGGGAACCAGCACGAAAAACAACAAATTTCACAGACGAAGATCCCGATGGCGGCGAACGCGCCGGCTCCTACACTCGAAAAACACAAAGCGGCAAATGTCAGATGGAAAAAAAATAAAGATCGACCCCAGATGTTGACATCAAGAGAGCTGTGTGTTTTTGAGGCATCCTTTGAAAATAAAACAATTTCACGGGAAACAACATCCTCAACCTTTGATAAGTACGATCGATTCCTGAGGTCAGGCTTCCATAACATGTGACGCCCACGCAAGAAAGCTACTTAATACCACAGAAACTCGCACTCGCGCTCCCCCAGCAGGTGAACTCGGGAAGCCGGAGGAGTTTTGCAAAGAAATCGACGATGAAGATTGGAAATGATTGAAAGGATTTGACCCAATAATAAACCGGCAAACCAGTGCCGTGCATTCGCTGGTACAAAGTAACAGGCTGATGTTGTCGTGAGACATCACGTCCCAGCGCAAACAGCTAATCAACAGCGTCGCTAATTGGTGTGAAGATTTGCACGGTGGAAAGTGGCTAAGCGAGGCAAAAAGGGTAAGAGGGTGAGCGAGGAGGCACGCGGCGCCGTTAGCACTTCGGCTATCGCCAGTCAGGTTGCGTCAGTGTTGGCACGCTTTTGGCAAGGGGCGAGAAGAGAGAGAGCGAGAAGAGAGAGCGAGAGAGAGAGAGAGAGAGAGAGAGAGAGAGAGAGAGACTTTTCTTTTGAGAGGATTCCACTAAACAAGATTTGCCGTTAAGTAGCTTTGCTTGCTGACTGACTGCCGAGCAGCGCCGATTGATCCGCACGCCAATATGGATCTTAAATTGAAACTCGGGACCCTTCTGTGGTCCGAGCGCAACGTTTGGCACCGAGTGGCGCTAAAACAAGGGAAAACGTCACTTTCTATGGAACCAACCAGAAAAACACCAAACACACGAACGCGTAATGGAGTTAAAATTATCCAATCACGTTGGTTTGTTCGATTAATTAACACATCCGATAAATCTTAACAGCACAAAAATCTCCAAACATAATCACAACAGAGAAATCAACAACGTGCTTCAAGAACAATTAAAAAAAAGTAAGTAAAACCTTGTAAATAACAATTTTTCTCTGATTTTCTTTGAATTGAGTACATGAAACTCGCGAATTTCCTTAAAAACTCACTCTGTTCACATATCTTAAATGCATTAGAGGCAATCATCACCTTCAATTAAGCTCTGTGCTCCATGCACATCAATTATCAGACTTAAAACACTTTAATTTTCTTTCTCTTTATGGTCTCCAGCCTTTCCGCTAAGCTGCTTCATGTTCGTCTTTCTTCCGTGAGCTCGCCGGTAATTCTTTCAGTCTGCCGCTCGCTAAGGAAGCAGGTGGGCTGCAGCAGCTTTACAAACAGTCTGTTTGATGAAAACAGCTACCTGCTGCTGCTGCTGCTGCCGCCGCTGCTCAAGAAAACACAGCTCCGGCGAGCTAAAACAGTAAAGCTGAGGTGAAGATTTTTTATTAACAACCTTTGACTTCCCACGCCGTCATTTCACTTGTTCCAGATCTGAAGTTCACACTCAGGACTGTGAGTATCAAGGACATGAAGGGGCCACTGTACTGGCGACACAGTGATGGGAACAGTCAACAGTTAAAGCAATGTCAAACTGCGTAAAAATGAATCACTATAGCTGCATTAATATGTTTTATACACAGATACAAACAGCATATTCGCTTCACAGAGTCCAAGAAGCAGCACGTCTGTGCGCGGCGTCTCTGTATGAAGCCCAAAACAGAAATCCTTCAGTCGATTGTTGACTCCTAAATGCCTCCAGGTGTGAAACGCGTGAGTGGGAATTTTGTGTCTCTGCGTGTTTTGTGTCTGAGTGGCAACCGGTTCCTTACAACCTGTTTCTGACGAGGAATGTCGTGGGAAAGAAAGAAAGAAAAACAAAAACAGTCTCGTGTTTTAACAGGTGCACGGAGAAAGAGAACACGAGTTTTTCTCCGGGTAAAAATGAGAGAAAACTCCGCGAGAAACGCGACTGGCGTCGTGAAAGTGGTCGGAAATATAAAGCTGCGTCGTAAACCTGTGATTTGCCTCGATGAAAGGTTTCACACTCCTTCTTTCTGATCTCTTAACTACTGAACTATTACAGTGAAGCCAAACACTGATGGATACACCCACGATAACCAACAAACATTAGAAAGAGCTTGTTGAAAGCGTTCAACAGCTTCCAGATCTACAAGATTCTTCTTTACAAAGTGTTTTATTCTCAATTAAATCAACTTTTATTGCTCCACCCAGGAGGGTCCAAGACCCCAAGTCAGGGGCCATGAAAGTCTGGAGAGCATTCAGTGCGAATGATTTGTTGACTCCTGATTCAACCCCCTCGAGAAGCTGACATTTTTACAGTGTATCTACCGACACGCAGGCTTCGCGTTTCTATTCAAAGATCACATACGAAGCCCCTCGCACCCCTATATTCCTCTTTAATT
>JASSRZ010000007.1:20780439-20800118 GCA_032164315.1 Malacoctenus gilli
GTGTGTGTGTGTGTGTGTGTGTGTGTGTGTGTGTGTGTGTGTGTGTGTGTGTGTGTGTGTGTGTGTGTGTGGTTTTACATGGGAGCGCGTGTGGGCTGGAGAGCAGGAGAGGCCTGGGCGAGAGGTGAGGACGAGTCAGCCATTGAACACCATCAAATAAAGCGTTATCTAATGCCTGCACTGACACGGCCCGCCAGAAAACAAGTACACTCTCTATCGACTGAAAACACGGCTGTGCTTTTGCCCGCGAAAAAAAAACACACACACACACACACTCCTCGCTGGCGCCGTGAGCTCGGTTTTGTACATCAGACGAGAGAAATGGATTTCAGCGGCACTTTAAAGAGCCATCAGAGTCTCCGTGCACTTTCTGAGCACGAAATTTTGTGACTTCTGAGACCTTTTTAATAGCTCGAAACGAAAGACAGAAACAGACCAGTTCCTTGACTCGGGGGGTCCGAGGCAGACACAATTCGTGCTTGAAATGTGAAACCTTTCCACTGTGTTGAAGGCTGGTAACGGCAAAACAAGGCAGACGTGCCCCTCTAATGAATTAAAAGGGTAAATATACACTTATCAGGTCCATGTGTACAATCTGTGGTCCACTTCACCACCAGAATGGGAACTTATGATGCTCATCCGCAGAGCTGTTTGGAAGATGCCAGAGAGCATTCTCTAAAATCTGCTGAAAAACAGGATCTGGAGCAGGCCCGGTGCTTGTCCAGAGCTTTTCTTTTGAAGGGCCCTGCCTTTGTATAATAGCAAAAAAAAAAAAGGCATGTCCACTGGAGTTTGATTCCAATGCAACAAAAGTCCTAAAAGCTCTTTGAGACCCTCCAAAGTGAGAAGCCTACTTCCGATTGGCAGTTTTCTCACAGCACTACATGCAGCAGCAAGTGCTGGTAATTTGACACCAGCCTCCCTGTCTGGTTAGTGATGGCAACTGACCGCATTAAAGGAAATCTGTGACATTATGATGTCAGCTGGTCAAACCTGGGCATCTGGAGTTTTCACTCTTTAAAGAGGTCGTTAAAGAACAATAAGACTTTTAATTTGAAACACCCCAACGTGTTCTCTTCAGGAGACCCGGACAGGTTTTTATCTTAACTAGCCAGAGCCTTTAACCACAATCTCACAGTCTTTATCAGCGCGCATTCATCAAGAAAGGGGTGGGGGTGGGGGGTGTGATTCATCCCATCCCCAGCTGATAAAGATCCCGAGATCCATTATCGAGATGTCTGATCGCGTTTGAAATGATTCCCAAGAATCGGGACTCCACGGTCGTCTCCTTTACACCACATTAACGCTGCGTTTCCATGATGAAAACTCTGTGAGACCGTCCGGTTAAAAAAGAAAAAAAGAGCCGGAACCGAGCGGAAGCGGCATAATTTCAGCACAGTACACACTTTGTACCTCGATAATACCCTCACACATGAACAGTTACAGTGTATGTGTTCACGCATGAGCACACATACACGCGCCTCGAGAAAGAGCGACATCACACGCCAATACACAAGCATAAGGAAGTGTGCAACTTCAGGAGGGAAGAAAGGGGATTTTTTTTTTATTAGCCCCTCCTCCCTCTCCTTCCACTTCTTCTTTTGGTCTCCCTGGAACCATTCCCAACTCTGGGTTATGGCTATTCTGCAACAGAAGAGGAACAAGGATGAATAAGCAGCCTCCCTCTTGTAACTCCCCCCCCCTCCCCTCCTCTCTCCCTTCCTTCCCTCCCTCGCTGCAAACTCTCCTTCACCACGTTAGCTTGTGGCTATCTTAATGAGCCCTGCGCAGATGGTCCCATAACACCACCACAGCTGCGCGACTGTAAAACGACGCCACGCCCCAGCGAGGAGGAGGTCGGTATACATTAAAATATTCAAATGAGGCTGCAACCTCTCGCCGCGCTTTACTGGAGAAGGGCTGAGAGGTGTGGGAGGAATTCGACGGGGAGGCGGGACCGGAGGGGTCTGAGGAGACGGACGGAGGCGCGATGATAATGATGGAGAGCAAGAAAACGCCAGGATTTCAGATCAAAGAAAAAGCAGGGTGAGTAAGAAAGGTGAAAAGGCGAGAAAGCGAGAGAGAGAGAGAGAGAGAGAGAGGGAGAGAGGGAGAGAGAAGTTCAGGGAAGAGAGGGAGGGAGTGAGCGAGGGAGGGAGGGAGGGAGGGGGGAGTGTGAGAAGCCTGGGTGTAGCGTTTCAGCTCCTGGCTCTGCTGCTTGCTATTTCAGCTGTGCTGGAGCACTGGCCAGCAGCCCCTGCTCTCACGCCATCGTAACCCCGTCAGCATGGTGGCACGGCACTCGAGCTGCATTCAGGACTGACAACTGAAAGTATCCAAGTTCTTACTTCCCTCAGCTCCATCGAGGCATGGTCCCCCTCCCCCTCATTACCCATCTCGGGGGGGGGGCCGTGGGTTCGAAGTCGACGACGCCGACGTCGCCTGCCTGCCGCTTTCCCCCCTTCGAATCCGAGGCTGGGCGGCGCGGAGACCGAGTTGAACTCACGTCATTTATCTGCGATGTTCGTCATAAGTTCTGGCAGCGTCGCCACACATCCGAGCCAACAATTAGAGACAGAAAAATAAAAGCGGAGTAAAAGCCAAGAGGAGCGTCAGTTAGCAATTAGGGAGACGCCTCGAGTCAAACGAGACGGGAAGGAATGCGGGGAAGCCAAAATGAAAATGGGCTGGAACTCATCCTTTTATTTGCATTTTTGTCGTTTTCTTTTCTTTAAGACATAAACTGTTTCCATATTTCTGGCATTGACGGCAACAAAACAATTCCCGTCAAAAGCAACACACACACACACACACACGCACACGCAGAGAGCGAGTTAACATTCAGGTTTTGAGTCAGCAGAAGACCTCCGATTATGAAACACTTCTGCTTCTGGAGGCAGCGTGATCCGAGTTTTCTGAATACTGAATGATGCATCCGAGGCAGCGCAGCCTTTAAAAAACAGATGCGTGGCATTCTGAAGCAAAATGAAACGTCTTCTCCTCGACGTTTCCTCTCTCTTGTCTCTTCCTGCAGCCGTGTAGGTAACGTAGCGCTCCTTGATCCATCTTAACTTTTGTTTCGCTTTCTTTTTTTTTTTTTTGTCTTTTCTCTCCTCCTGCGCTCAATTCCTCCTTTTTAATCTTTTTGCGAAGGCATTGTTCTCGGAGCTCTCTGGCAACAATACCAGCAAGACCTCCGGTGAACCTCTGCGAGCGCGGCGGAGACTGCAGCTTGAGTCACTGAAAAGAGGAGCCTTAATCTAAGCTGAACATAATGCTGCCGATTGCCGGCCATTGTTGATTCTGATTCCCAGTAATCCGCCCGCTATCTGCCGCTCCGGTTAGATCCCCGGCGATCCCGCTAACCTTCGATTCCGGCGGCGTATGAAAAAAATGGTTCGCGAGCTTCGGCGGTATCAAGGTCATCGCGGGGGATCCTGACCTCAGCAGGACACTGCAAGTGAGCGCAGAGGGTTTGACCTTAACTTTGGTTCTCAACTCCCCAGACGACAGGGATCCAATCGTCTTCAGCGCCCGCGAGCGAGACAATGACCCTCTTCGGGGCCGAAGGTCAAAGTTTCAGAGCGAAAGTACAACGACCTTGGTCTCTGACCTTTATACGGACGAAGGCAAATCGAGGGGTTCCAAGCGCGGATCGATAAAGTCTCCCGTACTGCAGCTTCCCGCGCACGTCGATCAAACACAGAAGATGCGCTCGGTACTGACGCCAGATGTGTCTCAGCAGCGGTAAACACCATAAATTGAGGGATTATTGAGATCAGTTTCTCGGACTTTTCCAGCGTTCATTTCAGCGGCGCTGATTTGGAAAATCCGTCTTCGGAAGACGATCGAGAACACAAGGAAATTTCAAACAAAGGCCCGCAATGGCCGAGGCTGCCAGAAGCCGAACTAAATGGATTCAAACTGGATGTAAGTGGATTTTGATACTGCGGCCCAGCCAAGGTCAAGCCAGGCTGGGGTTTGTGCGCGGCGCTGCCGCATCCCCGTGAGTTGCCGCTCAAGCTCCTGTTATTAAAGGTTAATCCTGCAAATTGTGTTGGGTTTGAGTTGCATTTAACCTACATAGACACGGCGAGGTCGCGTCTTGATCTCGGACCAATGGCCCCGCTGATCTCCCGACATAACCGATACAATGTCCATTTGGCTAGCTTTGCATCGGATGACCACTCTGGTTGGTGAAGAGTATATTAAAAGAAGGAGAAAAAAAAACACAACTTAATCTGGATAAAGTGCAGCTGGGAAACACGGCGGCTGCGAAAGGAAAGAGAGTGAGATCACAAATCGGCGCCGAGTCGAGGAGATGAACCGTAATGAGATTCATAGAGATTCGTACAATCCCCGATCCAAATAAACGTTACGTGGATCCAGTGTTTTCATTTGCTCATCTGTTTCCAGCTTGTAGTCAAAACGAGGTCAGCACAGATTTCAATTTTTGGCTCCAAAACTGGTTTTTCCAGCAATTTCTTCCGAGGCGGGCCGGCTAAATTTAGTATTTAGTGAGATATTTTTAGCAGGGGAAAAAAAATAAAAATCAACAACTGAGGGATTTACCGCTTCGATTTTTTTTCCCTCGTTTCTGTTCAACTTTTACGTAACGGATAAAAATATAACAAAGAGAACAGACGCCGTGAGATTACCGGCGCTGTTTTAACAACCTGAGGAAACGACTCGGTTTTTGGGTCAGCAGGTAAATCGGAGAATATTCGTTCAGGTCTGTGAGCCGGCGGCTTTCAGCGTCAAGCTCAAGGGCACTTTGGCAGGACGTTCACAGCCCCGTGACCTTTCCGATTACAAGTCCGCACTACCCTGCTGCCCTACTTCCCAGGAATCCATCAAAGGAGGAGAGAGAGGAGAAACTCTCTGTTGATCTGGGAGCTGAATGGAAAGTCCGCGGCGGACGATTTAGGCCGGGCTGACGGTCAACGGAAAGAGCGCTTTACGGGCAGAGGGGGAGATTCGGCTCTCGCTTTGACTGTGGGCGTCGTGTGTGGCGCTGGAGTCGTGCGCGAGGATCAGCGGCCACCGCCCGCCGCCAGAGAGCCAGAACACAGCAGGCTGTTTTCCAAAGAAAAACAAGGCTTCGCGGGATAAACAATAATATGTACAAAACCCGATGCGGTGCTGAACGCACGCCAACACTTCCAGCCTTTTTAAAGCCGTCAATGTCGTCTTTAATTATTAATATTATTATTACTTTGGATTGCCGGGTCACGGGATCAACATTAAATCACTTGTTTTATGTACCACCCACCATCCTGCAATTTTTATTTAAATCTGTAAGAAAGCACACAAACAAACCGACGCGCTGGCAAACATGACCCCTCTTGGCGGAGGTAATAAAAAGAAGATCAGTCCGTTCAATCAATCCATGATTCAATTTTTCATAAGTTGACTGAATTCTTTGGCAGTTAACCAACAAACAAAGTATTCCTTTATTTCTTAACTAAAGCAGGAAGTGAAAGTTATGTGGAACCAAATTTACTCACTTCAAATTTCGTATTTAATGATCCTCTTGTAGGTGCTACGAGGGCGAAAACACTAAATCTTACGGGAAGAAAAGATTCCGACGTGACACTGAAACCACAGTTTGTTTTGCATCTCCGCCTGCATGCGGACTGATTATTTTTCTGTAGCTCTGCTGTCGGCCTGTTTGCGTGTGGATGAATCTCCACAAAGTGGCCTTGAGGCTGATGTTTTGTTTTGGGGTTGTTGGGGTTTTTTTTCTTTCAGTCGCTGACATTCAGAGCTGCCAAGTCCGTCCTGGAAGTCGCTGGGTCAGAGGAAAGTCCGATCGCTCGCACTTTCCAGTGGCCGTTGACATTTTTGTGTTTCTTACAGCGAGATTTCTTTGGAGGAGTGTTGCATTTGTTTCTCATCACTCTGGACTTTTATTCTAGAAACATTCGGTGTTGAGAAAACGCCTCGGTGGCAGACGATGCGGCCGTCGTTTGGATAAACTCCGATTGTTTTTTCTTTTCGGACAAATGTTTGAGAATAAAACTCTCCCTGATGCCTCCGTGTTTGTCGGCAGGATGCCCTTTTCTCTGTCCGGGTTCTGCATCGAGATCCGCGTCATTAAAGTTTCATACCAGGCGGGAAAAGTGGCGGCTGTTTGAGCGATAGAAAGAGGAGGGAAAAAAAAACCCCCGATGCCTGACATGAAAGTGAAGCACATTTTGGGATTCTATTAAATCTATGACTCATCTTAAGAGCTCGCCCTATAAAATAGTCATGTGTTTAAAGATTGAGTCATCTGTGTTTGTTAAATATTGAATGGTGAATTTAACATGGCCAAAGTGTTTCAGATGGATTCTCGCAGACACGTTTGACATTTTATTGACCCCCTCAGACACTGATACAACAGCGAGTCAGAGTTCGGTCAAAGGCAGGCGCGCAGGACGACGGCATTTCAGATGATTGCAGCATCAAGACCCAAAGAAAAACTCTCTAATGATCATCTGGGATAATTACGATTTAATAGGGTTTTAAAATATCAAACGGTGGCTTCTGCTATCACAACAAAAACATACCAGAGGCTGTCTGATGATTCCCTTTCCGACACTCGCCGCCTGCTTAAATAAACCAACACAGTAGCACTCTCAGGAGAAGGACGGCATTCTTGAACGCCTTCCTCCTCCCAGATAAATGTGATTTGTTTGCACAAAAGGCTTTTGCGGTTTTAAATATTAATTCCCTCAAAAGCTTTCGGGGCCAAGACAGATATGATGAAAAGCGGGATTTAAGGAGGTAATTTGCTTTGTAACGTTGCCTCCACCTCACTGCCGTGACTCGGCACTCGCGAGCATCACCTGCCAGTCAGGCGGCGTGCGTGCGTGTGTGGGCGGAGCGGCAGCGCTCGCTGCGATTGTCTTTTGATGAAGTTAAGGTTTCTGTAATTGCGCTGCTTTTTCGCCTTTCGTCTCCTTCCGCCGCAGAGACTTCGTTACCTGCGGATCGTTTCTTGTGCACGTGTCAAACACGCCGCCAAGATGAAACGCTTTTTGATGCAAAGTTTGCTTGAAAAGGAAACAAAAACACCTTGAATTCGATGTTTAGATCCGCATACAGAAAATGGGTTTGATGACAAGGGAAACAGAGGAATCGTTGATATTGAGCGCACATCAATCGAAGTTATTTTGAATAACACGTTTGAAATGTATACAGAGAAAATCAACCGACAGTACAAGAAAGAAACAAAGTTAATGGAGGATTATAGCAGGGAAGTGATGTTGTAAATTATTTTTCTTGATCCAATCCCCACTTGGCGGAAGCGGCAATACAGTGAAGACAAACACTGGTGGATACACCCACGCTCAAAAACTCACTGAAACAGAAGCCTTCAAAATAAAAGTTAAGTTAATAAAAGTTTTTCTCGTTTGCTCTACTTCCGAGAAAAATTAGCTTCTTGCCGCTGTGCCACTCACACCACACACTGAGAAGTCCACTGTTCAGCTTTCAGCCTGTCATCATGTTTGCATGTTTTCCCTGAGCATACATAGTACTCCTGCTTAACCAGTGTCCTTCAGCGTGAGCTGGACTGTCCGTCCCTCCGTGAAGGACTTTTGACCCGTGCAGCCTGTTAGCTGGGATTAGCTCAAGCTGCCTGGAACTTGGATGAAGCAGGTAAGAGCGATGGACAGATGAGAAGTTTGTCTCCACGACAATTATTCACAAGATACAGTTGTTCTTTATTCTCTAAGTGGGCTCCAAATCCACACAATCATTCACACACCAATAGTGACAGCTGCCAACCAAGATGCTCACGCAACATCGGGAGCATTCTGAGGTTCAGCATCTCGCACGTGGACACGACGAGACGCGGAATCGAACCACCGACCTTCAAAATGGGAAACAACCACCTCAAATGAGCCACTGCTCCTATCTCTAAGTTCAGCTTTCTCTGTATTTAAACGATTATTCCAAGTCACTAATAATGCAGATGGTGTGACAGGGTGCTGCAGCCCTTCTGGCCAGATATGAACGGAACACAGATTTATTTGTATGGAAATCTCACACTGACTTATACATTGCCGGGAGAAAGCGAGGTGACACCTGTAAAGGTTTAACATTGACAGAGACTCGCTTCACGCAGAACACCCAAGAAGCCTTCCTGGCTGTCCGGCAGCAGCTGAGGAGCTCATCCCGTCTGCATCCCGCTCAACACAAACACAGCTAAACCAACAAGAAGCCGCCATTGCGCTGCATGAAGCAGCCTCCATCCTGCACTTCCATAATCAGCGGCTCCACTCCGCGGCTCAAAAATCACTCACTCCGCTCATCAAGCTACCACTTCACAGAAACACACACACACTGCAGCCTTCCTCCGGGTGGGCCTGACATCACCTCTCTGCCCTCCGGACCGAAGGACCCTCCTCCTCCCCCCCTCCTCTCCCCTTCCCTCTATCTGCTCATTACCTTAATTGATGTTTAACCCGTAGATCAGCAGCTGATGATGGCTCAATTAAGAGCTTGCTGGAGGACAGGGATTAGTCCCGTGTAAGTAAAGCAGTTTGTTGCCTTGCAGCCGCAGCTCTTCTGGACCCTAATCCTCCATGTTGGCCCTCAGGGTCAAAGCAGAGAGGCCAACGCTCGCAAATACAACACCGGCTGCACCGAGGAACAATTTCTCCCGGTCCAACCGGGAACGCTTTTAAAAGCTGCGAATAATTGCAGTTTTTTTATTAATTACCAATGAGGAGAAAGTTTTCTCAACTAATCAACAAAAAGAAAACACAAAAGTTAGGTCAATAAAGCGTCACACGATGAAGAAAACAAAGACCACCTCATTCTTTAGAGCTCAGTACCATTACTTATTTAGATATTTTTTTAAAAAAAAACTTCATTTAGAATAAGAAATTTTTTACAAAACTGGCAAAATTTAGACAAAAAATTACTTAAAAGATCTAAAAGCTTATAAAATTTCCCTAAAAGAAAAAAAAACACTCTGAGATAAAATATGACCAATATTTTTAGCGTTTTTTGACAGTAATGTGAAAAACTTCACTTTTAAATCATTTCAGCCTGGATGACACAAAACATAATGGTAATGTTCTGTTGCCACAAAGTCAACATGAACAATACATGTATCTCCGAAGTGGGACTGAAGTGAAGTGCGTTTCCATGCACTCAGCCTCGATGCTCTGCATGTCACCATTTTTTAGCCAATCAGATACAACCCATCTGTTCTGGATGCTCGACATCGTGACTGGAAATGCACGGAAAGATTCAACTGGGAGACATGAAGGAGGAAGAAACAGGAATCAGAAAGCATAACGTGGCCAAAAAAACACTTGTGGCAAAGAGAAACAACGTGTTTCTGTTTTTTAAAAGTGCAAATCTAAAGAGGAAAGATTGTCACAAGATTCGGAGGTCTTATCGAGTAACGACAGTCACGTTTTCTTAATGTTCCGCAGCCTAAAGTATACATTAAATAGATAAACCAAGGTTTTCTAAGGAATGGTGCATAACAGCGCAAAGTGGCTGCTGTGACCTCAGGAGGAGTTTGTGCCTTTGGTCTGGTGGGTTTTTTTTCCAGAAGGTGAAAGCGAATAAGGACCAAACAGGATCAGACCAAGTTACATCACTGAGACCTCCGATAAGACGACCTTCCAGGCAACGCGATACACCAGGAGGAAACATCCGTATACCCAAAGGGAGCTCCACGAGGATGATGTATCCTGCAGTTTATCACAACACTGAGGGGGGGCGGGGGGGATGCAGACATCCATCGGAGCAGGTTGTTACACTTCGAATGCCTCGCGCACGAAAATGGACCGAAAGCTAATCATAGACTGGGCGGGTGGTCAGATTACGTTTTCCTTTTTTTCTCTTTTTTTTCTCAAGTGTTCCCAGCTGGTATGAAAATAAAAGCTGGTAAATTACAGCCGAGCGCTGAGAAGTGCAGGTTCACGCTCTGCCAAAAATACCAGAATCAGATACATTTCAATTTCCCCTGATATCATAAATTGCCAGCAAATCCAGCCTGGAGACAGAAGTACGGGATGAAAAGTGTGCTCAAAACGGAGGAATCCTAAAGACAGAAACATGGAAATATCACGGCCTTGAAACCTTCCTCTCGCTATGTATTCAAACGCAGAATCCACAACATTAAAATGTCTTTAATTAGAGGAACTCAACGAGAGGACGCGACATGTTGCAATGAAGCCTCCACTGTTGATGGATCGAAGGTCCGGAGTTCTCACGAGATCGCAAGTCATGTTTCAAAGTGATATTTATTCAGTGAGCCAAGAAACTTTCAGCTGACTATTGTGAAAAGTGCCTCAGAGTTAAAACTCTGCACAGCGAGATGAAAAAACACAAGAAAAAACTATAACAAGCAGCAAAAGACTTGTTTCTTTCCTCCTGTTTAGCTTGAAGCTTCCGTAGAAGCATGACTGTTGGATGAACTATTCAGACCTCTTGCTGTAATTACAACACCACCACATATATCTGAAATTCTGAACGCACCCATGTTTCCAGTAAAAAGGTTTTACTACATTTTTGCAGTGTGGACGGCCGAATTCGGGTCATGTGACTTTGGGCTTTGCTGCAAATTCGGGCAGCAGATAAATCAAAACCCAAAAGCGTGAACAGGCTGAAGTCCTCCACTGCGGCTCAGGCCAAAGAAAACAAACAGTAGGTGTGATCAGCAGCACCAGTGGAGGCAAATCTTGCCCAGTCTGGTTCCTCCACCCTGTGTGGTGTTTTTCTGGCTGCAAAGCGCAAGAGGAAGGGAGGGAGGGAGGGAGGGAGGGAGCGGGGGGGGGCATTTTGAAATGGCGGCAGGGGGAGAGTGGACTGTGAGGTGAGGCTTGCTCCTGCTACTTCCCACATTAAGAGGCTGATGGTCTCCCCTTTGTGCAAAAACACCTTTGGCTTTAAGTTCCATTAACGGAGAGCCAGTGAGGACGTATCTTTCCTCTTTCAATGTGCCGGGCTCAAGCGCTGCCCTGCAATGATTGAATCATAGCCATAATAGCAGAAGGCAGAGGCCTGCTGTGCGGCTGAGTTCTTCCTGTTCTCCTCGCTCAGCGTGGGAACAGCCGTGGACAAAATCTGCCCTGGAATCGGCGCACAAAAGAGGCCATGAAAGCAACACGACCAGAGCAGGTAGTAATTGCTTCTTTGTGCAGGGATGCTGTTTTAAAAGGAGCGCGGCGGCTGGCGGTGGTCGGCTTTCAGCCTGACACGGCCGCGAGAGGGGCGCGCTCGTCCGACTCGGCTCGCCGGAAAGGTGTTATTTTTTTTTGGTTTTTTTTTTTTTTTTTTGCTGCCGACGTCGGAGGAGAGCGCGGGTCAAACGGACGGCCAACACACATCCAGCTCCGAGTCTGGTGCATTGTGCGAGGCCAAAGCGGAGTTTCAAAGGTAAACAGCCGAATCAATGGGGTGGACGGGGGACGCGCCCTCCGCTGCGGTGCCACGGCTCGCCTCCGTTCGCCGCTGGCGCTCCTCCCAGCCCTCCTCCTGGCCCTCCTCCGTCCCCTCCGTCCACATCTCCTCAGCGGTGGATTATAAAAGAGGCGTTCCGGAGTTCCACCGCGTGCTGATGTAATTTTCTGCTCGCACTAGCTAATGTGGCCCCGGCTTCAGCAGTGATTAAAGCCCATCGATACTCGGCCCGGCCAACAAACACATTGATTAATGAAAATTAGAGCTCGTGCACGCCAAAGTCCTGGGTTATACTATGGAAGTCTGGAGGGTCTCAACCAATGGAGAGTGTTGGGAAAAACCTGTGAGGGAGTGAACACACCACTGCACACTTTGGTTTCATTTGAGCACTCACTCCACCGTCTCAGATCTCGTTGCGTGAGCGCAAATACCGTTGGGATTGTCATTGATCGAATGTAGAGGTCAAGCTAATGATTATTTCTGATTCTCCTGATTCTGTCTGTTTTTTTACACTTTCAAACAAAAAAAGCAGACCAAAATTGTTCCTCAGATGGAATTTATCAGATTTGACGCTTCCATCTTGACATGAGATCTGTTTTCACACCTGTGGTGGAGTCCTCAGTCATGTCACATGACCTTCTCCACCAGACTGAAGGTTTTTTCCATCACTGAGCACTTTGAGGCTTCATGCCCGCTGAGACTGAAAACCAATCTGTTCAGTACTAAAAAAAAATCTACTTCCAAAAGTCTCTTTTTTCACTCCTGTGGGCAAAATAACTCAAGAAGTTCCCAAAAGATTTTGATGAAATTCGTAGGATGGTTGAAGAGAGGTAAAAGGAACAAGTGATTCAATTTTGGTGATGATCCATCTATCCAGAGAACAATAAAAAACAACATGATTGTGGCGTGGCACAGGCATCTTGGCGGAGGTTTGCGCTCTACAAGTGCTTCTATTTTTATTCAAATTACTCTTTGTGTAAGGATTGTTTTTGAAATATGACGGGGACAAAAGCAGTTTCACACTGCTACTTGTTACAAAGACAATAACTGATGACAAAAGACCAAAAAAAAAACAAGAAAGATCCAAAATTTGCTTCTAAAATTCTCCATTTTCAAGGTCAAGACTCAACTCAAGAAACGACTTGAAAGTTGCTTCCACAATTCCTCAAATTTGATTAAATAATGGGATGATAAAGACTCACACATAGAAAGCAGAACTCAAAACAACACCGAATTCATCTTTCTCCAAAATTTCAGTTGAATGTTCCTTAAAAGATCTACTGTTTAACTTTAAGGTTGGCCAAAAATGGCAGTAAATCTTCACCCCCAGGCCGTCGAAACAAGACATGTGACAATGTCACCTTGGGCTCTAATTAAACTTGTGTAATTACAGAAGTTAATACATCCAATAACACAAGCTCAGAGGACCTTAAATCGAACTTTAATGCGCTGGTGCACACAAAAGACCTGACAAAGTCAAGCGATTAGACACAGTCGGTCTTTGTGCCCCTCCGACGGACACTGACGATGTCTGTAATGTCTGGAGAATGTGACCGCCGACTGACTGTGTTTGCAATCCGGCAGGAAGCTGCACCGGGAAAGAATGATTGTACTTCCTCGATATAGCAGAAGCAGGGAAAAAGAGAGAGAGGTTGGGAGGGATCGAGGGAGGGAGAGAGAGAGAGGGAGGGGGAAGTGTTTTCTTTCCCCCCACTGTGTTTTGACTGTAGCCAACCAAGCACACGATGGAGCACATGGCCGAGCTTCAGCGAGAAAAACCCGATGCCCCCCCAACACACACACACGCGCACACACACACACGCACACACACGCACACAGTCTTGTCCTGTTCCTTCAAGAGCATCAACGCCGTGGCAAACTCTGACGCTGTGACTTTCGGATGGATGTTCAGCTAAATTAATTTCAAAACGATTTCCACCACAAAAACTGTCTCCTTAAGTTCAGTCCTGGCTCGCAGCTTTGCTCTGTCGACGGGAGCGGAGTGCAGCTTTGCCTGCAGTCACGGTTCTCAGGGACACAAAAGCCCATTACTAGAGCTGAGCCCGTAAGTTATCTGGAGCTTAAGCCCCTTTTCACTGAACAAGTCCAGTTACAATATTTTGCTCAATTTATGGATTGTGTGCTTGTGCGAGTACACGAAGCGCGGAGAGTCCTCCGGAGGTTTAGAGACTCTGCTGCGCCGACGTACAGTACAGAGGAGCGAGGTATTATGTTGCACACCTAAGTGCACTTTAAACTTTTCGGCCATCTTTCTTAAGACGCACAACAGTGGAACCTGGAGGAGACGTTAATGGTCTGATAGGCCTTTAATAATGCCAGAAATTGGATTTGCAATGCAGCAGAGTCAACATCCTCGCAATCTCCCGCCGAGAGACGAGCGAGATAAGGTGATGAGCCGAGCAGGGCGGGTCGGGTCGGAGCCACCGTCGGCTTTGGCATCGTGACAGCGTAGGAAGACAGCAGGAGAATGCTTTTGTTTGTCATCCATAAAACCAGGTTGGGTTCGCACCATCGGCAAAATAAAAAGAACACAGGTGCGGCTGACGCAAACTGCCCAACGCCTTCATATTTTCATTCGATACCTTCACGAGAGAGCGAAAGCGAAGAGACGAATGGATGACGAGGAAAATGACACGCGACAGAGGTCCTGACGTCACGGTCAGGGAGGCAACGCCGCCGCATCTCTTTGCGAGACGTAAACTTTTCCGAAGAGTCGTGCCCGAAAAACTTCTCTATTCTGGCACCTTCTCGCGATGGAAAAAACTCCCAAACAGGAATCAGTTTGAAGATTTTTCAGCTCACACCTGAAGAAAAAAAAAGTGAAGGACGACAGCAAAGGGAAGATCTGATGCTGGCAAGTTAAATCTGCCTGGACGAAGTTCTGACTTCCACTTGAAGACTGGTTTCGCTTCAGAGCGGCAATTCACCAGGTCCTGGGAAGCGGCTTCACTTCTGGGAGTCAGTTTGGTCTATCCAAACATGAAAAATTGCGAATAATAACGAGGTGTAGCTCAGCGATGCTGCAGGACAACATTTATGTGTTGGTGTAAAATCCAAGGAGGCAAATCTGACAAATATCGGAGGTGTAACGTTCACGGCGCCAGTCGCTTCAACCCCGCGTCTCCAAATTACCCGTCTTATCGGGACAAACAGTCATCCGTGATTGTCCTGAGCTTCCGAGACAAACACGTCTTACTGACAAGCCACACACAAAGACGGGCTAATCTGCACTCCACTGGCGGCCGGGACGCTCACCAGCACCGCTCAGCGCCCTTATCTGGACTGTCTCCCTCGGGACACGGTGACACCTTTTTGGCAAACCTGGACTTTACCTGCAGGCGCCGTGGAAACACTCATCCAGCCCCGTGTCGCAGCACATCCTCCTGCTGCACTAGATAATGATGTAATAGATAACAGTCCCTCCTGCCTCCTGACATGCGAGACTTCTCTCCAGAGGCACATTCTCATTGTCTTGCCACCCTCTAATCCCAGTCACCTGCCTCTCTGAGATGCTGCCAAACCCATGCTGGAGGAGGTGGAAACACTGACAGGAAGAGCATTTCTCACTCAAAAGAAGAAGGGGAGGGGAGTGGGGGTAAAAAAAAAAAAAAAAAAAAAAAAAACAAAACTCCAAAGCAGACTCCACGGGAGCTGTATTTGGTTTTTTATTGATGGCATCATTACAGGCTGCTTCCACGAGCAAAATGGTTTCCGGGTTTGAGGAGGAAATTAGAAGTTTGATGGCACTCTCTCCCGGGAGAGAAGCAATTACGCACAGCAATGGGAGCACAATTGTCGGAAATGGGCTCATGAAAGAGACATAAAATAATTCAACAGACAAGATAGCTTAAAGGATATGAGGGAACGCATCCAACACGGGTTGACGAAGAATCACAAACATACCAATCACTACTGTTCTCCCGGGGCGGAATCAATGGTCCTGTCTCTCTCCCTCTCTCTCTTAATCTGCCCACTTTCCCTGCACAATGTAAACCTGTCAGTCACCGCGCCAACCGAGAATTGATGGCGCGATATAAGTTGCCAATAAACTAAACGTGCTTTTTTCTGAGATTAATCCATTTGCAGAAATGAAGAGGAATCGCGTCAGAAGCCGGCTGACACTTGTCGTAAATCGCTTGTGACAGCTCCTAATGGAGTGTTATTACTGTTGCGCACAACGCTCAAACGCACCGGCGGCGAGAGATGTTGTTCGACCGGGCTGTGCCGAGAAGAAAAAAGGAAAAAAATAAAACGCAGGAAAAAGACAACAGCATAAATAAAAGCGGCGACTGTGACACTGCTGGCAACTTGGCAAAGTGCGTGAAAGCGCAGTTCGCCCGATGCCAGGGGACTGACAGGAGACCTGACGCTTCGCCGAGAGCAGCCGTGCACAGCCTCCGCAACAAGAGTTATCACAGCGCGCGACGCGGCGCTAGTTAGCGAGTCGCGTGCGAACATCTCCACGGCAACTCGGCATCTGGGCACGCGGCTGTCAGCGGTGCCCGAACACGGGGAAGGGGGGCGCAGAGAAAGCAAGAGTGGCGAAATACGGACACAAGCTGGTGAAGAGTGACTTACCCGAGCAGTGTATCCACATCTGTTTGATGAGACGGGAGGTTCAAACGCCACACTTTGTTGCATTCAAAACGTAAACACGGCTCTTTTTTTAAAGACCCCCTCCCACGAAGGCGAAGTGTAACTCTCCGCCGAGCGCGGTGGGCTACCAATTAAAATAATTCTTCCTACTTGATGTGTGCAATGTAACTATTTAGTTATGGCAAATGGTGCCTAATCTATCCTGAGTGGCATTGCTTTGTGATTGACGGCGAGGCGGCCAATCGGAGACGGACGTCGGCGCCGCCTCGACCAATCGGATCGCCCGAGCGGAGTTGGTGAGAAGGTGAGCCGTGAAGTAGGAAGGGCTGATGGCGACATCATGTGTTAAGAGTTTATATCCCTCCGCTTGTCGTGTTCAGAGAGCGACGAGTCGACTCGCACTGCTTGTTTTTATTCACCAGGCAGAAAATCAGAGTTTGCGAAGCTGTTTAAATTGGTGACGAGTCATCAACTGGAAACGTTTTAGACGATAACAATTGTGAATGTCATGTCATCACTTAAAGTTAAATCATCAAGTCATCCCAAGACTAAATTATTCTTGGTTACTCCTGACATGTATGTTTAAATATTTAAACATTTTACCAAGAGGAGCAGACACAGAGACGAAACGGTCACAGGTCCGTCAGAAAAAAAACGGTTTTTTTTATCAGTCGTAGTCACTGATTGCGTTAGTTTCGAGGCCTGACGTTTTGTAAATAAGCTAAAACAGAAGACGTACTCGAGTCGCACTTTCGCTTGAAGTGAGAAGAGTGCATTGGTGCGAGTTTCCGCCGCCCTACTTTATCTCAGCACGGCGGAGGAACACAGTGTTTACAGTGGGGAGCTAGCAGTGACGTTATAGCCTGAGAGACAGACGGCGAACGCGTGCGACTCGAGCAGAGAGTGGCCCCAGAGAAACGCTCACACGAGCCCGATCCGACTCTATTTTGGACTGTTTTTACTGTATAGAGTTTCTGATGCACGTGGCTTTACGTCACGGTGCGTCAGCAAACGCTGCAGTTTTACGATGTCAAGTTTTAAAAACGGATTCGCTCATAATGCAGATCAGTAAACTGAAGCCTAATTAAAAATAATTATAGTTTTTGATTTATATACAAGACTTTAAGAGCGCAATATAAACTAAAATGAGTTGATGTTGCTGGTCATAGATATAAAAACCTAAGACACACGTGTTTTAAAGCAGAACTTTATGTGCACTTTTATTTTTCATAGTCATAAAATCAATCTGTTTAAAAAACAAATATTTGACAAACCACACCCGGTTTAACATGTCAAACCAACAAACTGGATGAGGCACCTCCCACACAGTAAAGTGAAACTAACTCTCATATTGAGCAACTCGTGTACTTACTGACTCCTAAATTTCACTCCCAAAATGAGCAAAGTGTGTTTGGTGAGGAGTTCTGGTTAGAAGCTTTTACTTTGAAAGTCATAGTTAGGTAAAGCATATCATTTAAGTTTTGTTCACATGCAGCATTGATTTCCACTTTTTGGTTGTATATAAAGTTGTACCTTTTTCAGAAACGAAATGTTTCGACCTCTGAAGTACTTTATCTTTTTGAATTGTACTTACTCATCTCAGTCTTACTCATCTGTCTAAGAAATGTGAAGGACTAGGCATTGAATCAGCAGGAAGGCCATACAAGTAGCCTAGTATTTTGTTGTTTTTATTCCAATTATCAACCCAACAAATGTGTAATTTTCTAGGTTTGTCCTGCATTTGAGCAAGGACAGACCCCCCCCCAACCTGCTTGACCTTCCTCTGGAGGACGGACAAAGAGGAAGAATGACGGTTTGTCTCAAGCGCAGCTCCAAAATAGGTGAAGTCAGGGAGCTGAGCGCAGGAGTTCAGAGGTGATTCAACAAAGACATCAATCAAATTTAGCACCTCGGGCTCGATAAATAAACTGAGCATTCACCACTTTGGACAAATCAGCGGACGATGTTACGAAACCGGCCACAAGAATGCGTTTCAAAGAGCGTAAGTGGAACGAATCCAAAGCTCTTACAACTATAAACCTAATCTATTTGAACAGCAGTCCAGTGTCAACAAACCTGCCATGAATCCGTATACCTGCGTGACAGCTGCCATGATCAAGTTTCATTGTTACAGAGAGGGACTGATTTCGCCTCCTCATTCCGTCACATCATTCCCACCGCAACAGGTAAACCATAAAGCCGATAAACAAGCGATTCGACACAAAATGGTAAATAAAGATGAAACGATTCCATTTAAAGATGGGAACATGTTTGATTGTAGCATTTAAAACTGAAGGCCTGCTGTCAAACTCTGTTAATCTAACCGTTATCTGGAGATAAAATGTACTTGTTCTACTGATAAATAGCTTAATTGACAGAGGAGGAATTAGGGATCAAAATATTCAACTTTCACATTCAATGTTTACACATTTTCAAGAAAAAAAAATTATGTTACAATAAATTTTGTTGTGTTATGTTATGTTGTGTAATGTAATGTTGTAGTGTTTTGTGTTGTGTTGTGTTTTGTAATGTTGTGTTGTGTTGTGTTATGGTGTTTTATGTTGTGTTATGTTATGTTGTGTTGTGTTATGGTGTTTTATGCTATGTTATGTTGTATTGTCTTATGGTGTTTTACATTATGTTATGTTATTTTATGTTGTATTGTCTTATGGTGTTCTACGTTATGTTTTGTTATGTTATGGTATGTTATGTTATGTTATGTCACAGGTAAGGATGAGAAAAACATTATGTGCCACTATAAAAGACTGCGTGCTAAGTGCTACACACATTTGCAACTCAGTTTTACTGTCGAACAGGGAAACATTTGCAGTGCCAGCTTCAGCTGTTTGGTGGCTCTGTGCAGATAATGACCTGAGGTCAAACCTAAGAAGGAACTGAAAGGCAACACTTGTGGCTTCAGAGGTGGCGCGGGTGCTAAAAAGCACATACACAACACAAGAGCGGACGGCAAAGAGCTGAAACAAGAATGGCTGCACGATGATAAGGAGAATGTCACTCATACTGAAGGCAGAAAAGCAGCACACTTGACAGATTTTGACATCTGTATGCTCGTGTTCGAACACTGTGGGAGTATGTTCATGTCTGCATGGACGCATGCCTGAGACGCATGCATGTGTGGTCGTCATTCAGAGGGAATGTGCCAAGCAGTCTGGACACACCGCAACGCAACATACGCGAACGTGCGGCACGCCGCTGCCGAGCGGACAGCTGACGCCTCGCCGCACAGCTGCGAAATGCAACTGTTTGCCATCTGAAGGGGTCCGAGCATGAACGCTCTGGTCTCCACATCGGTTTTCAAACGAACGACGCGTAATGAAAGTGGAGTGACGATATCAAGTGCAGGAACCCGACGACCGTGGCCGGATATCAAGTTACCAAAAGTCGCTGAATTGAAATTGTCCATCGGCGGGAGGGTGTGTGGTTGTCTGTCTCGCTGTGATTGATTGGTGACACGTCCAGGATGCTTCCTGCCTTCAGTGTCAGCTGGGATCAGCGCCAGCGCCCTGAGTGGGTGAACATATAGAAAATGTCACCTTTAAAGGAGCCCTATTATGCTATTTCGACTTTTTTCAGCTATTCACAGTGTAATAGTGTTGAAAGCGCATTCAGACAAGTGAGCAGCGCCCCCT
>JASSRZ010000007.1:20800218-20816839 GCA_032164315.1 Malacoctenus gilli
TGTGTGTGTGTGTGTGTGTGTGTGTGTGTGTGTGTGTGTGTGTGTGTGTGTGTGTGTGTGTGTGTGTGTGTACAGGGGGGTAGTCTGTCTGGTTTTGGCACAAGGAGGCTGTTTGGCCCCCACGGAGCTGCAACAATATGGGCAGATTTTCAGGGACAAAAGATCCGGAGGTTTGAGTTGCAGAGCACGTCTCCAACACCGGGACTGTGATGTTACTGGTGGTGGTGGTAGGAGGTGGTGAGTAGGTGGGTTTGGGGGTGGGTGGGGGTTACTGGGATGGCAAACTGGGAGATGGTGGAGAAGGGTTCGAAGCGCCAGGTGCAGCGGTTCACCTGTGCAGCTGTACAACAGGTAGACAGACCTGAACATTCAACTCCAATGCCAATGAGACGCAACTGGAGACAGCAAATTTCAAAATAAAATGCATCCAATCACAATTGAACGATACACACAACATGAATGTGATGTTTTACTTATTGGATTGAAACACTTTAAGCACAATTAAGGTGTTTAATCCTTCTGAAAACAGACGTTTGACCCTTTTTTTGCTCCAAACAGCCTTTTGACTTTTTGTTGCAGGTGGAAAACCTGAACCAAAAATAACAGTAAAATAAGGGGAACTTTACTCTGACAGTGTCCATAATGTGGCCACTAAAGGTGCATTTGACCCTTGATGCTCTGAAGAGGACCAACTGACCCTTCTGTGGGGTTTTTTTTATGAATGATTGCTCCCTCGTTTTAGGATTGAATCCCAGTTTTAATCCAGAAATGCCAATATGACAAAATATAAACTCCTTCCGGTTGCTAAAGTCTTTTATTTCCCAACATGATTTATAGATTTCAGATGTCGGAGTGCAAATCTTGAATTAAATGAACCTGCATTTTTGCTTTCTGGACATGAGAGAAGAGTCCTCTCAGAGTTTCTGTGTGTTTTGTTGGACACAATCCCAGAATTCACGCTGAAATTGTCAAAGATATGCATATTTTCAATGTTTTTTTGTCTTTCTCTTAAAGAATGGAAAAGGTCTAAAGGTGATATTTCACTCAGAGGTGTGTTTTACAGTTAAATGTGGAGTGTTTCTCCCACGTGACGCACCTCAGTCTGTGTTTTACCTCACCAGAATAAGACACGTTTGTGAGTTTGTGTGCGTTTATAAAAGCCGTCACGTCTCTGCTCGTTGTGAGCCTCGGTGAGGGGCTGCATGAATGCACCGAGTCTTCAAGGACGCTTCAATGAAGAGCGATCTCAGCTCAGGAAAGAAGAAGAAGAAAAAAAAGGAAGAGAGAAAAAGAGCAACAAGCCAACTTAAAACAAGCTGTTTTTGTTCCAAATCTCTGCTTTCCGCTTCTTCTGTCTGCGGCGCTGTCGCCTCGGAGCCCTCCGTCTTCCTCCTCGCTTCTCCTTTGGCTCCGGCTTCCTCATTCATGCCAGTGTTTTACATGCTGGTCAGCAGCTGAACTGGCTCACAGTTGTTTTGTTTTTTTGGATTTTGTTTTTGTTGGGGTTTTTTTCCAATGCTCAGTGGAGACAGTGTGTGGGCTGTAAACACATCCTGCTGCTGGGTGTAACACACCATCTGAGATCCAAACGTAAACAAAACAACAACCTGTTACACACCAAACGAGACACACCAGGCTGATCGGAGACGACGGTGCCAGCTGAATCTGCATTAGTGACGCCTGGCGTCAGAAAAAAAGCTGCTTTAATATGTCTTCATTCATTTTGCATTGGAGATGAGAGAAAAAATGGAAAAACTGAATTCAATTTGCTTGTTTTACGTCAGAAAATACTGTTAAAGTCATCATAATGGACATAGTAACCGAAAAAACCTGTCAGTGTCAATACTGAATGAACTGAAGGTGATGTGTGTATTGAAGTGCAACACTTTATGTTTGAGAATTAGGCGAACTTCTATATTCTAGATGACTTTTTACACATCTACAGATTCAAAGAATGTGATTAATGCTGATGTAAAATGATGCATTTCAAAAAACCTTCGACTTAAGAAGGATTTTCTCCCATCCTGCATTGATTTGACCACATCTGCATAAACGATTGCCGAGCAGAGTCCATCAGACGTTCACATGTCAGAGCTTTGATCTGTGGGCTCACAGAGGAGCAGGGTGCGGACCCCCTCAGCCCTGCTCGTGGTGGTCCTGACGTCTTCACGCTGTCTCCCGCCACCGCGGCTCAGGCCGCCTGCAGGGAAGCGGCGAGCTCCTCCAAGAGCGGCGAGACCTGCCCGAATGAATCATGTGGACGGCTTGTCGGCTCGCTGGAGTGCTGCTGCGCCCCGCCGGACGCTCGGGCCGACCTCAGCGTGTCACACTGAGCCTCCGAGATTCATGGCTGAGCCTGATGCTGCACAGCTTCACTGGAGCAGCGTCCGCATCGTCTGCACTTGATCATTTGTGTCAGGAATGAAGATCATTTCGATCGCTTGTTAATTTAGCTTTATTTCCTTTATAAAAAGACATTATAGCTTGTGAAAATCGCCAAAAAATGTTTGACCAACAGTACAAAGCCTGGTGATCAGGTTCCTGTTGCACATTAATTGCTACAAATGTTATTACAAATAAAAACTATCAATTAAGCATGTGTTTACATAAGCACATGTAAATGTTTTTTGTAATGGTAAAATGATCCAGATGATTTATTTGTTGTAACTGTATTTCTGTTGGTCAGTTGAGGCACTCAGCTCCACCTAAAGGATGTTTTACTTTGAATTTGAGGTTTTTAATGTTAATGTTTTCACAATAAAAAGGATAAAGCATGAAGAAGGGTTTTGAAATTGGAGTTTGGGTGCAACAAGCTACAAAATAAAAGCATTCTGTTCAAACGTTGAATGCACCAGTGAAATTCTGCAAAATTGGAAGTTTTGCTGTCTGAAAAATGATTTCTAATTCAAATAGGTTTTGAATAAATAACTTTTTTCTGCAAAAGAAGAAGCATTTAGCGTGTGATGTTTCTTCCTTATTCAGTACAAGGTGTGAATTTTGTCTTTAACATTCGCAAAAACTGCTTAAATTGAGATTAGTTCTGAGTTTACAAAAAAGAAAAAAGTTGCATTGTTTGAAGTTAGAAGTCCAAGCTGAATAAATTTTCCGGTCATCTAAGTTTAACTCGCCACATTTTTGCTTTTTTTTTTTTTTCCTTCTTTAAATTGCAGTTAAAGGACGGTTGGATTTGTTCTGAGCTGCGGAGACCTGATCCAGAGAAACACAGGCGAGAGTTGGATTCAAATCGCAGGCCTTTGCAGAGTGAGCTGGATGAAGAGGGGGAGGTGATGTTGGTGGTGGGGGGGATTTAACCGCCATGCCCTGCAGGAATGGCCTGATGGGTGCTAATGAACTTGGGATGTGCCACCACAATGCCGAGCGGCCCCTGGTGCACCTCGGTGCCCGGGTTCCCATGCAGCCGATGGGATAAGAGAGTGTTGGGGGAGGAGGAGGTGGTGGAAGAGGAGGAGGGGGGAGGAGGAGGAGGAGGAGGAGAAGTGGCGAGGGTGAGGCGGGAAAGGAGGGGGGGTCTGCACGGTGCGCCCAGCCTATTGTGCCCGCTCCTTAGCCCATTAGCCACCACCAACCACTCCGCTTTCCCAAGAGCGGCTCCAGACCTGCCCGCCCGCCCGCCCGCCCGCCTGCCCGCCCGCCTGCCTGCCCGCCCGGACTCGGTAACCAGGCATCGGCGCGGGCGAGAGGAGGGGTGGAGAGAAACAGTAGCCGTATTTAGAGTTTGATCTCCAGGAAAGCGTCCAAAATTTGAAGAGAAAGAAGAGGGGAGCCCGGGACATTGGTAGGCAGAGAGAGCCCCCCGACAACAAACCGGGGGCTGACAAAGTTGTCTCTTTGGCAGTCGCGCCTCCTATTGAAGCAGTAATTTATTCAAAGGAGATTTTTATCCCCGCGATCTGATTATTATGATAATCAAGTGACCCAGACCCCCTTTCTTGGCTCTTGTCTGCGAGCTCTGGGCTCGGCGGTGACAGTAAAAGCTGATTTGCACGGTCTTCACCCCCTGGTCACATTCCTGGACTCCTCTGTATCAAAGACGCAGACAATGGGAATAGTGGATGTGCGCACTTGATCCAGGCGCGGGAGCGGAGGCCGCAGTCTGCGCCGGGGGGCTTTGTGTCAAACGAATACTAGTAGCCAGACAAGATTACACGAAACTTTTTATAATCCCACATGGGCCCAAAAACGGGGCTGGAAACCGCACACTTGATATGTGAAACTCTCCATTAGACCCGCGAGCGGAGAGGATGCTGCGTGTGCAGAGGCGCCGGTGGCGTCAAACTGATGAGTAATTAAGGGATTAATTATCAATCTGGTCATCGCACCTCCACACATATCAACTGGGCTGCAAGTGTGTTGGAAAATAGGCGTGTGTCAGACTCAAATATGTGATGAAATGAAGCTCGAGTTCAGAGGATCAGTTTCCAGCATTGTGAAACACGAGCGAACTTGAGCCTCCATGCTTATCCACCACCAAGTATGCTTTCATTTTCAGAGGGTGGAGACAAAAAAAAAAACGCCGACCTGCATCGTGTCATAAAGGGGAGGGTCTTAGCGGCGCTATATGTTTTTAGAGCAGGCATGTTTTAAGTTCATATTGCATCTGACGCGAGGAATGGCGAGAGCGAGGGACGGAGGCGCGGGCAGCGGCGGGGGGAGGCGACGTCCACCTCCCTGAGCAATAATGGGGATGATAATAAAACAGGGGGAAAACCCGTCCGAGGGAAGCTGAATGGATGGAGCCACACACACGTCACGGGCAGCCGCAGCCATGAAGACCGTGCGGTCCAGCCTCCGGCAACTCACTTGCTCTCGATCCCCCGAGCCGCTCGCGTCGTGGTTTTGGAGCGCGGACGCCGCAGCGGCTGGCAGGCGACGGCGTGAGTATGAAACATCATCTCTGGGGTTGTTTTTTTTCCTCCCAAAAACGAGGGGTGGGGGGGGGGGATGCGGAATAAGGGGCTGAAATAATGGAGGGGAGACGCGCTCGCATCCACGCCGTGCACGTCGCCGATCTGGATGCTGAGGCTGCTCGGGCTGGATGCTGGCAGCGGCGGGAGAACATGGAGAATATGGGCGCAGTGTTCGGGCAGCGGCTCCCCCGGCTTTCACCGTAGCATTATTGTTATTTTTTTTTTTTTGCGCGTGTGTGACGAGTCCTGACGGAGGAGCGCACAGTCGGAGGTGATATTTCAGTCGGAACGGCAGAAGCGGCGAGCGAAGCGGAGACGTGGCAACACTCGGTTCATCTCATTGTATTCTTTAATTTGTTTCTTCTCTCTGCAGTCCGATTTAAACGCCACACATACAGACACTATTACAATTATTTGAGGTGTGAGTGTGAGAACAGGTTGGGGGGGAAAGGGGGGGGCTCACAGGTCCAGTGAAAGGTCACGGCTCTATGCGGAGACAAAGCTGTGCTGCCTGGCTGAATGATGAAATGCGATCAGAGAAGCAGCAACTTCAGATTGAAGGTTGTTTGTTGCCTCCTGTTTATTTTTTCAGCCTCGACGCCGCGTTTTCACCCCCCCCCCCTTTAATGCTCCACATGCGCCATTCACAGGACCCCCACAAAGGCCAAAAGGCACTTGCAGGCTTGATTTCTCTCCTCGTGCACACCTCCCAGGCACTTAGCAGGGTCACTCCACCGGCTCCGCTCGCCACGCCGCAGGGGCGATCAACATATGGCAACAAAAACCCAACAAAACCTGCCACGATCAGGGCGCGGGTGGGAGGAAGAAAGGGAGAAAGAACCCCCCCTCCTCCTCCTCCTTTTTTTTCTCCAGCCTCCCTCCCTGAATTAAGTCCTTCTTGCAGGACTCTGTGTGGTCGTGCGGCTCAGATATGAGGATTTACCAGCAGACAGGCCCGCAATGCATGCGTAATAAGACAAAGTGGCGGCGTTCACACCCATAGTTGGAGGATAAAGGGATCACAAGGCCAAATATCCAGTGCACACGTGTGCACAGAATGGGCCTGTGTCTGAAACACGTGTGCGTCTCTGGAAACACACACACACACACACACACACACACACACACACACACACACACACACACTAGAGAAGGAAATCGAGGCTTTGGAGGTTAAAAAAAAGTAGGATTATGCAACGTTGCATGATAAATTTGAGAGTGTCCATTTGTAGACACGCAGGGGTCAGTGCATGAGAGGAAGAGGAGGGTGAATGTGGTGAAAGAACATGAGCAACACTGAGCCATTCAAATGTTTCCTTCATGTGCGGAATGGTGCTTTAATTTAGGTCACGAGGCTTATTAATACCAATTTCTATTTATTAATTTATTCACTGGACTAGATGCCGCGCGCACTTCTGCAAACACACACAACGCGCACAGAGGGGGGAAAGTTGTGTGTGCGAGTGTGGATTTGAACACACTGCATTCAGAAACGACCACAGACGTGCACGGCGGGGTGTGCATTGTGTTACGGCGTAAATCCACCATCACAGCAATGATGTTCGGGGCTCGTAATAATACGCGGGCTGCGGGAGCGTCACGCGGTCCACGTGGCTCCCGGTCCTCACCTTTCCACGTCCATTATCTTCACGTCTCCCAGGTTTTATTCTCCTTTTGCTCCAAGTAAAATGGCATATTCCGAGAATCGTTACTACTTTAAAATAAGACACAATATGCAAAAAATAAAAATAAAAAAAATAATGGGGCAATTTGGCTGTTTGCTCTATTGGAAGAATAAAATGAGTGTCTCCTTTTTTCCAGGGATCCCTGGAGAGACATTCAGCGGCCTCACAACACGTGGCTCACTGTAGGTAACGTCCGTTACAGACTCTCACATGACCCACATGCTTCCGCAATTAGTTGGATATTTCTGGGTGCTCGATGACGATGAGAACCCGAATAATGAGTAAATACGCAGCAGATCTGAGGTGTGTCGTCAGTCGTAGTTGTAACACTAGTAAACATTTTCAGGGACTAATATTAGAAGATTCAAAGTTGTTAAGTCAACATAGATTTAGAAATGGAGTCAGGATTTAAAATTAAAATACTCCAAGCTTTAAACAATGCTTTCATTTTGCTAAATTCATGCGATACTGGCTATATATGATCAACTATTCAGCAATTAATTGTTGTTTTATTTATCTTTAAAGTGCACACACACACACACACACACACACACACACACACACACACACACACACTTTCTCCCTCTGCTGCGAGCAGGCCTGCTTCACTTCACTGTGCACTTCCTATTCTCACTTCTGACCTTTAAACATTTGGAGCGTAGATTTTGTATAAATTACTTGATTTCATGCGTAAAAAATCGCGCGCAATTGTCTTTGTTATACATCTGCACGTGCACATACGCACGTCATTGAAAGCATCCTAAAATCTGGTAAACAGGAACCTTTTTTCTCAACAGTATGTCTCGTCTTCTTACAGAATAACGTGCGTGTGGATTTATAATAGCGACCAAATCCTCGCTAATGAGCTCTGCACCTTTGCATTTATTGTTCCCAATTAGAGGTGTCGGATTTGCTGACGTCATGCCAGTCTTGGCCAATGACGCGGCCTGATGAGGTTTGTTCAAATGCTCGAGAGCACAAAGCTGGAGCTCGGTCGTCGTGTGTGCTGAAGGGTTTAATTTTACATTTCCTTTGAAATCAGCTGATTTTTTTGTTTTTGAAAAAAGTGCTGTAATTGGATTTGTTGGTTAAAACTTTCTCTATAAAGAGACTCCTCAAATTTGCACGTTTTCCTGCGGTGTTAATCACACCGTGTGAAACACACAATAAAAGATGAACAATGCAGAGATGGAGGGAAAAAAACCGGTGAAAAATGCTGAAATTGTGTCATTTTAATATAATGGTATAAACTGCAAAAAAGCGGGTGCTAATGAAGGGACTATTAATGATAATGAGCACATAAGTGCAATATCCATATAATTATAACCCCCCCTCTCTCTTTTTTTCCAGTCTGAAAATCGTGAAAATATATCTCCCCTAAAAACGAGTCATAAAGCTCGCAGCACATGCTGCACGGATTAAAAGTTTTAATGCTGATATCGAAGCATGTGAAATGAATTGTGATAAATTACTGATGAGTTTAGAAACCAAATTAAGCTGCGAGTCAGGCTGCAGAGGGAAGTTTTTCAAACTAATTATTAAAAAAATAAAATGTGAAAATACAAGAGAATAAAAAAGACTCTTGTCATATATCACAATAATGCAAAATATAACTAAAATTGTGAAAATACACACAGTATTGTAGAAGTATTCTATATTTACTATTTTTTTTTAATTATGAGCAAACTTGTGCAGCAACCTTCAGTGTGTGTGTGTGCTTGTGTGCGTGTGTGTCTTTCTGCCCTGGTGTCCCTTCATGCCCACATCTTGATATCAGCATGTGGCCTGAACATGTGAGGGTTTACACACTTTGTGGTGTCCTCTCCATGTTTGTATATGTGACTGTGACTCAGTGAGGTGACGACGTTGAGGCTGAGGCGTGTGTGTGCGCGTGTGTGTGTGTGTGTGTGTGGTCCCACAGGGTCTCGCTTTGTCCTTGTGGACTGAAAACAAAGCGCCCTGACCAGGACATGTGTTGCTTTTACAGCCTTTGTGCTTGAAACCGAACACGTCTTTCTTCATATTTACATGCGTTGAGACAATAACCGAGGTTTCAGTCGAGCGAGCCAACGATGTCAGGGGAGCTTTGTGTCTTTTTGCTAATGTAGCCATCTTTGGTCATACACGCACATTGCTAGTCAAGTCGTGTGTGAGCGTTCGGGTTTGGGTGCGTGAGATGGAGGGCGAGAACGTTCTCTGCCTCACCCCTCCTCTGTCATTCTCTCTCTCTCTCTCACCCCCCCCCCCCTCAGTATCTCTCCATCTCTCACTCTGCTTTCAGTCAGTGGAGCTTTACTTGGCGGTGGCGTTGGTGGGGGAGGAGCCTGCCACAACAGGGATCTGGGCACACAGAGCAGCTTTAATTAGATGGGGCCTTGTGCCATGTGCCACCGCGGCATGTGTGAGAGAGAGGGAGTGTGCGTTACAGCATTGTCTCCACCCGTATGTGTGAAGATGTGTTTCGTCTGCGTGCACCTTTATATTTTCCATCTTCCTTTGGACGTTTTTGGGGTGCTAAACGGTATGTTTGTCACACGTTTCTCCAAACCTTGTCAAAAAAAACAAACGATTTCTGCCTTTTGTGGAAATAGTTCAGGACTAAGTGATAAAACCATGTCTCCATTTTGCATTGATTGTCAGAAAATTGTCTTTTATCCGTCTCTTTTGGACATTTCTTGGCGCTAAAAATGACTTCCAGCTCACTTTTTTTCATGCTACATCTCAAAAAGATGCTTTTTCTGTCTTTTTTAAGTTTATTTTGCAAGTAAAGTTACAGCAATGTGAAATTTTTGCATTTATCCCCAGGCAGTTTTCCTCAATATGTCTTTATAGATATATTTAGGTGCTCCAGGGTCGATATGTTGCATATTTCTTTGAAGTAAAAAATTGAAAATGGTCCTTTTTGGACATATTTGGACGCCAAAAAGTACGTCCGTGAAATATTTCTTCATGCTTTGTTAAAAAATGGCATGTCGCTTCTTGTCGAGCCCCCTCTTGTGCTTTGGCGGTCTGTTCTGGCATCAGATAATGTAAATGAAGACAAACCAGCTCCTTTTGTAGTCAAACAGTTAGGATCTTCTTTTAATTTAAAAATGCATTTGGGTCATGGTGGGGGGCGGCGTTTGAAGCCGCCGCCCTCCTATGGAGCGGGTGCGCCATAGGGACGGGCGCCAAGGGGAGGAAAAGGTTGGCGCCGGAGCCGGTTTGGACCGGTTCAGCAACTTGTGCATGCCCCCCCCCCCCCCGCCCCACCCCCCCCCCTCAATCGGTGGATCCTAATGATTGTTTGACTTGTGGAGTTTTTGATATGTGGGAATAACTCACAGGCCAATCAATGATTTCCCGAGACAAAAGGAAGGGTTGCGATTGGCCGAGGCGGTTCGAGGCGGGTCCGCTCGCTGACATCACAAAACGAAGGGGTCAGGACATTTAAGGGCCACTGTAGGTTGAGGGAGGAAAAAGGGCCTCTCGCCAGAAGACTGACGCCTTTGTCCGCTCGCGTTAACCAACCTCCTACTCTCGTGAAAGCCTTTAATTTCCACTAAGAACTTGAGCTTTACGCGAAGTTCGTCTGTGAAACAACTGGGGAGCCAAAGAAGGGCCACGTTTCTTTTTTTTTTTTTTTTTAAACAAGCTTCTCCTCTACTTGTAGGTCAGAACTTGACCCATGTGGCTTCGCCTGCGGCTTGAGAGGATGGGTAGCCTTAGGGGTTGGTTGTTATCTTTGGTTATCTAGCTGTATGAGTGATGTACATTCTTCATAAAGCTAGATAACCGAAAGTAACAAGAATCCCATTACACTCCTGAAAAGGCATCAAGACCCCAAAAGTGACTCGCTTCGAAAGACTCACGACTCTTCCAGAAGAAGCGCGACACCGGTGCGCAAAGTGGACATTTTAAAGAAGGCGGGAGCGAGATGCAGCTGAAGGTACGGTGGGTTATTTGTTTCCTTGACCTGAGAGGGAGTGTGTGAGTGTGAGTGTGTGTGAGAGGGTCTGTGTGTGTGTTTCAACAAACTTCGCCCATGACTTGGTGCCGTCTCGACCCCTCGGAGTGACGTCGTTCAACACGTCTTAGCGAACGGGACACTGTCACACATATTCAGCCCCCCCCCCGGCTCTGTGCGGCTTGTGGCACTGATCCATAACAGTAAGGTTGGTGCAACAGGATCACTTTTAATCTAATAAGCCCCATGATCCTTGTGTGTGGGGCTGCATGCAGGGGCTTAGTCTTAGCATCACATGGGCGCGAGCGACGGGGCCCGCCGTCAGTAGACCCGCACCGACCCACTGGCGGACTCTGACGAGTCGTTGAAAGAGCTCGCTGCCGGCCGACCGCCGTGGAAGCGCCGTCGTTCATTTGCCGCCATTTTTCCTTTCTTTATCCGGTCTGTTCTCATCTTTGGCACCAAGAGAACATGCAGCACGAAAAGAATGCGGGCCCTTTATGTCACTGGAGCTGCATACGGTGCTATGAATTATACATATGTTCCAACTTGGACGGGATTGTGCGAGTTAAGAATGCTCCCTCCGAGTTAATCTGGCCTCCCAACGCCCTGCTGGCACCTAAGTGAACAGACAAGAATTTGTTTGAGGCCAGTTTTGTTAAGTTAGCCCCTTGTTGATTTTCTCCCCCCCCCTCCTCACCCCCCCCCCCCCCTTCCTTCCCACCTACTCCTTTCTCTCTTTTGCATGAAAAGATGTTTGATTTGGGGTCCTGGCCGTTTGTTTGATTTGATGTGACAGTTGGCTTGGCTGTGAATGGGCCGTGGCAAAGCCTCCATTGCACGGTAGCGTTGCAGGTGCTACCATGTGGAAAGGCCCTGATGGGATTGCGCTCAATGCCCCCGCCGCCGCCGCCGCCGCCGCTGCTGTGTGTGCGCGAGAGACTCGGAGGGGGGAGTGGTCCGAGGGCAATCAAGCAGAAAGTACCCCCAGTGACGAGATCCACGAGTGAGAGAGGGAGAACAATCTCAGCCTTTAGCTTCTTTGCCCGGGCTCATGGCGAGGAGTAATTGGTCAATCAGATCTTCAACCTCGAGGCCTCTGATGGCTGATTGAAGGTGTGATTTCTGTCCGGCCCATCAGAGCTGGAGAGTCCGCTCCTGCTGAGATGGGCCACTGAGGATTGTTCCCGAGGTCTGGAAGGCCGGCAGTCAGCCCCCCTCCCTCTCCCCTCCCCGATTGTAATACATATTCCACACGGTTTGCTGTCTCAACACGGTTCAGCTAAAACATCGCCCGTGGGTTTTGGGACAAATTCAGCCCGACACGGTACAAATTCTGAACAGTCGAGCGCGACCGGAGTGAAATTCTTTGAAGCTTTTTTTTTTTTTTCTTTTCGTGGCAAGCCTCCCCGGCAATGTCAATCACTTCCAGTCCCGCAGTTGTGCCCGGGCCCGCCTGCTGCATTGCAGGTGCTGAGTGTGACATTTGAGCTCTGGGCTCGGGCTCGTAAGAGAGAGGAACGAGGGCCCTGACAGGAAGTGACAGCCGGGGATGTCACCTTCTCTGATGGCGACGTGGCCCCTGCGTCCCCCCCCCCCCTCCTCTGCTGCCGCTGCCTCTGTGTCGTTGTGACAGCGTAGGCTTAAAAAAACAGTTTGAAAGTAATCTGTATATAGAAAAGATCGGTTAACAATGACTTGGCTAATTTGTACTGGCGATCGGTCTCTTGGAATTAGCCCTCCGAAATTCAAGCGGCGTGAGAATAAGTTTGTCTGCGCTCGCTTCTCTTTTTTTTTGTGTGTCAGTTACAGTACTGGGGCTAAATGGGAACTGAAGTCTTGGACAGATTGTGTTTATACCCTAAGCAGTGCCCAGGGAGACGCATGTCATGGTGCAAAGGCTTTGTTCTGGCTCAGTGTGTGGCACAGTTATATCACTGGCACTTCACACTGGGGACCCCAGCGTGGAGACTGTCTCAGCGTTATGCCCGCCCGATAAACAGCGCGGAGATGCAAGACTTCCCTGGAAACCACCTCGGGGCCTTTGCACTCCTTTTCTGTGTCCCATGGCAGAGTCTGAAATAGAACGAGAGCGAGAGAGCGAGAGAGAGAGAGAGAGAGAGAGAGGGGTGAGGAAGGAAAGAGGGCAGGGAGAAGGAAGAGAGGGAGGAGGGTGGTGGGTTTGTCTTAGCTTTCATGCGCTGGGCAAGCAGATTTAGACTCCAAGTGTCAAATAGAAAAACAGCCATTGTGGCCGGGCCCTATTTGCCCCCCCACCAGTAGACTTTACAGTCAATAGAGCTAGTCCACTTGTCACCGGGGGACAATGCGCCCCTTTGCCTCCCTTTCAGGCCTGCCGGGTCCGAGCAGCCAGACAGCTTTCTGAATGAGACCCAGTGATTCTTGCCCCCTTTTCTTTGCCCCTCTTTCTCTGGTCGGAACACACCAACAGGGCTGGAAAATGGCTTCACTGTTGGGCCAGAGGCGAAGGGCCAGACCCTGTTATTTTGTACAACATTGGCATTCGCTCCACCCCCCCCACCCCCCCAATCCCCCCTCCTCCCAACCAAAGCCCCCCCCCTTTCCTTACGCTCACAGAGAAATGAATGTATCGTAGGCAGTTGCGAAAGTCAATGGGCCTCCGCAGACAAAAGAGATTAAGTTTGGCAACTTAGCAGTAACAGGTGTACTTTGACTGCGCTCGGACCACACGGGGGGCGACTGCTGCCATCTGACCCGCTCCGCCGTTTCAGCCTCTGTTGGGTTGGGCTTTTGTTTTTTACCGTTTTGAGGAGATGAAAATGAAATTTACATCGTGCAACGAGGCAAGAAAAAAAAACAAGAAAAATCCACTTCAGACCTCGTCAACTTCCAAGTTTTTCCGTGTGGAGCTGGGCCCAGCTGTCCAGTGGCGGCCTCTCATCATTCTTTGAAAAAAAATCAAGCTCGGTTTCGCCACAAATCTCCGGTGATTTGCCAAGCCCCCCCCCCCCCCCACAGGGATCCTGCAGATATCTTTAGATCTCGAGCAGCACGCACCCAAGGGAGCAAGTTAAGGGTAAACAATGCGGGCACGCGGAGAAGAAAAAGAAATATCAGAGGGAGTGCGGCGCCGCGCCGGAGCATGAATACATTTCCACGTTTAGAAGTGCGACAGTGATGTTTTAGGAAGGGGAACTATCTCTCAAAGAGAACGAGCGCCGCCTTTTTTTCTCCTTTATCCCGTCCATACCTTCAGTATTTTCAAGCCCGATAAATCGAGCCATTCAGCAGCAGCGGCGGCGGCGGCGGCAGCAGCAAACAGAGGCGCTCTCAGAGGCCGAGCGAAACAGTGCATGCGTTTGTTTGTTTCAGTCATTAATAAAGCTTTTACAGAGAGTCCCCGGTCCTCAGAAAAGCCTATTCTGCTGAAATGACTTGGCAAAGCATCCGATGGAGGGTCTGTTCAGACTGAAGCTGCTCCCGCTGCCATTGTCTCGCTCTCTCTCACACACCTACGAGCCCAGAGTAAGCACACAATTTCATTGTTGCGTGAGCTGTTAATATCAGAGGCTTGACAATAGAGCCCATTCGCCATATTTGCATAAGGCACTTTTCCAACAAGGACCCGGAGAGGGCTTGAAAGCTGGCCCACTCCAGTGCCAATGGCAAAAAAATGTCAAGTGCCAATTAGGAGAGGTTTGCCACCATTCAGCGGTACCCCACCCCTGCAGTCCTTCCCCTCCCTTCGCTTGCCCACCCCAACTCTCTCACACTCCAAGTCACCCCTGGCTCCGCCACCTTGTTCCCCGCTTCAGACGTGGCCTTCCCCTACTGACACCCAGAAACAAAAGCCCGGCTCCCTCTTCTCCGGGCTAATGGAGGATCTTTTCTACCGGGGAGGGGGGGGGGGGCGCGGGTGTTTCGGAGTATTAGCCAAATCAGACAGCGGCGCCCCGTTCGCCGATTAGTCAGCTTTCTTTGTTGACGGCGCTGAATAGCAGGGTTCAGGAACTGTGCGGCTGAACCTGCGAGACGCAGACTCCACCTGCTCGCGAACATTGAACTTAGCGGGGCCGGCCGCATTGTGCCACTGCCGTCTCAGACGGACAGGTTTTTGCCTGTGCAGGTGTGAGGCAAGACGGAGGCTGATGTCAAACAATTAACCACCGCTCCTTCGGCCGGTCTGCGTCGGTGCTAATGACGTTTAGCCGGCGAATGGCTTGTTTTCAGCTGCTGGTGGCTGTTGTTTTTTGCACTGACGCACCGACAACAAACACAGCGCACGCTACGATGAGAGGAAAAAAAAAAGAAGCTGCGGTCAGACTGTTTCAATCCGGAGCGCTGGCTCTGAGTCAGCTGCTGAAAGAAACGCAGTCGGATCTTTCACTGGAGCCACGTCGAATCCAGGTTGGCTTCACCGACGACTGTCAGACTGTTTACAAATGCGGCGTTATTTCCACTCATGCCCCGACTGGGGAGGGAGGAGGGCGACGTCGGGCGCTTGACGACGGGCAACCAGAGCGTCATCGCGTCAAGAAAGAAAAAGCAGAAACATTAGAAATGAGACTTGTTAAATCACAAAAGCAAAAGCGAGTAAAGGATAAAAAAAAAAAAATGAAGACACAATCAAAAGAAAGGTAATCGTGTTTGCCCAATTGGACCGGCGTTGTTTTCCACGGAGCGTTTACCTAACTTACCGCCTCCTGCCACTCACAAGGATTTCTCTCTCTTGTCCCCCTTTTTTCTCTTTCATTCTTTCATTCAATCTCTGTGTCGAGTTTTCTCTCCCTCTCTCTCTCTCTCTCTCTCTCTCTCTCTTTCCCACCCTTGATTCTCAGATGGTTGGATCTGATTTGCATGCATTTGCATAATGAAAGTCATTTGCATGCTCAGGGGCAGACTGTACCATGAGAACAGACATGAAAAGGTGTGTGTGTGTGTGTATGTGTGTGTGTGTGTGTGCACGCCTTGGTTTTGTATGCTTCTGCGAACTATACACGTGCGATTTGATGGATAAACTCGATTCCTAAAATTCTCCCTCCGACCCTCTGCTTTTTTTCTCCTCTCGCCCCGTTTTCTGCGCAGGCGACCACGTCGTGGACGGGAAGCTGGCAGAAGAAGACTGAAAAACAGAGAAGGCAGGAGGAGGAGGAGGAGGGGTTGCTGTTGATTCTGCCCTCCCTCTCTCCTCGTCCTCCACCGCATCGCCTCTTCCCACCACCTCCTCCTCCTCCGCCTCCTCCTCTTCCCTTCCTCCTCCACTCCATCCTCAGCAGACTGCCCCTTTTTCCTGTACAGCGCAACGCAGCCCGCGCCACCATCTTAGAGCGGCGCTGGCATGAAATGGAAGTGGGAAGACCAGCAGTCAGTGCAGGTAACAAACACCAAACCCGCGCGATGCCGCATCCTCACCCCCCCCCCCACACGCGCCCCCCCTCCTCCATCAGCACCCACCCCGACTCTCCATCTCATCCTCGTCCACCTCCCGGCGCCCCTCCCTGCCGCTCCTCTTCCTCAGCCTCGTTTTAATCGCCGCCGATATGTTTGTTAATTGCACAATTCACGAGATGCGCTGATGGGAGGGAGGAGAGGGTGGGTGGGTGGGTGGGGGGTGGAGGGGTGGCGTTGGTGTGGGTGGAGCGTGATTTGTATGTGCGTTCACATTAAATCACTGGGCTCTCAATGCCTCTCTCAGGAGGCTTTCAGCGGGCATCTGTCCTCCAAGCGCCAGGTTTTCCCTTTTCCCCCGTTTGGGAATTCTCGTGCCATCCCCACATGCGTGCCCCGACATGGCGGCGGCAGCGGCTGCCATTTTGGAGATACGACGGCGAGCCGCGCCTCCCGGACAATACAGGGGCGGCGATTTACGGCGGCATACAGTCGAGCAGCTTGAGGACTTTAATGCACTTTACTGTCGATGCCGACGTAAATCTGGAGGAGGGGTCGTTAAACGCGTCTCACGCGGGCGTCCGTTCTGACCCGGCCGTTCGAAGGAGGTCAGTGGAAACGTGAGGGTGGAAGGTGACGATACAGAAAGAGGGTGGGGGGGGGGGGGGCAAGACCTGACGGACGGAGGGCGG
>JASSRZ010000007.1:20843459-20858429 GCA_032164315.1 Malacoctenus gilli
GTGTGTGTGTGTGTGTGTGTGTGTGTGTGTGTGTGTGTGTGTGTGTGTGTGTGTGTGTGTGTGTGTGTTTCTGTGTTAGTCTAACTGTTGAGCTTCTCCGACTCCTCCGTCCTGACGGTGGTCAGCTCCTCGTGATGCGCCTCCTCTCCAGGAACCTGACACACGAGATGTGACAGCGAGATAATTCAGTTTAAACCCTTTTTGTGGCCTCATCTGGTCCCAAATATCTATTCATTTTAAGGCCTGACTTCTATTTAATTGTCACTTTATTGGAGCACAGTCGACTTCTTCGAGTTCTTCAGCTTAAAATGAAATCTACTGACAGATAACAGTTAAAGACGTAAAATACAGATTTTCTTGTGCAATTTTTCCGGACTTGGACGGAAAAAATTAGACTATAAACACAAATTTGAGGAAAAAAAAAACCAAAACATTTTACAAGTTTTTAAAAATGAAGTACATTGCTGTCGATTTTCAGCAACTCTTTCTTTGTAATGATCACGAAATCCAACCTAAATCTGATTAAATACTAAATAACCATTCGATAAATTCATTTTTTATCAATAGAGCTTTGTTTTCCAGAAAAACAAATGAATAAATAAAGGTGTCAACCTGCATTATCTAAGTTTGTATTGTCCCAAACACGTGGTGACTAAAACCCTCCCCATCGCGCACCAGCGGGAAAATGACGTCAGCCCAAGGTGAAGAGGTCTGACGTCACTCAAGAGCGATCATAATCCTGTAATTCACCTGATTGATCGCAATTGTGTGCTGGTGAACTTGCGTCACCTGCTGGTCAAACGCTGACTCTGCACCAACTCGCACCAAGTGGTCGCAACAGAGCGGCTGATGCGCTAATGTTGTGAAACAGTGTCACCTGTTGGTTTTAAGATGAACTGCATCCTCAAAATGAGGTTCTAAAAGCGGCAAACTTTGTCCGAAAACGTGTCAAATGACACATTTGAATCAATAAATTCTCAGAAAATGATCAAACCTGATGTTCAATATTCCCTTTTACACGCTTTATCCATCCGGTCTGCGTCCTTGAAACGTGAAATAAGTCTCACACTCTCATCAAACTCACCTCCCAGTAGATGCTGTCCTCGAAGCAGATGGTGTCTGGAGGAGCACCAAACACGGGCAGCTTCAAGATGAAACCTGAACACAAGACAAGAGAATATTTAACAATATTCACTCTGAGAAAAACAAAAACAAGTCTTGAAATTTCCACTGATTTAAACCCCTGTGTTAACTTGACACTCACCAACAATGAGGCCGCCCAGCAGAGCGATTCCCAGGGTGACAGCGAGAGAGATGGCCTGAATGCCGCCCTGGAGAGACGCTTCTCTTTTCCCGTTGGCCACTAGAGGAAAGACGTCCTCCAAACTGAAACACAACAAATTTCCACTCATCCTCAACACGACTCGACCCGGAAACACCTGCTTCAGTGTGAATTTATAATCTGTTTTTACCCGTCGCCGTAGACATCGCGGGATGCCAAGGCGGAGGTGACCGCTCCCACGATGGCGCCCAGGACACCGGGCATGCCGTGCAGATTGTGAACGCCACAAGTGTCCTGGATCTTCAGCTTCTCCTCCAGAACGGGCTGAATAAACAGAAGCCAGCATGAAACAGTTTGAGATTCTCGACAATAGATTTTGAAACATAATAATTCGTACAGATTTACTCAAAATTCTCATTTCTGAGTCCTGTAGTTTCTCTTTCAACCCTGCTGCTCCGTCCTTCAGGAGCAAAGTGTCTTTGCGTCACTCATAAAAATGCTGAATCATTCTTACTGAGAGGTACTTGTAGCCCAGAACGGAGATGATGCCGGCCAGGAAACCGACGATCATGGAGCCGAAGGGCGTCAGCATCATCTCACCGGCCGTTCCTGCCGCGACGCCGCCGGCCAGAGCCGCATTTTGAATGTGCACCTGAAAAAGGAGGCAAGAAACAGCTCTGTGAGACGCACCCACACGCATTTAAAGACATAAGAACAAACGAGCCTGCAGAGGTGATGAGGGTCAACTACAACATTGAAGATCTGATGAAAGTGCCTGTTTGTCGTGTCTGGACCATCGAAAGGCTGCAGGGTTTGACTCCCCGCCGCCCCCTTCTGCGCCGTAACACCCACCCCTCACCTGGACCGATCACAATCAGCGCAGGAATGTCCTCTCCTGATGTGGAGATGATTTACTGTTGACAGATGAGCCTGACAGCGAGCAGCATGTGACGGAGCTGAACAGAGATTTTTTTGGGTGGGGGTGTGACGCTCCAGGTCAAACGTTCGTCAGCCGTTATCTCTTGAGTAACTCTGTCACGAGTCTCAAACGCTGATAACAGGAGATCCTCTTCTGCTGACAAGCTGAATTCTTCCTTGTTTTCGCTTTTTTCTTTTTTTTGTTTACTCGTACACCTAAAGTCACACGGCTCGAATTCTCAATTTGCAAAACAAATGTGCACAAAAACCACAATTTGTTTCTGTTACACTATAAATGCTGTGATTGTAATTCTTTGATACTTATGATCATAAAGTAGATTATGTGGTCTATTGTGTAGTCAAATATGAGTTAAAGTTGACACTACATCATTGTTCTACAAAATGCAAAAAAAAGGGGGACATTTGCAATAAAATACTACCTAATTTAAGTAACGTGAGTATCGGCAATCTTTCACTTCCACTTTTTATTTTTTTGAGGTCAGGAAAGCTGAGTTAAAGTAAGTTAGGCCAAGTTGAACCTAGGTTAGGTTAAGTTAAGTTAAGTTAAGTTAAGTTAAGTTAAGTTAAGTTAAGTTAAGTTAAGTTAAGCTAAGCTAAGTTAAGTTAAGTTAAGTTAAGTTAAGTTAAGTTAAGTTAAGTTAAGTTAAGTTAAGTTAAGTTAAGTTAAGTTAAGATAAAAGCAGGTAGAGTTAAGTTAGGTGATGTTAATGTCGGAATAATTGAAGATTAGCTAAATTAAACATGGGTTAAATTCGGTCGAAGTACAGAAGATTTGAGTTGAAGTCAGGTTAACTTTTGGAGATCTACGAGACGTTGACTTAAATCAACCTAGAGGTCCATTGCAGTCGTGAGGTCATGTGAGCGTGAGCGTGAGCGTGCGTCCTCACCATGTCCAGCTTGCCGTCGTGCGCTGTGAGGGAGGACATGGCGTAGGTGGACAGTGTGCACGCTGCCAGGGAGTAGTATGTGTTCATGGCCGTGCGGTGCTGGTCATCGCCGTGAGCTGTGATGGCAGAGTTGAAGCTGGGCCAGAACATCCACAGGTAGATGGTGCCTGACGGGTGGAAATGGAAACTTTGTTCACTGTCGCCTCTTGAACACAAGCAGCTGTTGACAGCATTGGATAAAAGTGTCCACGAAGCTTTGGGTGTTTACCGATCATGGCGAACAGGTCGGAGTGGTAGACGGAGCAGTTCCTGTGTTTGCTCTTGTCCAGGTTGGGCCGGTACAGGATCCTGGTCACCATCAGGCCAAAGTAGGCTCCGAAGGTGTGGATGGTCATGGATCCTCCGGCGTCCCTGGTCTGACAGCAACATTTTAGAGAGAGTTTTAGACATTAATCGACACTTTGAGGCTGCATGAAACACAGAAAAAGCCTCCTCATAGGACAACATGTGCACCAAATCGAAATCTGCATTTAGCTTGCTTGAAAATCAACATCTTCGTGAGTTGACTCACCCCCAGAAGCGTCAGCAGGATGAACTCGTTGACAGCGAACAGGGTCACTTCGAACACGGCCATGATGAGCAGCTGGACCGGGCTGGTTTTACCCAGAACGGCCCCGAACGAGATCAGCACGGAGCCGGTGCAGAAGTCAGCGTTGATCATACTGCAAAATATAGCAAACCAAAACACCTCAGTTACTCAAGACATCAATCGAAAACCTAATCTTGTGAAAAGAATTTCATTTTTTCTGAGAATCAAGAAATGCTTTGGTGACTTTGTGAAGTTTCGATCGTGCCTAAAGGTTGTTTACATGTAAACGAACAACAGCCAGGAGCACTTTATGTATTTTCCTTGTTCAGTAAACAGTGAGCATGTCGTTGCTCCATGTTTGCACTCATGCGACGTTACCTCTCCACGCCGATGTGGATCTTCCCTTCGTGCATGCCGTGGAAGAAGCCCTGCATCAGCGTGGCCCACTGCAGCGCAAAGGCGGCGATCAGGAAGTTGAAGCCGACGCTGCTGAAGCCGTAGCGCTGCAGGAAGGTCATGAGGAAGCCGAAGCCGATGAAGATCATCACGTGCACATCCTGGAAACCTGCAACGTGAGAACAACACGAGCTTGAGGCATGTTACCGAAGAGCCGTGACGGCTTTCGAGCTCAGAGTATTTTTTCCTCCTCTATGCAGACGACACCGATCTCCCTCTGTGTTGTTGCGAACACTAAATTCATGGTATAGGGGCCGAATTTCTTTGAATTTGCCCCTTTTCTGCCTTTGAAATAGTTCAAATCAAACACCTCCTCTTCATCTCATTGAACCTCCACCCTGATCGCTCCCTTCAGCCGCCTCTCACCACAAAAAACAGCCAGTCTCCGCCAACCATGGCATCACTTGAGGGGTTTGTCGAGTGAAAACTACATTTGAATTCGTGGTTACATAAACTTCAGTGAACTGGGGCATCAGGTTAGACTGATCCTCGGGTCTGCACAGCATCAATCTTGTAAATTGCTCTTCTGTGCAAAGATTTGCAACCTTTTTGCATAAAATATCTCATTCTATCATTGAAAAATCATCGACTCGAGCTTTAAACTCCTTCTCCTCCGTTTGCTCCTGGTTTGCAAATGCTGCTCTCTAACGCTCATTATTCACCCACAACTGCCATACACAATATTGCACTGTGCTGCGGCTGCTGTCGCCATGGTGACCGTTAATTGGCAGGACCACGCTGGAGGTGTTGCCAGTGTCCTCGTTGGCATTTTGGCCCAGATACGCCGAGATCCCGGCGGCCCGGGGAGACACGGTGCATTCAGAGCGCCGAAGAGCCCCAGCGGGTAAAGTTACTGTCGGATATCAGATTACTTCTGGAAGATTTAGTGGTAGTTTTTTCTAGAACTGCATCAAAAAACAGAAAAGTCTGCTGTTATTTGGGTCCTACAAGGAAAAAGAAAACGCTCACAAAGAACAGACTTAAAATTAACAATTACTATCCTTAGAATTTTGATTCAAATTACCTAAAAAAGTTAACCCGACAGCATCAATTTTGAAGGAACGTTTTGGTCCGAAGGGAGGGGGCTCGAACCCGTGACCTCTCAGACGGCCTCGGGACGGGGCAGAAGCGTCCCCGACAGCTGTGTTCACCTTCAGGATGACGTGTTGCACCAGACGGAGATTAGAGGCGCATATTTTCTGCGGACATACCATCGTCATGTCTCGGGAACATGTCGAACAGACAACACAAACACGGCGGGACCACCAACAGAGGATTTACGGCCTGCACGACATCCCACTCCAGATAAAAAATTATGTTTTCGAATGTTTTTGAGTGCGAACATGTGTGTTTATCGAGCAGAGTGTAGATTGTTTAAACCCATCCCTGAAAAATGGGGGTTAACTGCAGTTTTAGCTGCTGTGACAATGAAGATGTCACATGAGGGATGTTTACTCTCTGGGCTGCTTGTTGCACTGCTGCAGAGGCCCTATTTTTTATTTGTTCGAAACTATAAAAACACACAGTTTGCATTTCGCTCCCTCCAGTTGTGCAAATAGGGACTTCAGTCAGAAGTCTGCAGGTAAAGGGGTGTTTTTGTGTCATCTCTCGCAGCGCGTGGAGGTAAATAGTTGAGTAAGTAAATCAGTGAACTTTGAAACAACAACTGCAAGTCGCATCATGTGAATCCGTCAGGGGGACAAAAGACCTGAGTAGATCTTTGCCCAACCTGTTGGTTAGGATAAATTATGTTAATGATTCGCAAATTCCACAAAGTTCCCGAGTGACAAAAAGAAAAAGTGACGCAAGACCGAGCAGCTGCAGAACGAATCAAGACGGCGATTGAATGAAACGCCGACACCTGCATGGGAGGACGCAGCAACATATTGATGCAATCACAATGTCTCGGCTGCTAAACCCAAGAATGTGGTGCAAGTATCTGGAAACTGATTATCTCAGGAGTTACTCAGGGGTTAAATATCCTGGAGGAAATGCAGACAGCGAATAAAAGTTCTTTCTTTTTCTTTTTTTTAACCCAGATTTATGAAGACTTGATCTGAATACTCTTGGTCCTAAGTCACTTCAGAGAAACTTCACACTCTGAGATGCGTGAAAATCTTTGGAAATATTCCTTTCATTTATTAAGTAGATGATAGCGTTAGCTCATAGCGTCAGCTCGTAGCACTAGCTCGTAGCATTAGCTCGTAGCACTGTCTCGTTGCGTTGCAAGTGTTTCATTGCCTCTGTTAGGTGTGGCGGAGGTTTGCACTCTACCGAGTGTCCTCAAGTTACCATAAAGGTTATAAGAAGACTTTATTTTTTTTCTAGAATATACATTTAATTAGTTTATGAACTGGTGCATGCACGATAACTTTCTCATATATCTCCTACGCTTGCCTGCAGCGTCCTGGAGGCTGGCTGCACTCTGGGTTGGTTACACAGAGGTGAACAGTTCAGCGAGTGACAGGATGAGGGCGAGGACAACACTACGGTTAGCCGCCTGCAGGAGACGGAGTACGAGTTGATGAGATAAAGTGTGTGGAGTTGGAGGAGCACATTTATCTTCCCTGCATTCCCCTCATTCTGCTCTCTGCCCCGGGACACGGCCGCCGCACACCTGAGAGCCGCCGAGACGGCCCACAGGTAAATCCTCTGGCAGCGCCTGACCTGTTAGGACGCGCCCACCAGCTCTCAGCCCAGACGCGTCAGGTTTGTTAAGGTGGAGCGGCGAGGCGGTTTGCTCATGGCGGTAAACAAAATGTAAAGTTTACGCTTCAACTGTAAACACAGTGAGAAATGTAAACTTACTGTGACCCGGTTTACGGGGGAAAAACACTGAATGCTGCAAAGTTTGGTTGCAAGTTGGAAACTTGTTGATTCTGAAGATTTTCTCCCAAATTTTAAATGAATAATAAAAGGGAGAGTTGCAGTTTTAAAGCCACTTTTCTCTTGTTTAAAACTGTTCAAATGCGTCATCGTTTGCTGTCAAAAATTGAAACGTATGGCATCAAAGCTCTGAGGTTGAAAGGGTCAATTAGAGGTAAAAGTTGTTCATTTTTCTACACCATCAATCCACGTAAATCAGGTAATTAACAAAGGAAGAGGCCCCGGGACGCGCTTCAATGGGACATCAGCGGACTGGAAGACATTTCTGTGCGACCCTCAATGAAAAGGGCTCGTCCCAATTAGGCAGAGAGAGAGAGAGAGAGAGAGAGGGAGAGAGAGAGAGGGAGAGAGAGAGAGAGCTGTTGTGATGCAGCTCAGCAGGTTCATGTCCTCCACCAAACAACAAACGTTTCCCTTATCACTGGGCTCAGCTTCGCAGGACGACATGGCTGCACAGGCAGAGTTTGACATTTTACAAACTTAACATGAACCACATTTCAATTTCATGAAAACTGACATAAAAAACTGGAAAATTATTCAAATATTAGAACCTTTTCATTGTTCCACCATCAATAACATAACTTTTTATCCAACAATATGATATTTTTTCAACTGTCATAACTTGCAACTAAACAATGAAACTTGTATGCACACATTTTTGCAAGATTATGCAAAAAGAATTCATTTTTCTTTTGCTATTTTGCAGTTTTGTTCATCTGGCTCCTATTGACATCAACTATATCTGCTGGAACGACATTAAAACATGATGGGGAATAAATTTGATGCAGTTTTATGGGGTGAAATTGACCTCGATTTCTGATTTCTTTCACAAAACAGGATCTATTTCATTATCTGTGACACCAACAGGATCGTTCGCATTGACGCAATTGTTTGGTAGAGGTGTTAAGGAAGATGTTGACCTCTGACCCTACACCTGTGATGCAGCGGCGGAGGCACTCACTTGGGTAACGGTAGTAGAAGTCGTTCTCGTAGTCGTGATGCGACAGGTTGTGAAACGCCCGGGCGTCTGTGTCGTGGTCGTACTCCACTAGCACGCCGAAGAGGATGATGAGGATGAGCTCCAGGATGAAGCAGATGACCGGCAGCTTCAGCCGCATGTTGGTGGACGAGTCGGTCATGTCGCCTGGGAGACGCTCGGCGAGGCTCGCTGGTGATGAAGAGGAGGGGGACTAGAGATCCAGCTCAGAAACTTTGGGACACACTCCCACATACACACACACACACACACACACACTCCCGGCGGTGTCCTCTCTGCAGAGACAGCGGGCTGCTGTACGTGTGTGTGAGTGAGTCAATGAGTGAGTATGTGTGTGAGTGTGTGTCCGTGGGTGTGTGTGTGTGAGGGAGAAAGAAGCAGCTCACAGTCGGACACTGGAGCAGATCTCACTTGTGTGTTTTTGTGCTGCCGGGTCACACCTACCCAACCTAAAAAGGCAGGGTCACAGTGAGCCCGGCCCACTCCTGTGCTGATTTTTAAGGTAGTCTGAGGTGCTGCGGCCCACCGCAGCAGTTTATTCACGCCCTCCTGCGTTTTTCAGGTGTTTCTGGACCCCTGCTAATCGTTTCTTTTTTCTCAGTTTCCGTTTGACTCCTTTAGTTTGTCCCTCCGAGCAGGACGATCAGGTGCAGGGGCGGAGCTTAAGGATTTGGACAGTTTACTCGCGATGCTGTCATGTTGCATAATTTCAGCACCGCTCGGCGCGACTCCGCTCGGCCGAAACCGTCATTTGTGTGCAACTCGAACAAAACGCTTTTCTTTTTCACCTCTTTGACAATCAATCTTAACATGCAGTTGCTGTTTCCGGATTTTGGTGGACTTAGCTCTTGTAAACTAGTTGCTGTTACATCCATCTGTTGACGTCACTTCCTGCCAATCAGCTCATCATCGTAAATGACTTTTTCTCAACTTTTTGCTTTGTTTGTGTGTTGAAAAGCCAAAATGTCACAGTAAAGACGAACGCTCACTGGCATGCCCACTTTCACTGAACCTACAAAGCAGGGACCTTCAAAATAAAAGCATCAAGCTGGTTCAAAGGTCAACTCCAGGTTCCAGAGGGAAGTTTTTGTCTATTAAACATCTCAAAGTCGTTCTGTCAAACTCTTAGAAAGCAGCTTTCTAAAGTTTACCCCCAAACTAACACCCTGCATTTCTGTTGAACCGCAATGAACCAAAGCAAGTAGCAGAAAAGTTACTCATAAAAGAAAAAGTTAAAAGATAAATAAATCACTGGATTTATTCACCAAAACCAGCAAAGTTTAGGGAGTCGAGAGCCCGGCTGGGAACAACATGGTCGACTGTAAGATTCAAAGTTTCCCTGGAACTGAAGATAAAAATCACAAGTGGGAACAAGAGTATCGGCCCCCATCCTGCAAAGACTTCAAATAAAAGACTGTCTGGATTAGTCGCTCCTCCCTGTAGCCAGAATTTCTCTCCACCCTGTCAGACTCCAGTTTAACTACAGATTACTTAATCTGGATTACTCAAACCACAAGTATTTGAGTCCAAGAGGGAGCAACAAGGAGATCAGAGGGGGGATTTAACAGTTTTTTTGGTTTTATTACTGATTTTTCACGGCAGTGTTTAACGGCCTTCAAAAACTCAGGATTTCCAGTTCATAGACCAAACAGTTGTAAAGTTATTTTATTTAACAATAAACTGAAACCACAACACTATCAAACATTCACTGAATCTTGCACATTGAGGAAATCATGCGGGCGTGGAGGCGCCGTTGAGGAGAGAAGTCAGGCGACTGGAGGAGGGAGGAGTTGAGCCAAAGGATGAATCAGAGTGCCGCCTCCTCCTCCTCCTCCTCCTCCTCCTCCTCCTCCTCCTCCTCCTCCTCCTCCTCCTCCTCTTCCTGCTGCTGTGATGGCAAAGTTTCACAAGAGGTGTCACTCAGGCCTCTATCTGCCTCCTCCATCAGCAGAGGCTGCCTTTTCTTCGGCGGGGTGAAAGAGGAGGGAAGAATGTTGTTATGATTTTGGGGAATTTCAACTATTATCACTTGAGAGTTCGGGCGTCAAAGAGAAGCCACGAAGTCAGCGGTTGACAGAAGGAAGCCGGGCCCCTTCGCCCCCCCCCGCAGTCTGCTCCGCTTCCTGTCACCACGTCGAGCGTCTCTACTAATTGACGGGTCGTTGCTGCTCTTCATCCTGTCATTAGGCCGCATTGTTTCGTTTCGTTTTATGAAGCCTTTAAAAAGAAATTCCTCACACGCAGGCGGGTTCAAAGGTAACCCAGTGTTCATGCATCAAAGTACAAGCTGTACATGTAGGTGCAATCCGAATATATACTCATAGAGTAATTGTATCTGTGTACATAGACTGTGATTCATTACAAAGCCAGACGTTTGCGGATGGGTGTCTGATCTCATTCTTTGATATTTAAGTCACACTGAGTCAGGTTGAAAAAGAGTTTGGACCTCATATTCATTTAAGGAAAATATTTACCAAAATAAAAGACAAATTTAAAAGCAGACTGTGAATTTGATAAGAAAAATTAAGAACAATGTACTGTGAATGATAAAAAGGCTGCAAAGCTTTATTTTCACAATAAAAGCCTCTGAACAAAGCCTGTTTTCCAACATAAACTATATTAGCAATCTTTTTTTTTTCCAACTTAAACCTAGAAAAAAGGTGAAACGTTTGTGCAGCGAGTGAGTTTAGAGTTAACAGAATGATTTTCACAATGTATGTTTGTTAACAGGTGGTGCAGATGTGTAGGTTTTAGGTTTTCTTCACCTGCTCCTGTTTTCTCCTGCAGTCTAAGACACGCGACTGATGTTTATCTCGAAATGTTCGATGACTGAACGTGTGAGACAGTTTCTCTTGTATTTGCTCTGAGATGGACTTTCCCCCAGTCAGAATCAGTCAAACTGTAGAGGAATCCAATCGCCCCCATCGTTAGTGCAACAGTTTCCCCCTCCAGGTGTCGTCTTGTTTACGTAGGACCTCCGTTAACTTCTGTCCGTCTTTCAGCCTGACAACATGAAAAAGTCCTGGAAGCTATAGGAACCCTCGCCGGGACCTGTCTCGGCTCGCCTGCTCGCTCTACGTGTCTCGCTCCCCATCGCTCGCCGACAGGTGACACCGACATCGGCAGACCTCCGAGGTGACTGCGGGTTCACATACCGGGACCACTCGGAGCTTTGTCAGGCGAGAGTCCACGAATCCAGCAAACGGCAGCTGCTCAGTGTGTCGTCGCGACGCATATCGATACCTGTGCAGGAACAGACGATGGACAATGCAAAAAATGAATTAAATACACCAAAGTAACATGAAAACAAGACAACAAAAGCTACAAAAAACACACAAATACGCATTTATAGATGGAACAGATAAGGTGAAAACACCAAAGAAGATGGACGTGCCCTTTTTTGGCCCCCTGTGATCAATACAATCGCTTCACTTTTCTTCGACACACATGTTCAAATCTCTTGTTGGGTCGTTGTGAGATGGCAGCTGTGATCTCCGGGGTCATGTTTGGTTCAGTTTTCAGTCATCATTGTTTTTTTCCTTGCACGGAATACCAGTAAAATACCAAAAGTTGCTGTAATTCCTGAGATTACTCAGCAGAAAAAAAACCCAAAGTGTCCCCCTCTGTCGTTATGAAATGTTATTCCTAAAATCAACGGTTTGACGTTCAAGCTGCAGTGAAGTTTGTCGGATTTCAGAGAGTTTAAATGTTTTGAGTCGAGCAGAAGACGGAAAAGATGGAGAGACAAAGGATTCAAAAGAAGGAGTTGAAAGTTTGTTGGTTGTGCCATCAAAATGAATCTTGTTAGTGGGTCAAATAGCTTGCAAGCATCCACAAATCATGAATAAAACAAACGATTACATAAAGTAAACATGGAGAATCAGAAGAGTCTCAGGACGAATCAACAAATATAACAATCAAACATACAAAACAAGTTGATTTGTGTCAACATTATGTGTTTTTTCTACCTGAACTATGGCATGAAAAAAATCCTCACAATGACAAACGTGTGTGTCTGTGTGTCTTGTCAGTTTTCTGTTGTTTGTCATGTTAACATGATCTAAACGTAGAGCAGGTGTCCTCAAAAATGCACCTGGCTTTACTCAATGTTGTCATGAATTAGAGGTTGAAAGTCGGTTAAAGTAGCATTCAGCTGTTTCTCGAACAAGCTGCTTTGTTCTGGAAATAAGCAAAAACAATCAGCCAATAAAGCAATTTGAAATTCGCTCTTGGAAGTAAGGTGTCTGTGCCTGTTTTTAAGACCTAAATTGAGTAGAAATCGCCGGAGATTTTTGCAGTGCTAAAAAATGCAGGCCACAGATGTGGTTGTGGTTGCCCCCTTGTCACTCCATCAGTGCAGCCGGCTGGCTCCTGGGCTCCAGATAACACAATCTCTCCATCGGCAGCAGGAGGGCATCAATAGTAACAACACGAGACTACAAGAAGCCTGGCACCAGATCAGACCAGATAAACGCAAGACTCAACTCGCCTGTTATGTAATTCGCAGATAACATACATCAGGAGGCTGCAGGTTCTTCACACTTTACTGGCTGCTGCACAGTAAAGCTGCACCGGGGGGGCTTCTCGGGGGGCTTCACGCAAGCGTTGCAGAGTACGTGTGAGGTACGATGCAAATAGTAGTGATAATAAAAGCGCTTACAGCGCTTAAACGCTTAGAGTGGGGAAACTTGTGTGATTAAAATGTTAGAATTTCTGTAATAATGAAATGTGTATGTACGAAATAAAACACAAAAAAACAAGTATAGATAAATAAATGTGCACGAATAAATATATAAAAAATATGGACAAATAAATAAATAATTCAATAAAATTGTATTGATTTTTTAAAATCAAAAAATAATTTTAAAAATGTCAATATATCGTTAGATAAATGAAGTTTTGTTGTTGTGACAGAATTCCTTATATCGTTTACTGTTTTGCTACACTTTTTGTTTCAACCATTAAAACATTTTCAAACCTCAGAGATTAATATGTTCATGTTCACAAAATAAACATTACTTTGACACTAAAAAAAGGGGGGGGGAACAGATAGTGCATGAAAAAAATTATATAAAATTTTTTTTTTAAATAATTTTATGAAATTAAAAATGAGTTTTTCACCAAACCAACGTTACTTGAAACTGTACGATCATCAGGTGTTATGGTGGCAACCTGGAGGAATTTCCCTCATGTCTGAATCAATCGCACAATGTTGTATTTTGCACACGACAGTTGCAGATTACGCGCCTCACGTAACCTTGTTGTATTTCGTTGTTTCGGGGTTCTCGGCTGCAGCGTTCGGGGGAAACAGGCGAAGGAGCTGCAGGCTGAACAGGACAAAACAGGCATGAGAACGTTGGGTTATCTCCTTCCCATCTGAGGCCTGCGATCCGTATCTGCCTGTGTGACTCTCAGCCACGTGTTACAGAACTAACCCAACTGGTGGGTGACGGGTTGAACAGCCTCCAGCGAGCCAGTAAATCGCTCTACATGGAGGCCAACAGGTCAAAGCATTTTGTTCCTGCAAAGACGGATTTTTGCTCAGCTAATTAGATGGATTTATATGTTTTATTTGTACAAACGCTCAAGAAAAATAAAAATGACTTTGGGACTTTGGGGACTTTTGTGTTCAACGTTTGTCCGATGGAAGAATCTCAGCAGCCAATCAGCAGAGAGTTTGACTGCTCGAGAGACATGTTGTACAACGATCAGCATACCGAGGCAAGAATGATTCAAGAATCATACGCGTGCAACAGAAATTGGGCTCCACAAAGAGCTAATAAATGATGAACCGAAGCCGGCGGACTTGACGGCGGAGGACGTCCAGGACGGGTCGCTCGTCCATCACAAGGCGGAAAAATAAACCGGTCGCAGTCACACTTTTGGACAATTTAGAGTTGCCGAACAGCCTCAAATACACACAAAGAGAAAGAACGGAAAAATGTTGTTTCTCTTGAGAGAGAAAGGAAAAAAAATAGACTTGATGCAGCGACAGAAGTGATGTTCTGGGACTCTAACTGGTCTCCTGATGGAGTAAAACGATTAAATACAGGAATGCAAAACAGTTCTCGAATCCCAGCGTTGCTCGTTCAAACCTCGCTCTGTGCTGCGAGACGGAGGGTCAAAGGTCAAACCCAGGGACCACTCAGACTCCTGCATCCCATCTAAGGCTTGTAAAGGCAACACAGGCACCCGCATCCACCGTCACGGAAGACGCCCTGCAGGGAGAACCTCGGTCGGAGGACGGAGAAGGGGGGGGGGGGCCCGCCGGGACCATTAGGTTTGTAAAGAGTGCCAGAAAGGCAAATCTGTCACTACCCTCCGAGACTGGGGGGCTTCAGGGGGCAACTTCAGGTATGTGGAGAACATGTGAGGGGCGGCGTGTCTTCACAGGGGGAAGAGGCGCCTTTCAGAGGCAAGGAAACGTCGGGAGCAACATAGTTGTGGCGTCATGACCCCAGCGCCTGTCACGGCTTTTGTCAACAGAGTCACGCACCGATGCAGCCTGCAAGCTGATACCGCATCAGGGCTGCAGGCAGGCCGACCTGCTCCGGTATCAGCCCCACGCATCGATCGGAGGTGGACGGAAGAGGACGCGAAGAGCACTCGGTCTGATTTCATGACAAGTGCAGAGTTCACTGCCGGGTTCTGCTGCATCTCCCCGAGGCAGAAACATCAACAACACGCTGGAAGACTAAAGTTCATGATTCCCAGGTTTGGTTTGGTTTTAACAGCGGTGATCTCAGAAATAACCTGTCAGCCATGAAAAACAGGCACACAAATCATTAGGAAATGTCTCAGAGAGAAAGAGAGAGAGTGTTTGCCTTCAGGCTAGAATAAGTTACAGTGAGGCTGGAATGAGGAGAGAGAGAGAGAGAGAGAGAGAGAGAGAGAGAGAGAGAGAGAGAGAGAGAGAGAGAGAGAGAGAGAGAGA
>JASSRZ010000007.1:20986410-20996439 GCA_032164315.1 Malacoctenus gilli
GCTTAATGCGGAAGAGCCTCATTCCGCTTGTTTCTAAAGGGGGGTCTATTAGGGCTGAAGAAGATGATCTGGATATAATGAAATAAGGTGTTTGAGAAAAAGAGCTTGATGAATTTCTGTTATTGTGGACTCGCATACGAAGACAAAGACATCCAAAATGTGCAAAATAGGGCACATCATAAAAAGGTGGACAAAATGGACGTGTTTTCAACTTTAGCTCATTTTCCAACACATACAAATTCCAATACCCAAAAAAAGCAACTGTTTGTATTGCATTTTTTATGCAGCTTCTTATATTTAACTTGATTGTTATATGGTAAAACATCTAAAATCAACACCAAGTTTCCAGAGCAGGTTTTCGTAGTTGCGGTTCGATATTTGCTTGTTGAAAACGATGCATTTTAGTTCTGTTTTTTTGTTACCTTGGCAACTGTTTGGAGAGTAGCCCCACATTGGTTGGGGGAAGCAAAGGCGGGTTTTTTACGCTGCTGGCAGGTTCAGGCAGGCCTCGCTGTGCAGCGCCTGTTGTTTGTTGCCGACGGCAACAAAATGTGAATTTTGTAGTTCGGGTTCGTTTTGTGAACGCAGTCTTTGAAAAGGTTTGTTTTTGTTTTTTTATTACCATTTTGTACTTTTTTGAGGCTTTTTGTTTTGTTTCAGTTCACGATAATCACCCTCGGTTGCATTTTACTTTGAAGGCCCGACCCTGGCCGGAGCGCTGACTTCCTCCGCCGGTTCCCCTCCAGGTGCTCGGGCCCGTTCCTCCCACGCGGCGAACACGCATGTTCATTACGTTGATTAGCCGCTTCAAATGAGCAGCCCGTTGCGCACGGGAGCGTGCCGTGCCGCTCGCTGGCTCGCCGCCGCGGCTCGACTGGATGCGATTTCTCCAAAGCCGCGCGCCGCCTCTCGCCTGCCGCCAGCCCCCTCACTCCCCCCCCCCCCACGCCGCACATAATTGATCACACTTTGTGCGTCGAGGGGAGAACGTTCCGTTAATTGCCGGAACGCACTAATTTCAGACAAGTGGGCGAGCTGCCGATCATGCATCCGAGCGGAGATCGGAGTCTGCGATACAGCTGGGTTTACTGTGAGGAACAAACACCGATGGACTTGTTGCTTAAAGGAGCCCTATTATGCTATTTTGACATTTTTCAGCTATTCACAGTGTAATAGTGTTGAACGCTCATTCAGACAAGTGAGCAGCGCCCCCTAGTGTGCCTCTCCATTCAGTTTCGATGGCGGTAGAAACGGTCGGTTTCAGGGAGCTTTTTTCACATCAGTTTTTCACTGACGTCACATGAATGTGAATGAAGATCGTCAACACACAAAGTATTTAAACATTAAAGGAGCCCTATGACGCTGTTTCGACTTTTTTCAGCTATTCACAGTGTAATAGTGTTGAACGCTCATTCAGACAAGTGAACAGCGCCCCCTCTTTTCACATCAACTCATGTTTGAGATGTCCAGCAGTGACAGTTTGTTTCCGGACGTTTTTTTCCACGTCAGTTTTTCCACTGATGTCACAGGGGGGGAGGGGCTCAGTGATTGGACAGCTTCTCTAACTGCCAGCAGTTAACCAATCAGACGCGTCCTGCATCTTGTAGGGGTGGGGCTTAATGCGGAAGAGCCTCATTCTGCTTGTCTCCAAAGGGGGGTCCATTAGGGCTGAAGGAGACGATCGAGATATCATGAAATACGGTGTTTGAGAAAAAGAGCTTGATAAATTTCTGTCATCGTGGACTTAAATACGAAGAAAAAGACATCCAAAATGTGTCAAATAGGGACACTTTAATCTCGAGAAGTGCAACTTTGCATGTCTCATGCAAGCCGGGCCAACAACGTTTCGTAGAGGGTCTTTCGTTCATAGGAGGCCGGCCGAGGGGGTCGCTCATCAGTTCAACTGTTGCCTTACAGCAGAAAAAGGTTCCCCGTGTTGGACCGCCGCGACTTAATGTGTGTTTAATAATACAAAACACATTTAGGGGGCCATTTTTTCTCCCACACCATCTCTTAACTTGACTCAGACTGAGAATGCAGCACGTTTGCTGGGCAACACCTTGACCGAAACGTGTCAGCGAGGAGCTCCCCTCTTGGAGAGGAGTGCACGTCATTTTCGTGGAAGTCAGAGGAAAAAGAAAAGGGTCGAAACCCAATCCGGGCGGCCGAGCAAACACGCAGACACTCAGCTCCCTCTCCGAGCGACGCGGCGAGCGGTGGAGGAGGTAACCGGATCCGTTAAAAGCTTGGGCGTGTCCGAAGCAAACGGGCCTCGCCCCCCTTCCCCCCCCCCCCCCCCGACAGCACGTGAGGTCCACCTGCCCGCCAAATAGAGGTGCTCCGTCGCCCGCCACCTTCCACACCTGCCTTCAGCTGTGACGAGGGTGCAGCGCATGCCTCCTCGCTGGAACGGACAATCGCGTGCTTTTAACGTGATCCGCCACGCTTCGTCTGCTGAGAGCAGGGTGTGGGTGGTGGTGGTGGTGGGGGGGGTTGGGGGTGGAGTCAGAAGTGCACTCAGCCAGAAAAGCCTCCGACAGCAACGCAAACACGCCGGACGGCGCTTCGGAGAAGCGCCCGGTGTCCGTTGCGAAGGCGCGACACTCCCAGGCGGGGGGAAAGTCCTTTGTGGACATAGGAGGAGGGGGTAGGAGGGGTGGAGGGGGGTGGAGGGTGGGAGGGGGGTGGGGTTTGACAGGATTCCAGCAGTGACCCAGTTATTGGTTTATTTGATGTGACACAGTTGTGTGAGAATTTGATTTCTCGGCTCCGTTTCGAGTCCGGGGGGAAATTCGTCCCGGGAGCTCGACAAGTCGTCGAGAGGTCACTGCCCGCCGAGTGACCCGCGCAATCAGTGCATGTGTTTGGACTTGGGAGTTGTTGGTGGGGGGGGGGTTCCAGCTTCGGTGCACCTGATTGCAATGATGCTCGTTCGCCGGCTTCCTGCAGAGCTTGAGGATCACGCGTTTCGGCGCAGGCGTGTCGGCCGGCAGGTGCCACGGGCAGCCAGAGCGGGTATGAAGTGGGCGGGACCAGTTTGATTTATCCATCGCAGGGGAACTTTTGACCAATAGCAGTCTCGTCGCCACGTTTCCTCCGCAAAACATTAGATTTGTTGTTTTTTGTTGAGAAAGTGCCAAAAAAAACCCCCGAAAACAGGTCTGTCCCACATGATGAGATGGACCCAGTTTTAAAACTGGTATTCAGCTGAGCATTTTGTCTCCCTCTGTAAGCGCTCCAAGCGCGAAAAAAAAGAGAAGATCTTGAACAAAGACAGTTTGTGTTGATTCGTTTTTCGGGGCCAGATTGGCCCCGAAATTTCCCCCCGACAGACGCCGGACAATCTGCCGCGAGCGAAGCGGTCACAGTATCGTTTGCCGGCGCGGGCCAAAACCTCCGTAGCAGCTGGCCGGGGGGGGGGCGAGGCCCCCGCGGAGGCACCGACTGACCCCCTCCCTCCCTCCCTCCCTCCCCCGTGTCGGTCCTCACTGGGCGGCTGTGTGGTGGAGCCAGTAACGGCTGCGTTGAGGGAAAAAAAAGACGGTCCGGTGTTTTACGCGACGGTGGACAGATGTGTCGGCTGATCCCGGCGCAGGTCAGCGGTGACGCGCGCGCACGGTCACGCAAACACAACGCACGTTCGCCGCCGCTCCGGCCGATCAGCGTCCGTTTCGTTCGAAGCTCAGTCAAGAAACGACGGGCAGTGAGTCACTTCCTCTTCATTTTTCATACAGTCTTCCTCATTTTGCGTCACGAATTACAGGCCAAATGAACGACTTGACGCAGAGTGAACGCGTTCATATTTTGTTTGTCCCCCGCCCCCCCCCCCCCCCCCTCCCTCCAGTGGTGAAACAAACGCTGAAAGAAATGCTGCAAGTACATCATTTGTTCCCCGCACAAACCTGCCCGGCGGGGGGCGATCGCCTTGCCGCTCCCTCGGTGGACGGAAGTGAAATCAAATGCCTGACGCTTGTGTTCACCGAAGGACGGAAAAGCGCTTCAGACCACTTCAGTATCTGGCAGAGTAACTCCTCAGCTTCATCACCCCCCCCCCCCCACCACCACCACCACCGGCAGAAGTTCTGCGGGCTCAGTCCAGGCGTTTTTTAGCCGCCGCGCGGAGGAGCTGCAGCTCGGCGCCGTCGTTTCGTTTCCGTGGCTCCTGACGGGTTTAGCGAGCTCGATGTCTCGAGGGGCCCAAAAAAAAAAAAGGCCACGGCGCGCACAAAACCCAAGCGCGCGCGCTTGAAAAATGCATGAGGCCGAGTGAAGTGTCAAAGGAAGGAGTTGGCCTTCACATTCGTGTGTTTGTGCGGTGGAGGACTCTCCCAGGAGCGGCTCTAATGGACCTCTAAACGGGGCCCCGTAAGTCGCTAAACGACCCCCAAAAAAGGTTTTGCAGGAAGCCGAACCGATGCAGGGTTGCAGGGGTGGGGTGGTTGAGGGGCCTTGCTCAAGGGCCCAAAGAGGTGGGGGCGGGGGGGCGGGGGGGGGATGACATGATGGAATCCACTTTCTTTGCCTCAATGTCTCGCCAGCCCAGGGATTCGAACCGGCAGCCGCCCCAAGTTCAAATTTGACTTCAAGAACCATTCGGCCCTCATTAGGAACTTCATTTAATTAGGACATACAATCATAACAGACTCAGTCTACTTCTGTTGCTCATTTTTCCATCGAGAACGAAAGGTCGCCATGTGTGTCCACATCAGGGCCGGATGTCGGCATGGGCACGGAGGGGCAATGCCCCCCCCCCAAAATCTTCCGACTGTGCAAACGGCATGACCACACTTGCCCCCCCCTGATATTCTACCTGCACCCCCGAGTGGGGCTGTCTAAATCCAGCCCTGGTCCACATCGTTCTCGTAGCGGGTCTGTTTCAGCTGTTGCTCAGCTGGCGCAAATGTTTTCCGAAAAAAACGAGTCCAACGGTTAGTTTTTCGCAACCGTTTGACTGCGTCGTCGCCGCTGCTCTCACTCGCCCCGTCGGCCGCGGTCGGCGTGAGCACGAAGTCATGTCAGGCGGGGCGAAGCGCGCCGGTCCGCCCGAGCGGCGATTCCGACCCGGCGCCCGAGCGATCTCCCGCGACATCGCCGGCGGGCGCTCGCGCCGGCAGCTTCGGGCGTCCTGAAGAACGGTCCTCATTAAAAGAGGAAGAACGCTTCATCTCTTCCAGCCGCTACTCCCATCACCCAGCCCCCCCCATCCCTCCCTCCTGTTACCTTTTACCTTCTTTTGATCACTCCGGCTCCAAGCGCGAGTCAGCCGCGTTTCACCGCCTCAGATAATCAAAGCCCGCTTGCTTCACGCGCCGCCGGTCTTTCGTCAGCCCCGTCTCCGGTGTGTTGTTACAGGAAAAGAACAGGCTCACCTTTTTTTTTATTTTGTGGGAACCCTCCCCCCCCAATGGTTTCGGGGCGGGGGGGGTCTGACGGGTGGGAACGCCGGCGCTCTTAATTACCGCCTCTTCTTAGGAAAAAAAACGTGTGTCAGCGCGGAGGGCGCTGTCGCTCGCCGCGTGATGTAACAAGAACCCGCAAATGTCTTTAATGTAATGACCACACCCCCTTTCCCCCCCCCCCCCCTCCTCCCCCCTCCCCGTGTCGTTCCGCAGGGCGAGTGCTCCCAGCGGTGCCACAACATCTTCGTGCTGGAGACGGTGTGCGTGGGCTGGTTCTCGCTGGAGTTCCTGCTGCGCTTCATCCAGACGCAGAGCAAGTGCGCGTTCCTGCGGACGCCGCTCAACGTCATCGACGTGGTGGCCATCCTGCCGTACTACATCACCCTCATCGTGGACGCCCTGTCGGTGGGGGGCAAGCCGGCGGGCTCGGGCAACAACTACCTGGAGAAGGTGGGCCTGGTGCTGCGCGTGCTCCGGGCGCTGCGCATCTTCTACGTCATGCGGCTGGCGCGCCACTCGCTGGGCCTGCAGACGCTGGGCCTGACGGTGCGGCGGTGCACGCGCGAGTTCGGCCTGCTGCTGCTCTTCCTGTGCGTGGCCATGGCGCTCTTCTCGCCGCTGGTGTTCCTGGCCGAGAGCGAGATGGGCGCCAAGCAGGAGTTCACCAGCATCCCCGGCAGCTACTGGTGGGCGGTCATCTCCATGACCACGGTGGGCTACGGGGACATGGTGCCGCGGAGCATCCCCGGCCAGGTGGTGGCGCTGAGCAGCATCCTGAGCGGCATCCTGCTCATGGCCTTCCCCGTCACCTCCATCTTCCACACCTTCTCGCGCTCCTACCTGGAGCTGAAGGAGGAGCAGGTGCGGGCGCTGCGGCAGAAGCCCGACTCGCAGGACAGCACCAAGTCGCAGAACAGCGAGGACTCGCAGGAGACCGACAGCTACCGCGGCATCGCGGAGGCCGCCACGGCGGCCGCCGCGCAGCGCAGGAAGTCCATGGCGGCTCAGAGGGCCGCCGAGATCAGGGCCTCGGCGCAGACTTAGCCGCTTGTGGCTGCCTGGGGGGGGGGGGGGGGGCAGTGACGCCGGGACGTCACGGACGACGGGCAGGAGATTTGCCTGTCTGGAGCCGGCGTGGGTGGCGGCGTCGGCTCTGATGGCGCCGCGGTGGAGTGCGACTGGGCTGCGCGCGCTCCTACAGAGGAGCCGCCGAGATGGGATATCAATCGAATATTCATGACGGAGCGCCCACGGACGCGGGAACCCCCCCCCCCCCTCGCCGAGTGCAATTCAGAGACACGAGTGACGGGGTGGGAAAAAAAAAACAATTGTAAAACGCGTTCCTCAGACCTCAGACTCATCGTCAATGTCCCTCATGTAGCCGCGTCGGGGCGAAGCGAAAGCTCGCCGTCCCTCTCTCTGTGTCGCGTCGCCACTTCCGTGTCCCCCGTCTCGTCTCCGCGACGTCCCCGGGGGTCTCCCCCCCCCGCCCGATGAAGAAGTATGATACACCCTTCCGTCAGCCGTGTCACAGGCTACTAACGGGGTGGGCGGAGCCCCCCCCCCCCCCAAATAAACCTCTTGCCCCGTCGAATCCAACGATTCGAAAGCTGAGACAGCACGTTTTAGCAGCCACGTCCACTGCGGGTCACAAACTGAAGACAGGTGACGGGCCCCCCACGTGAAATTCTGTACTGTTTTTTTTTTTCATATATTCACAGGAGGGTTTTTTGTTTTTTTTTTATATTTTTGTTGTTGTTTTCTTCTTTTTTTCCCACAAAGCAAAGCTTTCCCGTGCTGCTCCTGCACGGTAGCAGTTGCGCTGAGCAACGAGGCTCCTGCCGCATGCAGCGGCAGTTACGCAGCGGCAGCTACGCAGCGGCAGTTACTTAGCGCAGTAACTGCCAGTGCGGAAGCAGCGCTTCTCCCGCTCCCGCCAGCCCCCTCCCCCCCCCTTCAGAGACAGCAGCGAGTCATGGCGCACCTCTAGAGGGCGCTGCTTATCCCGCACCTGGCCCCCCCCCCCGAGCCGTCCGCCCTCAGGACCCCACGCGGAGGGAGGGAGGGAGGGGCCGCGCGGTGCCTGGTGACACTGTGCACTTTGTTCACACGCTCCAACGGAAATGAAACTTGGACTCGAAAGAAGGCTCTCTGTAACAGCGCAGACGGATTAACCCTTTGGGTGCTCGAAGGCATCGGAATCCAAACTCTTCAGGGACACATCAGTTGGTCAAAGTTGCTGTTGTTTTTGTTTGTTTTGTTGGGTTTTTTTTGAATGTGCCATCAACGTTTGACCGTAGTCACCCGTCATGTCACATTTGTTCATAAGTTGTTTTGTGGGTTTGTTTGTTTGTTTTTGTTTGTTTGGTTTTTTTTTTGTGTGGCTTTTTTCGCGATCACAAAAAACAAGGAGTACACTCACATACATTTGTCATACAAAATTATCGTGGCAGGTTGCTTCAGGTTGGCCTTAGGACTGCGTTCAGACCACAAAAACAACATGAGGCAAAACCCCGATTTGTGTGTTTTGCGCTCATGGCGTCGCATGTTTTTTCATCCGACCTTCACGTCCCGCGCCTGGCAACCGCTGCCGTTTGGATCTTTGGACATTTGTGTATTAATGTCCCATAATGTCCTTTGTAATCAATAAACAATAACTGACTCGACCGGGTTGCTGTTGGTTATTTTCTCTGGGAAAACACAACAGAGGGGGTCCCGGACGGTTCCGGCCCGTCACCGTTGTCTTACTCTTCCTGGTTTCTGTGCTTATGCTGTCTCAAGCACCTGGGAGTGACCAGCTTTTTGAACCAGCGCCACGAGAAGCGCTTGGCCGGTCCCGCGGGCGTCGCGGCGGCGGGTTCGGGGACGGACGCCGGCAGCGGTGCGGGAGGCGCCTCTTCGGCAACGCCCGGCGCAGAAGGACCCGCGGGGTCCGCGGGAGGCGCCTCGTCAGCGCCGCCCGGCGCAGATGAAACTGCGGAGTCCGCGGTCGAATCCGCGTCCGGGCTCTCCGGCGCCGCGGCCTCCGAACCCGGCTCGCTGAGAGACGAGTCCTCGGGATCCGAGGCGGCGTCCTCCGAGCCCGGCCCGCCGAGAGACGTGTCCTCGGGATCCGAGGCGGCGTCCTCCGAGCCCGGCCCGCCGGGAGACGAGTCCTCGGGATCCGAGGCGCCGTCCTCCGAGCCCGGCCCGCCGGGAGACGAGTCCTCGGAATCCGAGGCGGCGTCCTCCGCGGGCCCGCTGTCCCCGGTGACGGAGGACACGCTCCCCTCTGTGGATCCGGCGAAGAACTCGCGCGGGGGGAGCGAATGCTCGAGGCGCGGGCCGGTCTTGACGATCGCCTCGTGGAGGATGGTCAGCCTCATGTGCATGACGTCGTTCCCGCGGCTCAGCTCCGCGAGCGCCCGCCTCATGTCGTCCGTCTGCTGCGACAGCTTGGCGTTCAGGTTCTTGACGATCAGCCACTGGCCCATCAGCGACACGGCTCTGACCTTCAGCGCGTCGACCGGCTCCGACAGAAGCGCCCGCCGCTTCTCGCCGATCGACCGGTCCAGGCTGCCGATTTCCTGCTGGAGCTCCTCCAAATACCGCTGCTTTAAGACGCAGACCTCCAGAGGGTTGAAGAGGGGCCCTTCTTTGGAGGGATCCTCCTCCTCCTCCTCCTCCTCCTCCTCTTCCTCCTCCTCTTCCTCTTCCTCCTCCTGCTCCTCTTCCTCCTCCTGCTCCTCTTCCTCCTCCTGCTCTTCCTCTTCCTCCTCCTCCTCCTCCTCCCGCCGGCAGCTCAGTTTGATTCCAGACCATAAAACCAGTCAGAACTCCATAAAAGCCGCTCAGCCGGCATCTGCCGCCGCCGCCGCCGCCGCTCACCTGCCGCCGCCGGCTGCTCCTCGTTAGCGTCCGTGTGTTTATTGCCGGCAGGAGCGTTTGGCATCGACCGCAGCTACAGCTACAGCGCCAGCCTGGGAAAGTACTACAACAAAGGTACTCAAGCCGCCTCCTCCCGCCGCGCAGCCGCCGCCGCCGCCGCCAATCCAGCTCCCATAAACACCCCGAGACACCTCAGGTCTGAACGTGTGTGTGTGTGTGTGTGTGTGTGTGTGTGCGCGCGCGCGCAGAGCTGAAGGACGCGCTGGCGGTGAGCAGCAGCTCCCTGAACAGCGAGAACCCCTACGCCACCATCAAGGACCTGCCCGGCCTGCCGTGCTGCCCCCCCGAGAGCAGCTACATGGAGATGAAGTCGGCGGTGCCGCGGGAGCGCGCGTACACCGAGATCAGCCCGCCGCCGCCGCCGTTCCACACGGGCACCATCCGCAGAGGTGAGCCTTGTCGCCGTCTGGTTCCACCGTTCCATCCTCAGGCTGAACGGCGCCCACTAACCCCGCCCCCTGACGTCTCTGCCCCCCCCTCCTGATTGGTCTCCCCCAGAGCGCCAGAGCTCGCTCGGTCACGCCTCTCGCGACGAGCCGCACGGCCACTACGACCTCCCGGTGAACAGCCACATCCCGGGCCACTACGACCTGCCGCCGGTGCGCCGCCCGCCGTCCCCATGCCCCTCCCCCAGCGGGACACCCCACTGACTGCCTCCCCCGCCAGAGGAGGACGCTCCTCTGACTGTAAGACGATACGGTGG
>JASSRZ010000007.1:21017033-21029123 GCA_032164315.1 Malacoctenus gilli
ACGAGCCCCCACGCGCCCCCCCCCCCCCCCACCCCCACCCTACCCAGGCCCCCCACCCCCCCGCCCCCCTTTGTTTTCTATGTGCGGCCCTGCCGGTCAGACGGACAGGAGAGAGTGGAGGACAGAGGAAACACCGGCACAGAATCACACCTGAACGAGCAGCACGCTCACCGGCAGAGACGAGGCTCCCTGACTGTGTGTGCAACATGGGGGGGGGGGCAGACCCCACCATCAGACACCCCCCCCTCCCCCAACACACTGATCATCTCCTCTTGACCACCAGAAGCCCCAAAGCAAAGTGTGTGTGTGTGTCCACCTGTCTGTCCCTGCATCTCCATCGGTCCCCTGTCTGTCTCTGTCTGTCTGGTTCTGTTTCTCCTGGAGGAGGAGGGAGGGAGGGAGGGAGGGAAGGGGGGAGGAGGAGGGGGAGGAGGAGGAGGAGGTCCTCAGTTGCTCTGGCAGCACATGCCCTTGCCGGATGAGTTCTGGGTGGGCTCCACCGTGATGGGCACCACGTTGGAGGCCGGCGAGAAGTCCGAGTTGCTCTGACCGCTCATCTGCCGCTGTGACACGATGTTGTAGATGGCTGCGGGTGAGAGAGGATGTTAGCAGCGCTAGCATTAGCCTGGTGGCTGCTGTGAGCATTAGCAGCCTAATGTAGCGCTCAGCTTCCCATCCTCAGTGTCTGTGGCCGTCGCTGTCTTGGTGTTTCACTGCAGCCGTTTGGTTTGTTTTGTTTGTGTTTGCTCAGATTTTGTTCAGGTGTTTGTGTCTTGCTGCTGATTGGCCGGCCCTCTCCGGCGCCCTCGTGCTGATTGGCCCGAGCGCCTCCGACTGTCCACGTGTTTGACCTCAGGAGAGGTTCAGGTGGGACTTCACCTCAGAGAGGGCCGCAGACACCGGATCTGATGGGCGATGCCGCCATCTAGTGGCTGCGAGCAGTTACTGCAACATCCAGTTTGGATGGGAACGCGCAGACTTTCAGGAAAAAACAGCAAACAGCAGGAAAAAAAACAACAAAACACACACAAAAAAACCAAACAGCAGGAAAACAACAAGAAAACATCCAGAAAAACAACGTTCAGTCCAACCTGTGAGGATCGTCTGGAAGGCGAGCTCTACATTACACGAGTCCAACGCCGACGTCTCCAGGAAGGACAAACCATGCTTCTCTGTCACAGACACACAGACACACACACACACACACACACACACGAATATTTATACACGGTAGCCCATATTGACACACATCCTGAACCGACAAATTTAAGGTAATTAAGCATGCACACACACACGAGTGTATGTACACACACACACAAGTTGCACGCACAGACACACACACACACACACACACGCAGGCACACAAATACACAGACAGTGTATTTATACACGGTAACCCATATCGACACACATCCTGAACTGACATATTTAAGGTAATTAAGCATGCACACACACACACACACACACCCACGAGTGTATGCACACACATACACACACACACACACACACAAACGAGCGCACACACACAGACACACACAGACACACACAGACACACACACACAGACACACACAGACACACACACACAGACACACACACGCAGACACTCAGACACACACACACAGAAACACACAGACACACGCAGACACACGCAGACACACACAGACACACACAGACACACACACAGAAACACGCAGACACACGCAGACACACGCAGACACACACAGAAACACACAGACACACACACAGAAACACGCAGACACACGCAGACACACACAGAAACACACAGACACACACAGACACACACACAGAAACACGCAGACACACGCAGACACACGCAGACAGACGCAGACACACACAGACACACGCAGACACACACAGACACACGCAGACACACACACACACTCAGACACACACAGAAAAACACAGACAGACACAGACATACGCAGAGATACACACACACACACACACACACACACACACACGCACGCACACAGAAACACACACACACACTGCCGTTACCTGCGAAGGCTTTGGCCTCGTCGGTGGGCACGGCCCGCAGGTGGCGCAGGTCGCTCTTGTTGCCCACCAGCATGATGACGATGTTGTTGTCGGCGTGGTCCTGCAGCTCCTTCAGCCAGCGCTCGGCGTTCTCGTACGTCAGGTGTTTGGCGATGTCGTACACCAGGAGAGCGCCGACGGCTCCGCGGTAATAGCTGGGAGGGAGGAGGGGCGACGTCACCAACGGAGGGACGGAGGGACGGAGGGGTGTGTGTGTGTGTGTGTGTAGCAGCAGTGTCGTGGGGACTCACGCGGAGGTGATGGCCCGGTAGCGCTCCTGTCCCGCCGTGTCCCAGATCTGGGCCTTGACGGTCTTGCCCTCCACCTGGATGCTGCGCGTGGCGAACTCCACCCCGATGGTGCTCTTGCTCTCCAGGTTGAACTCGTTGCGGGTGAAGCGGGACAGCAGGTTGCTCTTCCCGACGCCCGAGTCCCCGATCAGGACCACTGCAGGAGGACGAGGAGGAGGAGGAGGAGGAGGCGTGAGACCAGGAGCGGCAGCAGAACTACCTGCTCTGTGTGGCAGCTCGGAGGGGGCGGGGCTTATGACGAGCAGGGACAGTCACGTGTTACGACAACAGCTCCAGCTAATGCGAATGCTAAGAGCTCGGCTTTTTCCTGGAAGCAAACCAGTCCAGACAGGAAGTGCCCGTGGATTTCACAATAAAAGGACCTGAAGTGAGGCCGGGCGTTCATCCCCGAAGGCTTCTGTCGGACTTCTGTCTTCAGTTCTACTCAGATGATAGTTTCTATTCGGTTGATAGTTCCTACCTAATGGTTCCTACCAACTGTTGGTGCTTTTTCCTAAGAGATACGCCTCATTCAAGAAGTGCCAGCATCCAGATAATAGAGCATCTTCCTCCCACTGACAGACAGATAAGAGAACATCTTTCTCTGACCAACATCGAGACAATGGAGCATCTTCCTCCCACCAACATCCACATTATAGAGGATCTTCCTCCCAATAACAAGCAGACAACAGAGCATCTTCCCACTATGAACTTCCACAATATAGAGGATCTTCCTCCCACCGACTGATGATTCCAGCTGACGTTCTATCCGAAGTGAGGCCGGGCGTTAATCCCCCAAGGCTTCTTTCGGAGCGCCTGCTCCAACCCGCGCTGGCGTCCACCAGCTGTGGAATGGACGCACACACACAGCAACACGGCAACAGCACGCCGCCGCCGCCGTCGTGACAGAACAGGAAACTGGTTCAGGAATGTTGCAGCAGCGCGAAGAAGCGACGGCGCCGTTGGAGCTGCTGCGGCGTTTTAAAGGTTAAAGGAGGGAAACGAGGAGGAGACGGCCAAAGAATGACGGGAATGAGCGCGCGCGTGCGTCCACGTCACCGCCGCGCGGGCTCACCTCGCCACATCGCACAAAAGCTGTTGGGTGGAGGACAAAGGCCGTTATGCAACGCCTGTGTAGGCGACTCCGTCACCACAGGTCAAGTCATCACACCCGTTCACGCTCCCATTGTTAAGGCTGAACGCCGAGAGTCTCGCTGAACATGAGACGAGCCTGCACACGGACAGGCTGACAGGGGGGAGGAGCCAGTGACAGGAGGGAGGAGGAGCCAATGAAAAGGAGGAACATGTCAATAACAGGAGGGAGGAGGAGCCTGTAGCAGAGGGAGGAGCCAGTGACCGCAAGGAGGAGGAGTCAGTGATTGAAAGGAGGGGGAGTCAATGACAGGGGGGAGGAGCCAGTAATTAGAAAGAGGAGGAGTCAGAAACAGGAGGGAGGAGGAGCCAATGAAAGGAGGAATATGTCAATAACAGGAGGGAGGAGGAGCCTGTGGCAGAGGGAGGAGCCAGTGACCGCAAGGAGGAGGAGTCAGAGACAAGCGGGAGGAGGAGCCAGTAAAAGGAGGAACATGTCAACAAGAGGAGGGAGGAGGAGCCTGTGGTAGGGGGTGGGGCCAGTGATAGGAAGGAGGAGCCAATGAAAGGAACAACATGTCAATAACAGGAGGGAGGAGGAGTCAGAAGCAGGAGGGAGGAGCCAGTGACCGCAAAGGAGGCGGAGTCAGAGACAAGAGGGAGGAGGAGCCAGTAAAAGGAGGAACATGTCAACAAGAGGAGGGAGGAGGAGCCTGTGGTAGGGGGCGGGGCCAGTGACAGGAAGAACATGTGAATAACAGGAGGGAGGAGGAGTCAGAGACAGGAGGGAGGAGCCAGTGAAAGGAAGAACGTGTCAATAACAGGAGGGAGGAGGAGCCTGTGGCAGGGGGAGGGGCCAGAATGATCACACACTGGTTCCCTTGATCCACTCGTCCACATTCACAGCAGCGTGACAAAGGAAAAGGAAGATCCTCTAAGGCAGCTTTTGCTCCAGCACCTCGTCAGTTCTACTCAGATTACAGTTTCTAATCGGTTGATAGTTCCTACCTAATGGTTCCTACCAACTGTTGGTGCTTTTTCCTAAGAGATACGCCTCATTCAAGAAGTGCCAGCATCCAGATTATAGAGCATCTTCCTCCCACTGACAGACAGATAATAGAACATCTTTCTCAGACCAACATCGAGACAATGGAGCATCTTCCTCCCAATAGCATCCACATTATAGAGGATCTTCCTCCCAATAACAAGTAGACAACAGAGCATCTTCCCACTATGAACTTCCACATTATAGAGGATCTTCCTCCCACCGACTGATGATTTCAGCTGACGTTCTATCAGGAGACACACTGAGGGTGGAAAGTGCAAAGAAGCGCACCAAATAACTGGTTACCTTCTAGTTCCTAGTAACTGTTATAGGAACTCCTTCGACTTTTTAAAGACACGACGGGGACGAAGTCGTTTTTGCAACTTGGACGACGAGTTTCATTTGTCTCCATCGCCAGTTGAGCCGATCATGTGACTCTGGGAGCTCAGCCGACCTGACTCATACCATCATCATCATCATCATCATCATCACGATTGTCATCATCATCATCATCATCATCATCGAGTGCGTTGCCGCCGCTGCAGCATTTACAAAAGACTCGATAAGCGGCCGCCGGCGTCTTATCAGCATCCTCGCGCCACCGTGCGTGGTTCAGATAAAGACGTTGCTACTTGATCACCTGAAACTGTGTCACTGTGTGTGTGTGTGTGTGTGTATGTGTGTGTGTGTGTGTCCTCTGCCTTCCTCAGGGACTGCGCGGCGCACACACAAACACGCTGCGTGCAGGTATTTCCAGTTTGGCGAGCCGACTCTCGGCGCTGGATCGGAGCGGCGAGCGCTTCACTTCCTCTGCTCCGCCTGCGACCAAGTCACAGCCGCCGATCCGGTCTGGAGATGAGCTCCGCTCGCAGCGACCTTTACTTTGAAACTCTCGGCCGTGGACGCTCCGCGGAGGTCAGGCTCCGAGACGCGGAGCGGCCGCGTTCTTCCCAGAGCATCGTCGTCGCTCACCCCAGTCGCACCGCGACCGGTCAGACCGGGAGGCGGTCCGGCAGAGTCAACACGCTGCACCTCGAGGCGAGGCTCCGTCTGGACCGCCGCAGGTCCGACCGAACCCTCTCGGAGCTCCGACCAATCCCAGGCTGTCGCTCTGGGAGCGACGTCACTCCTCGGCTGCCTCGCAATGCAAAGAGGAAGTTGAGGCTTTACAGTAACAGTGATGCTTCCAGTCCGACCCTCAGATTGTTCGTCTCTGAACGTTTGACACACAAAAACACGTCCGAAAGTGGCCGGAATAAAACATGACTTCATGAAAGGACGAGGGAACAATCAAAGTCAGGAGGGAACATCAGGACAGAGACATGAAGGGGGACTTTTAGGTTCCTTCTGAAGTTCCTGAGTCCTAAAAAAGGAGTCTCGTGACAACTTCAGAGAGTTTACAGTTCACTACTCTGCGCGTGCGCGTGTGTGCGTCTGTGTGTGTGTGTGTGTGTAAGATGTAAACACACAGATTGCCACTAATTCTGGTGTTTACCATCAGGTGGGGTTCCACCAGGTTCCCCTCTGGGACCCCCGCAGTCCTGTGATCACACGGACCGACCGGAGCTACAGACCACCGACACCTTCCCCCACAGAGACCCGGATTAAAGACCTCTTCCACCGGCTACAGGTTCGAGCTCCCCTCCCTCGGAGCACCTGTCGTCAGGCGACGACCACCGGCACAACAGCCCGAAGCTCCCGGTCCGCGCGCGCGCTCCTTCTCGGGCTTTTGCTTCTAAACCCGCCGAGGGACTGCAGGTGTCTGCGACCCCACCGCGGAGTGAGTGACCCCGACCCGGGCAAGCGGGTCCGTCCGGGACAGACCGTCCCGGGGACAGAGACGGACGATCCGCGCATCCCCCTCACCTTTGAACAGGTAGTCGTACTCGTCCTCCCGGTTCGTCATCGTAGCTTCTCTCCGGCGACGTCGTTTCTTCAGCCGACGTCGAACAAACTTCTGTCGTTCCTCTGCTCGCTTTCGACGCGGTGCGACTCGGCCGATTAATCGCCGTCAGACTCGAACAAGCAGCGGAAGGAGCCGGCGAGTGACCATGAAGAAGTGCCGCTTCGCCGCCAGCGGGGAAAGTTTCGCCTCGTCTTCCTCGCCGTCCGTCACTTTGCCATGACCGAGGCTGCGGCGTGACGTCGTCCTCAAGTCCCGCCCCCCGCTCACTCCTACTGGCTAATAGCTGACCGACACCTGTCACGGGCGCGCGCCTGGTTGGTGCGCCGCGCCGCCGCTCACGGTCTGGCCCGGTGGGATGACGTCTTCCTGCCTGCACAGGTGAGCGAGCGTCGGGCTCAGGTGAGGGAGCGGCGGCGCGCGCAGGGGCGCTGCCAGCCGGAGGGGGGGCCGGGGCCGGAGGGGGGGGGGGCTTATTGCTGCTGGTTCAGGATCAGGTGCAAAAGATGCAACAGGGTCACTGCTGGCAGACAGGATGAAGCACCTGAGCTTGATGAGACCGGCAGCGACACCGGCAGCTTGTCTTTTCAGAATAAAAGCCTGCAGCTTGGAGAAGGGAATAACAATTAAACGCAGCAGCGGAGCCTCAGCCTCTCATTGGCTGCGCTCGGCTCCTCCTCCTGTCTCACCTCATCCTGAACTCTCCCCTCATGTGACTGACGTAGGGGGGGGGGCGGAGCCTGCCAACTCACTCACTGCCTGCATCATCGTTCAGGCAGCGTTCGGACGCCACGAAGTCTTCATCCGCTCGTCCCGTCGGTCCCTGAACGCCTCACGCCTGCAGCCCAGCTCCATGATATGATCGTGGGGGGAAGATGCTCTATCATGAGGCGTTAAAGTGAAACAGCCGTGTTCTAGAAACATTTATTGCAAAGGAACTTTAGTACCTGCCGATTACATGAAGGTGTTTAGTTCCTTGTTTGTAGAAAAGACGACGTTTATTTCTGCTGAGTTGGACCCGTTCATGTGTTCATGTCCTAATTATTTCATGGAAATTCAGGTAGAAACGGTGACCTTTGACCTTTTCCCTCAGGAACCTTTAAAGAATCCCCCCCCCTCCCCCTGCTGCTCTTTCATTCAACACAACATGACAGTGAAGCCAAACACCTGCAGAAATATTTATTTATTCTCACCAACGTACCAAAAGGCAGCCTTCAAAATAAAAGCACTGGACAGTTATCCCGGGTCTGCTGTAGCCTGGAAGCAGAATCATGGTGGTTTTCTTTGACAAGGTTGAAGCCAGCAAAGCTCGAGACCCCCCCCCCTCTCCCCCCTCCCCCCCGAGGACCCTGGTGACCCCTGCAGGGGTCCCACACCTCAGGCTGGGAACCATTGCCTCAAACACGCCTGCTGGTTCTCCGTTCTTTAAACGCATCACGCCGCCGCCGTCCGGCTGCTCCTGAAACAGTCATTTCAAGGCGGCGTCCCCGAAGCCGGCCCGCCGTCCTCCGCCCGGCGTCCTCCTCCGCCCGAGGTTCCTGAGGGGGGCGCTGTGGTCAGATGCTCCTGCAGCAGGGCCTGCTCTCCTCGCCGCTCTCCGCCCGCGAGCTGTTGAGGCTCAGCGCGCTGACGGAGCTGCGCATCATCTCCTTACTCGCCACCTTCTTGTGGATCTCTGCGGCGGGACAGAGACAGGTGGATTCGGAGTAAAATTTCAAGCCCTGAATTCTCCTGACCTCCAGTGACCTCCAGAGACCACCAGTGACCTCCAGTGACCAACAGAGACCACCGGAGACCACCGGTGATCACCAGTGTCCACCAATGATGGCCAGTGACCAATAGAAACCTCCAGTGACCTCCAGAGACCAACAGTGATCTCCAGAGACCACCAGTGATCACCAACGATCTCAAGTGACTAACAGAGACCACCAGTGATCACCAGTGTCCACCAGTGACGGCCAGTGACCTCCAGAGACCACCAGTGATCACCAGTGACCTCCAGAGACCACAGAGACTACCAGTGATCACCAGTGACCTCCAGTGACCTCCAGTGACACCCAGAGACCATCAGTGACCTCCAGAGACCAACAGTGACCTCCAGAGACCACCAGTGATCACCAGTGACCTCCAGTGACCTGCAGAGACCACCAGCAATCTCAAGTGACTAACAGAGACCACCGGTGATCACCAGTGTCCACCAGTGACGGCCAGTGACCAACAGAGACCTCCAGTGACCTCCAGAGACCAACAGTGATCACCAGTGACCTCCAGTGACACCCAGTGACCTCCAGTGACCACCAGTGACCTCCAGTGACCTCCAGAGACTCCAGAGACCGCAGAGACCACCAGTGACCTCCAGTGACCACCAGAAACCTCCAGTAACCACCAGAGACCACAGAGACTACCAGTGACTACCAGTGACCACCAGTGACCACCAGTGACCTCCAGTGAGTGTTTACCTGCCATCACGTTGTTGAACGCCGCCTGCACGTTGGTGGACTGCAGCGCCGACGTCTCCAGGAACAACAGGCCTCGTTTCTCTGCGGCACACGGAACGCTCCGAGTCAGGACGCCGCGGACGCCACGCGCGCGGCGTTCCCGGCGTCCTCCCTCGTACCTGCGAAGTGCCGCGCCTCCTCGGTGGGCACCGAGCGCTCGGACTCCAGGTCGGTCTTGTTGCCCACCAGCATGACCACGATGTTGGGCTCGGCGTGCTCGTACAGCTCCTTCAGCCAGCGCTCCAGGCTCTCGTAGGTCAGGTGCTTGGTGATGTCGAAGACCAGCAGGGCCCCCACGGCGCCGCGGTAGTACCTGTGTGTGGGGGGGGGGGGTCGGGTTCAGACCGGGAGACGCAGAAATGTGCGGTTGCTGTTTTCAGTTATTGCGTCGACTCGCCGCCGCCGCCGCCGCCGCCTAAAAGCTGTAAGAACAGGTTGCCCAACGGCCGTGGCGCAAGAGGCCGGAGTCGGGGAGGGGCGGGGCATCGAACCGCAGACCGCCGGGTTACAGGATGACTCGCTTCACCCTCTGATCCACTGCCGCACTGTTACAAAACTCACCGATGACTCCGCTCGTTTTGTCTCCAGAAGGAATCGACCGAGATGTTTTGACTCGAAATAAGCAAAACAAAAAGTCTGAAATGTGAAAAATCACTCTGTGAAGCCCCGCCCCCTTCCCCCCCTCCCCCTCCCCCCCGGCGGCGGCGTCCGTGGGTACTCACGCGGAGGTGATGGCCCGGTAGCGCTCCAGTCCCGCCGTGTCCCAGATCTGGGCCTTGATGGTGTGGCCGTTGAGGTGGACGGTGCGCGTGCTGAACTCCACCCCGATGGTGGTGCGGCTGTCGTGGTTGAACTCGTTCTTGGTGAAGCGGGACAGCAGGTTGCTCTTGCCAACGCCTGACTCCCCGATCAGCACCACTGAAGAAGAGACGGGAGGACCGAGGTCACGTGGTGGCGGCGGCGGCGGCGGCGGCGGCGGGTCTGAAATGCCTCCGTGTCGGACAACGCACGGACAAATCCCGGCGCTCCATCTTTGATTTGATTCATGGTTTGGTTTCTAAACGAGTTCACGAAAGGCGAACTTTTCTTTCCTTTGAACCTCTGACGTTCTGAAACTGGTTCGGACGACACGGTTCAGTTCTGGACGTCCGCGACGGTCGAGCAGCGTCGCCGCGGTCCTCCTTCCAGGCCGGAGCAGCGCGGCGGCCGGACAGGTTCCACCTGATCCGCCGCCGAGGGGCTGGTTCGGAGGAACCAACAGGTTCCACCGCCGCGCTGCTGAGTCAGCCGGAGGAAACGGGGCTTGGCTCAACGGCGCGGGACAACGCGGCGAGAACGCGGCATTTTGTTTGTCGTCCAGGCGTGTTTGCGTCTGATACTTCAAGTTCTTGTGACATCAGAAAGCCATTCAAAGCCGCTAATGATGCGGCGTGGGTGTGGGCGGAGCTGAGGTATGCGAGCACGCCGGCTGACGCCTTCAGTTACTTCACAACGAAGGCAGGAACCAGGAAGTGGCCGCGAAGCCCCGGCTGGGATTCCAAGAGACTCGAAAACAGGCCGTCCGGCGAGCTGACGGAGCGCCGCCATGTTTACAGAACGCTCCGCCACAAACACCACCCGCCTGACGTACAAAATACGATCAGAGTGTAAAAGTACACCAGAGACTCAAAGTACTACCTGAAACAATGCAGCTGATCACAAACCCAACAGGTAAAAACTCTCCCGTCAACTGGAGTTTGGCGAAATAACAACTTGTCATCAAGTTCCATCAGGTTTAGTTCCTGTGAGACGAAAAGTTCCTCACAGACTCATGTGAACGTACAGGTCTGGTGACTGAAGGGTTAACGCCAGCCTTCCCACGATGAGCCAATCAGGAAGCTCGTTGTTGCCATAGCAACAGCTGTATCCCTTGCGGCTCATAGAACTCACTCCTCGGAGCGTGTTGTCGCGGAGGCTGGCACTCTACCGGGTGCTCTTTTAGTTTCTCACCGTGGACATTTGAAGCGGGTTCTCTGGTTCGCCGTGTCGCCGCGCCCTGATTGGTCGGTTCTGCTGTCAACCTCCAAATACTCAGCAACCAGCCGACAACACGCCGCGGAGCGGTGAGTGGCTCACGTTTTGTTATTAACCCTTTCAAAATAAATGTGTAACTGCGATCGAGCCCCGCAGGCGTCACCGCGGGAGGATTTACTCCGCCGAAGGTCAAGCCGAGCAAACACGGGGCCGATCTCGGCCCCCCCCCGATCCTCCTCCCGCCCTCCAAGGAGCGACGAACCGCAGCGCCGGGCTGACCTGGCGGGCCCACGTCGCCATGGAAACGGGCGGTATTGTTTGCTCAAGAAGTTACTGAGTGGCGGAGGAGCGAGGAGCGAGTGAAGAGTAACCTCGGCAGCGGCGGGAAGTGACTCCGGACCGCAGGACGGAGGGACTCGCGGCGCCGCTGACGCTCGCCGCCGAGCGCCGGGACTCGCGTCTCCTTGGGTCGGTCCAAAGTTAACGAGTTAAAGTGTCACCTGAAGGTCGGTTTGGTGACGGATCAGCTGCAACTGCAACATCAAACTCAAGCAAAAAGTACTTTCCTCAAGTAAAAGTACTGTAGTGTTCAGTAATGACAAATATCACTCTGAGATGGAATGTTGCACTCTCGTGCATCTTATTACTGGGAGTACTTTTACTTTCCAGATACAATTCGTACTTTTTAGCCTCAGCAGTTATTCAAAGAGTTACCTTTGGAGCATCTTCCTCCCACTGACACCCAGAATATAGATAATATCTCCTTCTACAATGTGTAGGTTAAGGAGCATCTTCCTCCCACTCACATCCAGATTACAGAGCATCTTCCTCCCACTAGCATCCGGTTTCTAGAGCATCTTCCTCCCACTAGCATGCAGATTATAGAGCATCTTCCTCCCACTAGCATCCAGATTATAGAGCATGTTCCTCCCACTAGCAGGCTGATTATAGAGCATCTTCCTCCCACTAACATCCAGATTATAGAGCATCTTCCTCCCACTGGCATGCAGATTATAGAGCATCTTCCTCCCACTAGCAGGCTGATAATAGAGCATCTTCCTCCCACTAGCATCCAGATTATAGAGCATCTTCCTCCCACTAACATCCAGATTATAGAGCATCTTCCTCCCACTAGCATGCAGATTATAGAGCATCTTCCTCCCACTAGCATCCAGATTATAGAGCATGTT
>JASSRZ010000007.1:21033172-21049509 GCA_032164315.1 Malacoctenus gilli
CCAGGGGGCGCCAGGGAGCCTCAAGGAGAAAACTGGAGGCATCAGCGGGATGTCTTTTATTTTGAAGAGATCAAAGAACCATAAACTTGACCAGTCTGTCATTCATTTATTAGTGTTTCGCAACAGCCGAAATACAACTTTTATCTGATTGAAGCGACCTTTTATAGGCTTGAGTTTGTTGTGAGTGCATTGACAGACACAGCTAAGGTGTTTTTAAATAAAAGGCCCGTCTTGTTTAATGTTTTTTTTTAAGCTTTCTTCTTCTTATGAAGTGTTTTAAAAAAGGATCTGTTGGTGAAGCTTCGCCACACTTCAGTGTGTTTGTGGCCACTGAGCCCCCAAAATGTTTAATTAGACTACAGCCGTTTCTCAATACTCGTACTTGTCTGTACTTGCATTCTCCCGGACTTGTGAAACGTCATCATTCAGCGACCAAGTCCTCTTCCAATACACAAGTTCGCGTTTCGGCAAGTCCGGTTTAGATACCCGGATGTGAACTCCTTAAGTCCATTTAACCGAGGATGCATTGGCTGGTGACTGGTGTGGACTCCGACGGCCACGTATCCCAGAATGCATTTCACTACAACCAGCGATGGCGGAGGAGCGAACACAAAACTGTAAGCAGTAATTAAAAAAACGAGTAAGGTATTTGTTTTATGTAGTTATCATTTTTTATTTCAAATTTAATAATTTATTAAATTAAATAAAAAAATTTAAACGTTAAATAAGATGTATAAATTATTAGAAATTATTATAAAATAAATAATGAAAAATGTATTTATTGCTTTTTATTAAAATTTACAACATAAAATAAACATTTCTGGGATAATCACCGGCGGCAGACGCCGAAGTCAAGGAAGTGACGTCACGAGTACGCTGCCGTTCCAGTTGTCGAAAAACAGTACTCCGAACTCCCGTCCTCGGGAAATTTCCGGGTATTGGTATTGTGAAACGGCATATAAATCCCAGACCCTGGCCTCGGAGGAACAAAGTCATGACTTTTGTTTTGGAGGGGTGAAAACCTGCGCGATTGTGTAGGTCACTTCCTGTCTAAGTGCCGCTTCAACGGGGCTCAATTCAACTGAGAACAACTTTCTTTTGAAGCCGGTTCAGCACCAACTATCCGCACCGAACCCGGACGATGGAAACGTGAGTGTTTTTCTGCTGCGTAGCGTTTATTTAGCTTGTTGCTAATAGCTAGTGCTAACTGCAGGGGCCGTGCCGTGACCTAGTGAAGTACACAACATTCCCGCCAATGTTACGTTACTGGCGTCACTGCGTGGTAAAGTACAGTTTATGAGTGTGTCTTCTTACTGTGAAGAAGTTGAACAGCTGGTGGGATATAACGAGTCCTTCACTCCCGTTAGCTTGAGCTGAGCGCCTTCATCGTCATCCGCGTCTCCGGACACTCCGGCTCTTCATACGGGTCCTAACGGTTTCCGCCTGTAAACTGCTCAAAAACGAGTGTCGTTGTTATCCGGTAACCAGCACGAATTTTGTGTGTGACGACTACGGTTGTCATTGTTGTCATGGTTACGTGAAGCAGGCCACGTCAGCGCCTCCCACAGGAGAGCCGCTCTGTTAGCAGCGTCCTATTAGATATTGTAGCAACACGGGTTATTGTGTTTAAGTTTGATGTGTGTGGGTTGTGTTTGTGTCCGACGCTCTGGGGAGCCGTGAACGTAGCACAAAAGGGGTTGTGGGAAACCGCAAGGTGTTATGGGGGTTATTGTTGTTGTTCGCGCGCTTTTTCGGCTAAATGGCTGTGTATGAGGGGAATCCGTTTTCTAAGTGTGCAAAAATAGAGATTAAAACTCGGTTGTCAGGAGAAGCGACGGTCTGGTGACTGAGTCCTGCGGGCGACACGATACACCGACGTTACAATATGAAGGCCGACGGGCCGGCGGGCGGACCGGAACGGGCCGGTCGCAGCGCGGCCGCCATCTTGGGTGGGTCACTAATGCGAATCCAGTGTATTGAGAGGAACGAGGATTCCCAACTAAAATTGTCATAACTTCTTTCTTTCTTCATCCAATTTTCACACAGCTTGGGTTATTACAAATAACAGACATAAAGTTGTGATCCATGATGCTGCAACACGTTAAAATACGTGTTTTCATGCTGAAGCATATTTTATAGTCTTTAATAAAGGCAGACTGATGGTATTTTTGCTAAACTGATAACTGTATCAGATGAATTAATACACAAACAAGTCTGATTGTTCATTTAACTTTATTTCTGCTGCTTAAAGCTGCTCTAGTGTTATTTTATCATTGTACGTGTAAAAGTTTCAGCTATGAAGAGCAATTCCAGAGTCCCAAAACCCCCCAAAAAGCTCTTTCATATCATCTAAACAAAAAACATTGACATTTTGTTCGGTAAAAACAGTAGAATGAATACACAATGAGTCCATTTCATTCCATCGGCACTGAGACCTTCAAAGTAAAAGTTCTGTTCCCGTTTATCTGTGATCCTCTGATCCTTTACACATGTAACCTTTATGTTGCTGCAACAACTTGTATAATCTCTTGTTTAGTTCTATTGATTAAACTTGGTACTTCTCTGTATAAATGGCTGGAGTTGATTTGTGAACGCTCCCCAGGCTGCGCTTTTAATCCGATCGCTTTGTCACTTTGTTGTTTTTGTGTTTTTCCATGTAGAAGATGAAGAGCGAATCCTCGGTCACTCGCCCCGGCGCCTCCCAGTGACAGGAAAAGGAAGTCCCGCCTCTCTGGACTGGAAACACCCGCCGCACTCTGTCATTATGTGGTTGCGGCTTTTCTATCTTCGGCGCATAATCCGAGGCGTCCCTGCGGTCCTGACAAGTGCCCGAGCGGAAAACACACCAGGAGCAAGTGCGGCGGGACGGCCGAGACTTTTACTTTGGTAAGCAGAAGGAAAGTCCGAAGCATTCAACACTTATGAGTCAGCAAAACGCGTCATGAGGTCACGTTGTTTGGTCAATTTAATGCCGACATGTATGTCGGAACAAAGAAGTCACGCGTTGGTTTGAATTGTAAATGAATACTCGCAAATATTTCGATCTTATTTGATTTTACATCAATATTTATGAGCAACGATGACAAATAGTCGTTTGTTTACTGACATAAAAGATGTGAATGAATCACAAACAGAGGAGACGTTTGACAGAGTTTATCTGTAATATTTATTACAATCTTTGTTGTTCTGTGTAACATTATTCCGAAAGGCAGCGAAGACGCGAAGCAGATGTGCAGCTGTCTTCCAATCACTTCCACATCTGGATCAAAGATGCTTTTATTTTGTATTTCAAAAGGAAACGAGAGAAACACCACAAACAAACAGTGAAAGGAGGAGCTCGTGTTCTCACCAACTAGTGTTTCTGAAGGATTTGATCAGACCCCTTAAAATACCAACAAAGTGTTTGTTCAGAGTAAACAACAGAGAAGAAACACGCCGAACGTAAACGAAGTCACGTCGCAGCAGGTCAGCAAAGCTTCGCCGCCTTTCATGCTTGTCAGATCTCTGACTTCCTGACGTCCATTTTGGCCCGGCGAGCGCCTGGAACCATTTTCCCCTCCGGCAGCGGCGGCGTGACAGGGTGAAGGTCCTCGGCAGGGCGGGGCCGCCACTTATCACCGCCGCCGCAAACGCAATCAGTGTGTGACAGCCGCAGCGTGGGCAGAAACTCCCCGCCACGCCGCTCCAAGCTTCTCTGTCGCGTCACACGCAAATGCTTTTGAGTCTTTTATTGCAGCGGTCCTGGACCGAGTGTTGGCTTCACTTCCTGAAAACGCAGCGTTGAAGCAAACAGAGTCCATTTACATTCAGACTAAAAGGATAAAACCATCTTCTGGACGTAGTCAGCGATGAAGAACTGCCTGGTGCTTTTGTTTTGAAAGGCTCCTGGTTGGACTTCTGACAAATGAGCCCAACAGGAAGTGAAGTTTACTCCCTGGTTTGTCCAAAGTGACCTTAGAAAGCGTTTCCACCCGCAGCTCTGCGAAAGCATCAAAACAAGCAGACGAAAGAGAAACTTTGAATATAAAAACCCTCCAACATTAAAAAGATACGATGTTTGTTTACTACATTTGGAGTATAAATATTGATGCACCGCAAAGAGACAGGAATCAATGTTAGGAAAAATGATCAAGATGTTTTAAAGTGGAAAAACGAAGCGAGAGTCGGTTGGAGAGTAAAGTCTTCGGATGTTTCGTCCGATCTTTGGTCGAAGTGTTCCGGGGTCCACGTTCCCCCGCTTCCCGCTCAGGCGGAGTGGACGCAGACGTGCACGTTCTTGTGCTCCTCCCAGTAGTGCAGCTCGTCCTGGAAGCTCCAGGCGCAGGCCAGGTCCTTGCTGGACTTGACGGTGTGCACCACGCAGTCGCCGGGCAGCGCCTGGAACAGCGCCTCGGCCGTGCCCACCACCGACAGCCGCTTCTGCGCCAGGACCAGCTGCTGGACGCGCCCGCGGTCCACGGGCTCCGGCGAGGCGCTGTAGGACACCACCACCTGCAGCCGCTCGTCGGACGACGGCACCTGGAAGCGGCTCTTGCCGGTGGGGTTGTGGCACGGCTTCTTGCTGGCGAAGAGGCCCGACGGCGAGCGGAAGACGCGCACCGACCAGCCCACCCAGTCGTACTTCCTCTTGAGCGCCTCCACCAGGGCGTCGGCCAGCTGCTGGTGGCCGAGGCCGCCGCGGTCCCGCACCAGCCGCCGCGCGTCCAGCTCGGCCTGCTGGGGGAAGCCGTCGATGCACTCCTCGATGACGGCGTTCATCTTGGCCTGCACGGTCTGCATGCGCTCGCCCCACGTCTTCAGCAGCGCCTCCTCCTCGTCCTCGTAGCCCTTGAGCGCGGCGTGGCCCATCAGCGCGATCAGCCCCACGCAGAAGAGCTTCTTGAGCCGGGCGCAGAAGTCCTCCACCGGCCGGCGGCTCTTCTCCTCGTAGTTGAGCGTGGTCTCCAGCACCGACTCGCCGGCGAAGTTCTCGCCCGTCACGGCGTCGTACAGCGTGTTGAGGTTCTTGTCGCCGCCCGTGCGGCCGAAGTGGTCCAGGAACTGCTTCTTCTTGGCCTCCCGGAACTTGGGCTTGGCGTTGAGGATGTCCATGAACTTCCGGAACTGGTTGGTGACGTTCTCCTCCACCTGGAAGTAGGCGGCGTCCATGCCGCTCTTCTTGAGCTCCTCGTTGATGCGCTGGATCTCCTCGGAGATGACCTCCAGCCGCTCCCGCACCTTCTGGAACTGCTCCTTCATGAAGGTGGCCTCCTCGCTCTCCACGTTGTCCAGCGCCAGCTTCACCAGCGGCGCGGCGATGGAGAAGACGGGGAAGAGGTCGCCGGCGATGCTGGCCACCATCTCGGCGCCCTGCTCCAACACCTCCATCACCGTCTCCACCATGTCCTTCTTGTCCGCCACGAGCCGCTGGAGCTGGTCCGCCATCTTTCTTCTCGTTCTCGCCGCCTCTGACAACGAAACAAAGACGTCAGCGCGCCGAAGGACACCCCTTCAAAGTACAGCGAAGTAAAATACAGTGAGAACAAAGTAACTCTTCAGATACTCCAGAAGAACCAACGATCTGATTATCGACTAAACTTTTGAACAACTCTCTTCACGTTTTTTCTGACCAATCAGCAGTTTTATGTTTGTAACGAGTTACTTGTTATAAAAGTAGATTTATTTGCGTGAAAAACCACAATCTGGGCGTAAGTGGGAGGAAGATGCTCTATCGTCTGGGCGTTAGCGCTTCTTGAAACGGATTTATGACCGGATGACGACATGAAAACAGCTGAGAAAAACCACCAACACACAGGCGGATCTTGGAGGGAAGCGAACTGCTATGTGGACTGCGCAGAAGCAGTAATGCCGCTGACGGTGGGACCTTTTCGATGGAGCTGTCGGGAGCTTCATGAAATAGTAACGGAGCTGCTGAATATCAGGAGGAACGGAGGGCGTGCAGTAAACTTCAACACAGACGCGAACTCCGTCGCAAGTTTTGTTGTGACTCGCTTGAAGGCTACGACTCGCTACTTCTGGCTCGCGTCTGAATCAATTTCTCCGTCTGACCCTGAGGAGTAAAAAAAAAAAAAGCGCCGATACGCCCGGCTGTAAAGCGGAGCCGAGAGCTCGGGCCTTTATCTCGCAGCGGCTTCATAAACGGGACGTCCAGCACACGTGGAGCTCGTTAGGTAACGGAGACAAAGTCCTCCAGCTGGCGGCACTCGCAGGACGAGGCATGTTCGGACACGTCCGCTCGGAGAGGCTGGAAACGGCTGGACTGGGAGGAAAGCTCCCTTTTTCGCAGAGGAAAAAACCTGCCGTTTTTGGTTGAGAGGCGCTCTCTTAAAGCGACGGCGCTGCAGTTCCCCCCCCCCCCTCCCCCCTCTCGCTCGATATCTGAACAGCGGGAGGCGACTCGGAGAAACTGAGAGCGAGTCAGAGCGACTGAGCGAGAGGTCGAACCGGCCGAGTGAGCCAGAGTTTTTCCAGAGAAACTCAGCAGGTCGCCACAGTGGAAAATAACCTGTCAGCTGATTAGTTGCCTACAAGATGGTGGCAACACACACACACACACACACACACACACACACACACACACACACACAGACACACACACACACACACACACACACACACACACATTCCTGCACAGTTTGAGCATTGGGAATCGAACGGCGCTCGTCTGTCAGCACCTGCTCAGCACTCCTCGGTTCAGGTCATTTTTCATCACGACTGCCCCCCCCCCTCCTCCACATGTTGGAGGGTTGTCATGGCAACGCCGCTCAAAAAAGCAACGTCCTCCTCGCCGCTCGATTGGCTCGAACGTCGTCGTTTGACCTCGTGAACCAAAAGGCGCTTTGAAAACGTTATGTCGAACGAACCCGCCAACCGTCGGCGTCGCTCTCCGGCCAATCGGCCGGACCCGAACGCGCGATTTGAACGCAGTCACATGCCGGCAGCTCTCTTCCTGTTTCCCGCTGGCGTTCTGGAGTCCCTCAGGGATTGTTTTCACCTGCACGCAGGTTCATCTCCTCGCAAAGTGCCGCAGAAATCGCATTCTGCGAGACGAACGGCTGCCGAGACGTCCGTCCATCGACTGGACGCAGCAGCACAGACGAGCACAGCTCAGTATTATGGAATCATGTACTTGTACTTCACTCTCTGTTGTTTCTACTTCATGCTTGTTTCTCTGGTGCTATTGGCTGCAGAGACAGCTATTGATTCTCCACAGTAACAACAATGAAATTAAACAGTTTCTGTGAGATTTTCTGTCACACACTAAAAGTCTCTTGATCCTAATTTGACCCTTTTAGTTGCGTCTTTTATTTTGTAACTGGAGACCTGAGGACAAATGTTCAGGCTTTTATTTTGAAGGGAGTTTACGTCTTTACGTCGTTGAAGCAGAGTAAAGTGAGTGGAGGCGGATTGAAGCCTCGGACATCAGCAGCAGGACCGAGTTTCAGCCTCATGTTTCATTCATGCTGCTGAAGCCAAACGACCAGATCTGGCCCTGACAGCTGACCGCCCTGTTAATGCGTCCTGCTAATGGGCAGCGCATCGATCCGCCCCCTCGCACGGACCCTCCGCGGCCCGTCTGGATTCAGAAACGAGCGCTCCGCTGACAGGGAGGCGCTCCGAAAAGTTAGGACGCACTTCCTGGTACACGCAAAACCAACGCCCAGAAAAAGTTCTTTTCCCCCGAAAAAGTTCCAGTTCCTCCACTTTTCGCCCGTTCAGCTCATTTTCATCCCTCTCCGAATCGCGGAGGAACTCCACAAACGCGTTTTGACGAGTTTTAACCGCAGATCGGTGCGAAACAAACGAGACGAGAGCGAAGAAAGCGTCGGATTATGTAACGAGGAGAGCGGCACTGAATCGATCCGTACTAATGTGTAACAGTCGGCCTTCAGCATTAAGCGGCTCGCATTAACGTGTCCGAGTGCGAAGCATTGGCAGCAGCGTTAGGAGCGCAAACACTCACCTGATTACAAAGTTTGCGGAAGAGTCAATGTGAGCTGCGCGGAGCCGCTTGGCTTCCTATTGGTCATGTGGCGCTCGTGTTACTCCGCGGAGGCGCGCCCAGGCGCGCGCACACGCACGCAGTCGCCCAACAGCCCGCAGTCCCTTTAATGGCTGGTTGTAGACATTGTGCAGCAGCGATCCGCCTCCACCCACTTCTCAAACAGCCTCATTAAACACAAGCATGAACACGATCCGCCTGCTAATGACCACAAACACAAAGCGTCACTATTTGTTTGTGTTTATTACAAAGTAAAAGAAAAATAGACATGAGCATTTGGAAGTCGATTGTGATTGTTTTTATGCAGGTCTACATTTTGCACCATAAGCAGCCCGTCTGTTGTGTTTTCTAAGGACCGTCAACACGCTGCTAATGCTGCTGGACGCCCCCTGAAGCTGCTCGAGTCTCACAAATGGACTGGAAACGAAGGCAAACGACTCGTCTGATGTGTAGGAAACGACTGTGAGTGAGTTACTGGTACTCGAATACGCTCTCTTAAGAAATTACAAGTTTAATACTTTGATAGCTGGGGTGGAAAATGATCCGGATGTTAATGAGAGGAAGATGCTCTATAGTCTGGATGTTAGTATGAGGGAAATGTCGGTGGTTCTCGAAGAACAGCCTGTTTAACGACATGCTGGCTGCTATATTGGATTGCTAATGCTAAGCCTCATTCTGTGGATACAAGCAGATGGACTGAGCTCAGGATTACTAAGGCACCTCTTTCACTGTAAATCAGAGGTAAAGCAGCGATGCTAACAACAGCTGATGTGGGAGCATACTAATGCTAATGTTACTGGAGCTGGACAGAGGGAAACAGCAGCTCTGATACTGTTTTCATAACAATGGTCGAAATATAGCATTGCTGCTCACTGCTATTGAAGGCTGCTAATGCTAATCACAGCTATTGTGGATGCTAGCTACTGTTGCTACACGTTGCTCTCAGGGAGACTCGGTTTGTTCTGGATTAGTTTGAGATTATTGAGATTTGCGGTAAACAGGAGTTCAGCGAAACATCAGCGACAGCTTGTCATAATGCTAATGCTGAAGCGGACACTGGTAGTAATAGTGGGGCCAGTTTTATGCCCATTCCGAATTGATGAAGCAATTGTCTTCTAATAAACAGGAGTTCAATGAAATTGTCTTATCTCCTGAAAGTGCTTTGGTGAATACTAATGCTAACAGGACCTCAATGAAAATAACTGTAACTAAAAGTTAAAGTAATCAGCCCTTGTCAGTTTGGTTGGTTTTAGAGCAGCAGCAATGCTAACAGGAAGTTCCCAGTGAGGCTAGCAGGAAGTTCCCAGCAATGCTAACAGGGAGTTCCCAGTGAGGCTAACAGGAAATTCCCAGCGAGGCTAACAGGAAAATCCTAGTGATGCCAATAGGAAGTTCCCAGTGAGGCTAGCAGGAAGTTCCCAGTGAGGCTAACAGGAAGTTCCCAGTGAGGCTAACAGGAAGTTCCCAGCAATGCTAATGGGAAGTTCCCAGCGATGCTAACAGGAAGTTCCCAGTGAGGCTAACAGGAAGTTCCCAGCAATGCTAACAGGAAAGTCCTTGCGATGCTAATAGGAAGTTCCCAGCGATGCTAACAGGAAGCTCCCAGTGAGGCTAACAGGAAGTTCCCAGTGAGGCTAACAGGAAGTTTCCAGCAATGCTAATGGGAAGTTCCCAGCGAGCTGTTCCAGTGTTTCCAGTCTGGGAACCAGCTGACGTCCTGAATCTCCAGCTTGGATTCTTTTGTGTGCAAACAAGCAGCGGCTTTCTCTCCACCCAGAACATTAAACTCAATAATCAACCTGACGGTTCAGTTCAGACCTCAGAAACAAGCGACGTCGCGCACTCGGCGAACCGTCCAACGGACGCCAATGGGCTTTGTCGCCGCCAGTCGAATGGGTGTCGGCAGTCGGTCGCGTAGCCCGATCTTAGTGGTGCGATTCAGGAGACTGAGACAGAGTCGTATGCCTCAGAAGCTCCGCCCAGAGCGTCCGCGGGAAGACGGATTGGCGTGCGTGGCGATATATAAAAAAAGTCACGAGCTGATGATCAAAGGCAAAGCAGAACCAGAGCGAGTGGATCAAACACCAGCATGAAATCAAAGGAATCGGAAGGACGTATTCTCAAGTCTCGGGTCACAAGACATTCACGGATTGGTTGGTCGGATGGATGGGCGGAGCTACTCGGGGTGGATGCACAGGTAGGCCCGTTTGTGCTTGCCGTAGTAGTAGCAGTCCTCGTGGAAGTTGTTGGTCTCGGCCACCGCCTTGTAGTGGCTGACGGCGTGCACCAGGCAGTTGGGGAAGCTCTTGTTGAGGGCCAGCGCCACGGCCATCATGTTGCCCTTCAGCTTCTGCTGCTCGATCTGCTCCTGGATGTCCCTCTTGTTGATGGGCTTGGGGTCCACGCAGAAGGAGACCACCACCTTGATCTTGTTCTTGGTCAGGATGTCGAACCAGTTGGCGCCGCCGCTGCTGCCGTGGTACTTCTTGCCCGCCAGCCAGTTGAAGAAGAAGATGCGCTCGCGGTCGCTGAAGGCCCGGATGGACCAGTTGACCCAGTCGTACTTCTTCACCAGCGTGTCCAGCAGGGAGCTGGTGAAGTCCTGGTCCACCGTGCCGGGACTCTCCTGGAGGAGGTGCTCCAAGTCCTCCTTGGCCTGGTCGGCGAAGTTCTCCGTGCAGTCGTCCACCGCCGCCTTCATGCGCTTCTCCACGTCCTCCATGCGCTGCTGCCACTTCTTGACCATCTCCTCGCCGACGGCGCCCTCCTGGAGCGCGGCGTGGCCCATGACGGCGATGATGCCCACCACGAAGAGCTTCTTGAGCCGGGCGCAGAAGTCCTCCACCGCCCGGCGGCCCCGCTGCTCGATGGCCACCACCGTCTCCAGCATGGGGTCCCCGGCGGTGTTGGTCCCCATCACGGCGTTGTAGAGGGCGTCCAGGTTCAGGTCGCCGTCGGTGTTCTCGTAGTGGTTCAGGAACTTCTCCTTCTTCTTCTCCTTGAACTTGGGCTTGGCGTTGACGAAGTCCTGGAACTTCTCGTACTGGCTGATCATCTGCGCCTCGCGGTCGAAGTTCTGCTTGTTCATGGAGGTCTTCTGCAGCTCCAGCGCGATCTTGTCGATCTCGTCCTGGATGCCCTCCAGCTGCCGGTTGACCTCCTCGAACTGCCGCGCCAGGTAGCGGGCCTCCACGCCGTCCGGGTTGCTCAGCAGCTCGGCCGAGGCCACGAACACGGCCTCCAGCACCGGGTGCAGCTGGCCCACGGTGGACGCCAGCACCTCGGAGGCCTGGCCCATGATGGCCACGCCCTTCTCTATCTTGTCCCTGTTCTGGACCAGCCAGTCGGCCACGTTGTTCATGGTGGATCTCCGAGTATCTCGCACCGCCTGATCTAATTATCTTCCCACCGAGTTTCCCGGGGCCTGAAAGCAGAAGAAACACGAAACCCTCGTGAAGTGGATCATTTAACGACATTTCAGGGGGGAAAAAACGGCATTTTCTTCCTGCCTCTTTTTTTCCCCCCCCACTTCAACCGACATCCAGTCACTTTTCTCCTCCCGACGGGACATTTTCCTGACAAACAACCCGACAACGGAGCCAACGGCAGGTCGTGTCGGCACACGTAGGCATCCAGTTTCGTGCCGCGCCCTCCGTGATGACAGGGACTCGCTCTTTCGAGGCCTTGGTGGCATCGGGGCGCGTAACTACCGCTCACGGCGGGACCGTCTCACGCAGCGGATATCAAACACACTCCGTGTGTGTGTGTGTGCGTTGTGAGGAGTCTTGTGCAACACTGCAGCCCTGCTCCCTTGGGATGTCAGTTTTACAGCTCTAACAATAGTCCGACCGTAAAGCAAACACAGATGTTCACGACACGGTAACAAAAAACCAAACTCCAAAGAAAGAAAACAGGTTTTATTTTCGATAGTAAGTTAAATCGTCTCTGGAGGGATGAGCTAACTGGTTCCTGCTTCCCTGGAGCCCAGATCCAGTTCAGGAACCGGCACACCCAGGTCTGGGAGGAGAAAGTCCCAACCTCCTCCCCCCTCCTCCCCCCTCCTCCCCCTCCTTTCTCCTGCACTTGTTCATTACCGCGATCGCTCTTCCCTCCTCGCGACACCCTCGGTGGCGTTGGTGGAAAACCTCCGTCTCTGCGCCTCCTCCAGATTGACGGTGTAACGGAGCGCCGCTGAGCGCCGGCGGCTGACTGGGTGATGAGGTCGGCGCGGCCTTTTCACGGCCGCCTCTAATCGCGGCACTAATTAGACCCACTTTTTTTCAGTCACATGCCGTCAGTGAGTTTTGCACTTATTTCAGTGTAATGAACCAACAAAAAGGCCCCGTTTAAAACAGCGACACCAAAGAAACTTTAAATTCTGTGTCAAGAAAATAGAAACAGAACAAAACAGCAAAAACAACAAACATAAATACTTACTGAGGCTTTATCTTTGGTGTTTCTTCATTTAAGCAACAAAGAGCCAGACATTCGTCCTGCTTTTAGCACCGAGGAAAACAAGGCGAGTCCGGCTCGCTCGGCCGTCGATCAGATGTTGCCCTTTACTCGGCGTGAAGCTGCGCAGCGTTCAAGCCTCACGCTGGCAGCCGCACACTTCTGCTTTCTGGACACTTCTCGCCAGTTTCACACACACAAGCAGCGCAGACACACGCGACACGGCAAACCTCCAAGCCGGAGGTCAGCAGACACAAACAGGCCTTGAATATTGTGTTGCTTTCTTTCGCGCTTCTTTCTGGCTGAATTGATGGAAAAGGAGAAGAAAGGAAGAGAGAAACTTACCTTTTTGGGGGGTAAATATCCAAAGTGGGCGACAGTCCAGTTATCCAGTGAGTCCAGCTGTGCCTGTGAGCACCAGCCTCCCCACAATATGTATATATACACCCTCCCCCTCCTCCTCCTCCTCCTCCCCCCATCCTCCCTCCCTCCTCCCCTCTCTCTCTCTCTCTCTCTCTCTCTCTCGTTCTCTACGTCTGTCTCTCGTCACTCCCCCTTTGGAACTCCTCCATCCCGTTCCAGCATTCCTCATGCAGAAGAACCCACTCGGAGGGTGAGGGCGGGGTGAGGAGGGTGGGGGGGGGGGTGCTAACACAGATAACATCCTGTAGCCCCCCCCCTACACGCAGAGACACCGCGCAGCCTGGGAAAGTTTACGGGAAAAGAGGGAGAAGAAGAAGCAGAACTGGTTCCTCTGCGGCGCTCTGGGAGCAACAATACAGCGAGGGGACCCGGCGCAATCAGGACAAACACCCTCTTGTTGGGGCTCTGACACGGTTGCCGTGACGACGGCGCCGGCTCCTGCTGGGAAGCCCAAACGCCCGTCACAGCGGAGTCGGTCAGACTTCGGGAGGTCGTCCTCTTTGCTCCGCCTCCTGTGATTGGTCGCTGCAAACAGGGTGACATTTGTCCTGCGACGGTGGCGGCGGCGGCGGCACGGCGAGAATCGGTCCGTCACAGCCTGTGTCTGTGGGCGGGACAGTGGCGGCTCACTCGGGGCCTTTGTAGCGCCTCATGAGGAGGCGGGCGCACGGGAGGAGGAGGAGGAGGAGGAGGAGGAGGGCTCGCTGGACGCACGTGCCGCCGCCACCGCCGCCGCCTGTGGCGTCTCGCTGTCAGATCTCACACTTGTGACCATCAGAAAGTGGAGCGTAAGCATTCGCAGGCAGTCAACGGTATGTGGCGTGATGGGTGGTACAGGCGGCGGGGCGCGGGCGTCACGTCGCCGGGCGCGGTCACCTCGGAGCGGCGTGCCGCTGATGCGGCGCTCTGAGGAGAACAAACAAACAGGTCCAATAAAGACGCTCCACGGAAACTTCTGTGCGAGGGGGGAAAGTCGGGCTTTGATGTTCGTGGTTTGGCGCTCGGCAGGTGGAAACATGGCGGCAAAACGGGACGCGACGACGTCCAGCTGAGAGCAGAAAAGCCCCTCGAGCTGCTGCTCGACTGAAATCTGACGAGTCGTCGGAAAGTTCAGTCTTACACAAAATACCGACGCTGATTCTGTTGGCATGGTATTTTATCAGAGTACTTCATTTATCTACAACTAGAAGTGTGTTTGTGCTGCAGCGAGCATTCATTTTTTGTCCAAGGTCACCGTGATTCTGACAAAATGAAACGCGTTCAAGAAACTTTAACGGTAAAACATCAGCATTTGCATTGTTAACTATACTGTTTCTTTTGCGAGTTGTTTTACTGGGAGGAACTGCAGTTTTCCTCAACCTTATTGAAGGTATCACCTGAAGTGAGTTCTTCTTCTACTCCAGAATTCTTTGCGGACGTTAATTTTGATCCGGACTTCAATGTTTCTACTCGTAGCTGATTTAAACTTGCGTTCACACAGTTTCAGTCCAGTTCAGTTTGGTGTCTCTGGGGACAGCTGGACGTCTCTGTGTCCTGACCTTTGGTGGGACATTTGTAACGTCTTCATGAGCCGGGGGACACGTTTTCCAGCGGCACTCTGAAGCTCGCGTGTTTGTTTTGCCGTCCGAATCGGCTGCTGTGGCGTCTCCTGCTCAGGTGACGTCCTCGTACGGCGTCTCCGATGCACGGACGAGGACAGGGACGTTCTTTGTTTGTTTGTTTGTGTCACGAGTGCACCTGAAACAAACCTCCGTGAAACAGTCACAGGGATCGTTTGTGTCCGGAATGATAAACGACTTCCTACGTCCGAAGAAGCTTTGACCGCGTTTTATCTCTTCGACCTCGGTGAAAGTGCTCCGTCCTCACCACAAGATGTCTCCTCGGCTCACCGAGAGGCCGGCCGGCTCGCGGCGGCAGTCCAGCAGCGCCGCGCTTCAAAACGTCAATATGATCGAAAGGCAGGGAGGGAAGAGAAGACAAAGCAGATAATAATCTTCAAAGGAAGTGTGTTTGATGGAGACGGCGGTACGGCCTCAGAAATCAGAGGACGTCGGACGTTTTTGTGCTTCAAGCAGCGTCAGTGATTAAAGAACCAACGGCGCTCGTTGGATCGTCTTCGTCCTAACAGTGGAAATGTTGCAGGTGTTTCCACGGCGTTTGTCGAGCTGCAGCGTCAGACGAGCGTATCGAGGGATTGTCCCACAAAAGGAAGCTGTCAGTACAGAGACAAACAGGATTTACAAACGCTGATGGGGGATTTGGCTGACTCCCGTGGGAAAACAAGAGTGGGCGGGGCCAACGGCTCGTTAACACTCAGCTAAGCCCTAAAAGAAGAAGGAAGTCGGGCCGGCGTGACGCGCGCGGCAGGAGGTCGCCAGAAGCCTCGGACGGCGGCGAGAAAGTGGGTTTGCGCGCAGATCACCACATGAAGCTCTGCAGCGTTTGGAGGCCGGCGGACGTGTCGGTACTTGTTGGACGCAGCCGACGGCGTGAAATTCAAAGGAACAAACACCTGCGGCTGTGTAAACACCAACGAGGAAGAACTCAGTGAGACCGCGAGAGCGTATCAGCCCAACTTCTGTGGAACCGGACTGAAACAACAAGTTCGACAATAATGACTAACTTAAGAACCTGTCCTCCTCCGCTGCAGCAAAGACAGTGGGAGGATGATGCTCTAAAAACTGGATGTTAGTGGGAGGAAGATGCTCTAAAAACTGGATGTTAGTGGGAGGAAGATGCTCTGAAATTTAAATGTTAGTGGAAGGAAGATGCTCTAAAATATGGATGTTAGTGGGAGGATGATGCCCTTAAAATTGGACGTTAGTGGGAGGAAGATGCTCTTAAAACTGCATGTTTGTGGGAGGAAGATGCTCTAAAATATGGATGTTAGTGGGAGGAAGATACTCTAAGAACTGGATGTTAGTGGGAGGATGATGCTCTAAAAACTGGATGTTAGTGGGAGGAAGATGCTCTAAAATATGGATGTTAGTGGGAGAAAGATGCTCTAAAAACTGTTCGTGGGAGGAAGATGCTCTAAAATATGGAAGTTAGTGGGAGGATGATGCTTTAAGAACTGGATGTTAGTGGGAGGAAGATGCTCTAAAAACTGGATGTTAGTGGGAGGAAGATGCTCTAAAATATGGATGTTAGTAGGAGGAAGATGCTCTAAAAACTGCATGTTAGTGGGAGGAAGATGCTCTAAAAACTGGATGTTAGTGGGAGGAAGATGCTCTAAAAACTGTTCGTGGGAGGAAGATGCTCTAAAATATGGCAGTTAGTGGGAGGATGATGCTTTAAGAACTGGATGTTAGTGGGAGGAAGATGCTCTAAAAACTGGATGTTAGTGGGAGGAAGATGCTCTAAAATATGGATGTTAGTAGGAGGAAGATGCTCTAAAAACTGCATGTTAGTGGGAGGAAGATGCTCTAAAAACTGGATGTTAGTGGGAGGAAGATGCTCT
>JASSRZ010000007.1:21082214-21092319 GCA_032164315.1 Malacoctenus gilli
CTCCCCCCCCTCTCCCCCTCTCCCCCCTCCCCCCTGCAGTTGATGCCGTACCTGCAGGGCAACCTGACGGGCTTCCAGAAGCTGGAGATCCTGAACTTCCGGAAGGGCAGCGTGGTCGTCAACAGCAAGATGCGCTTCGCCCGCTCGGTGCCGTACAACGTCACGCAGGCGGTGCAGTGCGTCCTGGAGGAGTTCTGCTCCGCCGCCGCCGAGAAGCTGCACATCGAGATCGACACGCGCTCGCTGGACGTGGAGCCAGGTACGCAAGCCGCCCTCCCTTCAAAGTAAAAGCCTCCCCAAAGGAATCCGACGGCCGCTTTTAAGGCGCCTCGTTTCTTATGGCGGCGGCGCCTTCCTCGCAGGCCACGCCCCCCCCCCCCCCCCCCCCCCCCCCCGTCGGCGTGTGGCTCGGACTGCGGCGGCTTTTGTGCCGGAAGAGTCTCACAGAGATCACAAACGCCTTCGACAGAGCCGCTAATTAAGCCCACAGCAACGTACGCAGGGGGTATCGATGAAGATGAGGAAGGAGCTGCGAAGGGGGGGGAGGAAGAGGAGGAGGAGGAGGAGCAGCAGGAGGAGGAGGGGCAGGAGGGCTGCTGCAACATCCCCCCCCCCCTCCCCCCTCCCCGACGCTTTCTGCTGAAGCCGATTGTTCCTGAATATGCAGAATGCTCAATAACGCGTTTGCTCATCGACTGAGAGGACGTTTCAATTAGTGCAACAATCAGCAGCATTAACAGCAGCAGCATTAACAGCAGCAGCATTAACAGCCGCAGCAGCATTTCCTGCGTTTTTGATGCTAAACTGCGCCGCGTCACCGAAAACATCAGCACCTACTTGTTGCCGCAGCTGAGGCTACTCGCAGCGCTGCTCCTTTAAGACTCCCCCGGTAAACAGGAGTTTAGGAGGATCGTAACTTTCGGCGTCGACGCGCGCCGCGACCTCTGCGATCCTCGACGCGGCGCCGCGACGCGGCCGCACGCCCCTGCCCGCCGAGCGCCACTGATTTCCCCCGAGTGCGGCTGACGTTCCGTCTCGGAAGCCGCCGGGCGCCAGAGGCGAAATCTCACATTTCAGCGGGCGAAACGGAAGCCGAGGATCTCATTAAAATCAAGCGCTCCTCAGCACCTCCCTGCGAGAGCGGCGTTGGACGGAGAGGATGCGCAGGACGCCGCGCCGCCCGCATAATAATGCTCCTCCCCCCCCCCCCCTTCTCCCCCTCGCAGCCGACCAGGCCGATCCCTGCAAGTTCCTGGCCTGCGACGAGTTCTCGCGCTGCGTGCTGAGCGGCCCGGCGAGGGAGGCGCAGTGCCGCTGCGAGCCGGGCTTCGTCTCCGTGGACGGCCTGCCGTGTCAGAGCGTCTGCCAGCTGCAGCCCGACTTCTGCCAACGGGGGGAGTGTCACGTGGTCCCCGGGCGCGGCGCCGCGTGCAGGTAAAACCGCCGCCAGTTCAGCCGGCGAGCAGCGCGGCGAACGCGACTCCAGCAGACGGACGGAAACCAACGAAACCGGTGCGGAAAAGCGCCGACGGGCAGGAAACGGTCCAACTGACGTCATGTGACTCGACTGCTGTAATAGATTACAAGTTACTTCTGCTTCCTGAGGCTGCTAATGCTGATCGGCGCCGATAGGCGTCAGAGCGGCGCCATCATCAGGACAGTCCGACAGGTGACCGCCGTGTGTGTGTGTGAGACCAGTTTCCTGCGCCGCCACACGTGACGCTGACCAGCTGCCGTGACGATGGCGTTGCCGTCACGGTTTTAGGACCGCCGAGTTTAACTGAAAGTAACCGGCGGCGGCGAGCGTCGTCGCGGTCCTCCCGCACTCCCCGCTCGCCTTTGGCGTCCGGCAGCCAAATGGGATTAAAGGCGGCGTGCGGCTCGGCGGCATTAACCTGCTGGACGGCGTTGGGTGTTTACCGGCGTTTTCTTGCCGCTCTGTCCCGTTCTCAGCCGGTCTGGACGCTAGATTAGACCGAACAGGCTCAGTGGTAATGAACAGTGGCAAATCCAAGACACCCCGACCCCCCCCCTCCCCCCTCCCCCCTCCTCCTCCTCTTCCTCCCCTCCTCCCTCGCTTCCTCCAGGCTGGAGCGGCTCTGCCGCTGATAAATGCCTTTTCCTCGTGTCCGTCGTCACGCCGAGGAAACCCAAACACACGAACGCCGAAGGGGCCCCGCCCACAAAGGCTCCGCCCACATTTCCTCCCGAACGGTGCTTTTCCAGCAGTCCCGTCTCCGCCCTCTCTGGAGGTTCCATTGGTGTTTCCACTGCCGTTGGTTCCACCTCAGGTTGTCACGGCAACATGCTGAGTGTTGCCTGACTCCTGTCAGTCGGAAACTAATGTTCCGCTCCTCTGTGTGTGTGTGTGTGTGTGTGTGTGTGTGTGTGTGTGTGTGTGTGTGTCCTGCAGACTGCCCCGGTGAAGACCTCTCCTTCCTGTTGGACAGCAAACTGGGCGCCCAGCAGCAGTTCGTGGCGGACAGCGGCTACGCCGAGCCGTCCAAGCCGGCTCATCTCCATGACAACAAAGGTGACGACACGCGAACACGCGGCAGCGCCTGACTAGCCGTTGACTTAGCCTCCTCCATCCCATAGTGGAGGAGAATAAGCCCCGCCCCTCTACTGCAGTCTGATTGGCTTCCCCACTGAGACCGACTCGACTCTGGTCCCAGCCATTTTACCAGCAGCTGATAGTTCCTGCAACCAGGTACTTTTAGGGGTACTTTTCACAGCTCAGTCGAGTCCAGTCAGCCTGAAAAGTGTCCAATGAGGAGGCCCGAAACTGCTGCTGCTGCTGCTGCTGCCGGGAGTCATCGTCACCCTTCATCCTCCTGGTTGTCTCTCAGCAGGTTCAGGTGACAGCGCCCCCTACAGCCTGGAGGCCTACCAGGAGTTCAGCTGGTGGAGCTCGTACCCACACGGTGAGCCTGGCACACACACACACACACACACACACACACTCACACTGACTCACTTTGACAATCCGCTCTCTGACTCACTGATCGCTACAGTGAAGCCAAACACTCTGAGGAGCCTTCAAAATAAAAGCCAGGTGTCATGATTCCATGCGACATAGTTTTTTTCACGTTTGGACTTCCTGTCTCTTTGGCGAGCAGACGGACCGACGGCGGCGGCGGTGGTGGCGGCGGCGGCGGCGGATCCGTCTCAGTCCGGGTACCTGGAGCCCCCGCAGACCTTCCACAGCCTGGTGCCCCAGACCGGGGGCTTCAGTCCGGCCCTGGACGGGGGCCACAGCCCCCTCCTGCCCACCAGCAGCGCCTCTGTTCACAGTAAGATGCCGGAAAGCCGAGCGCCCTCCCGCCGCCGCCGATCAGCCAATCACCTTTCTTCCTGCTGCAGGTGAGACGGACCAGAGCTACTCTTCGCCGTCCTCCTCCTCTTCCTCGTCCTTCTGGCATGAGTACCCCGCCGCCAGCTTCTCCGGCCGCCCTCCGCACCCGCCGCGGCCCTCCTGCCCCACGAACCCTCAGGCCTCGGAGCACTACTGCCCCCGTGTGGCCAAACGGAGGAGCGCGGCCTCGCACAGGCCCGACAGGGAGGCTCCGGCGCCGCGCATGTCCGCGTATCCAGGTGAGGAGGACGCGCCTGCGCACCAACAGCCCACCAGACAACAAGACTCTAAAGCTGATGTTTGTTTTTGCTGTTAGTTGATGTTGATTAGTTTTTTCATCACAAAAAGGACCTAAAAATAGATCAAAAAGTAGAGTTTTGTCACCTATTTACGGCCTTCTGTGGGTCCAATGCTTTTATTTTGAAGGCTGAAGCCGAGCTCCATGAAAAAGTGTTAGGATTCTGATTGTTTATTTCACGAGTAAACTTAAAGAGGCAGCAAAGTTGGGAAGGGGCGACTGTGGCGGAGGACAGCGGCGTGTCCCCTGCTCCTCCTCCTCCTTCTCCTCCTCTTCCTCCTCCTCCTCCTCTTCGCTCCTCTTCACCGGCGCTCTGACAGCGGCTGCTCATGTCTGGCGCAGGTTCCGGCCCCATCCAGCTGTGGCAGTTCCTGCTGGAGCTCCTGCTGGACTCCGCCTGCCGCACCTTCATCTGCTGGACCGGAGACGGCTGGGAGTTCAAGATGTCCGACCCGTCCGAGGTGGGACACACACACGCACACACACGCACACACACGCACACACACACACACACACACACACACACACGCTTTATTGTACTTGGGAAAAGTCTCTGCTCCTTCTCGCCAGACTGACGACTTCCTGTTGTGTCTCAGACTAAATGGTCCACTTCCTGTTTGTGTTGTCATGACAACAACACGTCCGTTTCTGAGCATGATCATGGAAAAAGTTTGTGTGTCAACAGCGCTCAGATATCAACATAGAGGATAGAGGCGCTCCTTTCCCTCCATCTGACCAGGTGTGTGTGTGTGTGTGTGTGTGTGTGTGTGTGTGTGTGTGTGTGTGTGTGGCGCCCCCAGGTGGCCAAGCGGTGGGGTCAGTGCAAGAACAAGCCCAAGATGAACTACGAGAAGCTGAGCCGCGGCCTGCGCTACTACTACCACAAGAACATCATCCACAAGACGGCGGGCAAACGCTACGTCTACCGCTTCGTCTGCGACATGCAGGGCATGCTGGGAAAGACGGCGCAGGAAGTCCTCGTCAGCCTCAACATTCTGCCCGCCGCCGCCGCCGAGGCGTGGCCTCGCGGCGTGGCGGCGCCGGAGACGTGGACGCCGCAGGAAGAGGAGAAACCGCGTGGCGACGGGATCGCGGCTTATTATTGAAGGAGGCGGAGCTCCTCAGAACACACACACACACACACGCGGGTCTCAGGCTGGACGACGTCTGTAATTATTGTGTAAATATTGTCGATACGAGTTGTGTGTGTTTATATTTGACGTTTTCTACTCAAAGCTCCCGTCTACCTCTGCAGTTACTCGCGGTAACTGTAACTAACTGTAACGGGTATTTTTTCACACACTGGCTGAGCGCGACTCGCGATGACTGATGTTTGTTTTATGTAAATAAACTGTTTATTGACATTAAAGTGCCGTGAAAGCTCCTCCCTCTTTTTTTACCCATGAACCCGCAGGTGTTTACTGGGGACTCTTGCAGCTGATTGGCCGAGGACAGGGGGGAATTTAGGGGGTTACCTTGGGAGTTACTGGGAGTTGATTGAGTTATTCTGGTCTGCCATCACTGGCTCAGCTGTTTGGACGGTGGGCTCCGTTGGGTGGTCTTTGTGGGTTCCTGGGGGGGGGGGGGGCTTTGGAACCTTCCCCCTCCGTCCCAGGAACTTGAGTGCTTTCCTACTGGACCGACCAGCTGCTGCATCACTGGCCCCAGGGGACGGAATTGTCTGGTGGGAGGGGCCTCCACAGGGGGGGGGGGGGGGGCGCGCGGCAGCCAGAGCAAACAGCTGGAATTCAACAGACCCCCCGCCTCCCCCCTCCTCCGCTGTCGCCGCGGGGTCGGCGCGTCCGTTGGGGAGGGGCCTCAGCCCGCGGGCCCCTCCAGCTGCTGGCTCCGCCCCGCCGCGGGACGAGGAAGGGCAGTCTGAGGTGCGTCGTCCGTCGTTGCGGGAGGGGTCCTCGGCGGAGAGATGCCCCCGCGCACCGTCACCGCCGCCGTGGCGGAGGCTCTGGCCAACCTGCGGGAGAGCGACTTCCGGAAGTTCTGCAGCCGGCTGCTGGACCGCCGAACGGGGCCGCGCGTGGTGCGCAGCCGCGTGGACGGGAAGGACTACCTGGACGTCACCGACGTGCTGGTGAGCACCTTCACGGAGGACGGCGCGCTGGCCGTCACGCTGGAGCTGCTGGAGGACATTGAGTGCAACCAGGACGCGCGGCGACTCGGTGAGCACGTCGCGGGTCGACACACTTCCGGGTCCTCCGCGCGCCGAAATTCCCGAAATACCGTTGGACGGGAACGTTGGGTGGAAACAACTTCCGGTGTGGCAGGAGCTTTCCCTCCAAAATCCGAACACGTGACGCAAAGTGAAGCCCCTTTGGTGCTTTCTTTTATTCAACGTGAAGTCTGACGTCATTAGACTGGCGGACGATGCATGCGTTGATTCCTGAACAGGGGGACTTAACGGCCGTGACGTCAGTGCTGCGTGGCGGGGAAACAGCAGCGACTCTGTATGACGACGTGATGACGTAACCGCGTCTTTGCTTCACTGCGACCTTCTGACGCTTTCACGTCTCCTCACAGAACAAGAGGTCGCTGCTCTCGCCTCCTCCTCCTCCTCCTCCTCCTCCTCCAGAGGTCAGTGATCTTCCTCCTCACTAGTGGAAAATAGAAAGGTGACACACACACACACACACACACACACACACACACACACACAGAGACAGACAAAAAGATACAGACGAGACAGGTTCATCTTTGTCGTATGTAATTTGTTCAAAGTTGCGTGAAAGTTTCGGTGTGCAGCCTTTCTGAACATGAACCAATGGCTGAGCGGCGACATCACGCGTGCTCGTTTGGCGTGGCCTAATGCCCCGCCCCCCCCTCCTTGCGTCCTCAGACCAGCACTTCGTGGACCGACACATGGCGGAGCTGGTCCAGAGGGTCACCAACACGGCGCCCGTCCTGGACGAGCTGCTGCAGGAGGGCTTCGTCCAGCGCGAGCCGTACAACCGGATCCGCCTCCTCGCCACCACGCACGACCAGATGAGGGCGCTGTTCAGCGGCCCGCTGAGCGCCGGCGCCGCCGCCAAAGAGTTCTTCTACCAAAGCCTCTTGAAACACGAGAAGTACCTGATGGAGGACCTCGCCAGGAAGTGAACGCCACAAGCCCCTCCCACCCCTCCTCTGGTGTTTTTACCACTCGTTTTATAATCACCTTTTTCTTAAGGGAAGCAAATCTGCTTTTATTTTGATACCCACACCTCAGTTTCCTGAGGTGGAACCTTTTATAAAGTCCTGTGAGGACTGAGCAGCGACACAACTTCCTGCTGCTTTTTTTCACAATAAAAGAGCTTCTTCCAGTAACTGAACGTTTGTTCTAACTTAAAATGTTGATGATTCATCATGTAGAGGCTGCATTGAGGTTTCAGGAAAACTACATGCTCGAAAAAGTACACAGAAATATTCTACTAGTTGAAGTTGGAGTACTCCGTTGCTCCAACTGCTCAAACAGCAGTAAAGCGGCCACAGGGGGGCGCTGTGAGCTCGCAGCTGTGCAGGAGCAGCGACCAACGAAGAAGAAGCTGCAGGACAAACGTCAACAGAGCGACGCAAACACCGGTGACCTGCTGCTCCTGCTGCACCTCCTGCCGTGTCTCCTCCTCCTCCTCCTCCTCCTCCTCCTGTGCGCAGCGCTCCTTCATGCCCGCGTTGCTTCCTTCAGGTTTGAATCTTCCTCCTTTTACGTCCCTGTCACGCGCTCATGTAACAGCGAAGTAACTTGTGACGTAAACGACACAAACCTCAAATGTTCTTTGTGACCAAGCTGAAAAAAACGTCACAAAATGTGTTGAGTTGTGGCTGTGTGTGTGTGTGGGTTTGTGTGTCCGCGCGCGCGCGCTCGCGTGTGTGTGAAGCTGTCAACGGTCCGTCATGTGCAGCATGACGTAGTAACTCCTACGGGTCACCAGCAGGGGGCGACGTCCTGCAGTCAAATGTCCCGTCAGGAACTAAACTGAGGGACTTTCAGTTCCCACTGTGGAAGGTTCCTGGTTGGACGGCGCCACCGCCTCTCCCGGAGCGCTTTGCTCCGCCTACTTCCTGTGCAGCGTGCCCCCTCACCCCTCGTCTCCCTCCCTCCCTCCCTCCCTCAGGGTTCCCGCAGCCATGAGTTGCTCCGCCCACCTCCCGCTGTGGCGTGGGAACCTCCACGGCGGGCGCTTCCTGCCGGTGCCGTGGCGGCGCTTGGCGGCGGAGCGCCGGCTGGCCTCGGCGCCTCCCATCAGCCGCAGCCTGCAGCAGAGCTACCGCCTCCTGCGGCTGCCCGACGACGGCGCCTGCGCCCCCTCGCAGGTGAGGGAGGCCTACCTGCGCCTCGCCAAGCTGTACCACCCCGACTCGGGCGCCGCCACCGCCGACGCCGCGCTCTTCGCCCGGGTGGAGGAGGCCTACCGCGCCGCGCTGGCGCACAGCAGCAAGAGTAGGCCGGCGGACGGCGAGGCGGAGGAGGACGGCGAGGGGCCGTCCAGAGCCACGGCGCCGCAGCACCGCCACTACCTCAGCTACGAGGGCGTGGGCGTGGGCACGCCCAGCCAGCGCGAGCGGCAGTACCGGCAGATCCGCGTGGACCGCGCCACCGAGCAGGTGCTGGACTACCGCCAGCGGGAGCACGAGCGGGCGGGCGCGGCCGAGGGCGCGCTGGCCGAGCGGGACGTGCGGCAGCGCAGCCGCAAGATCAAGATCACGCAGGCGGTGGAGCGGCTGGTGGAGGACCTGATCCAGGAGTCCATGGCGCGCGGCGACTTCCGCAACCTGAGCGGCGCCGGCAAGCCGCTCAGCAAGTTCCGGCACAACCCGTACGCCGACCCCATGACCCACAACCTCAACCGCATCCTCATCGACAACGGCTACCAGCCCCCCTGGGTGGTGACGCAGCGCGAGATCCGGGAGGCCGCCGCCCACCTGCGCCAGCGGCTGCTGGACGGCCAGGCGGCGCTCGGCGAGCCCGCCTCCCCCAGGGAGCTGGACCAATGGGAGCGGCTGTGCGCGGCGGCGCGGGACGACGTGGCCAAGCTCAACAAGCTGGTGGACAACTACAACCTCATCGTGCCCATGCTCCACATGCAGATGGTGCACTTCAGCCTGCGGCGGGAGGCGGAGCGCGCCGAGCGCGGCGCCCGCCAGCGCCGCCTGCAGCAGCAGCGGGACCGGGAGGAGGAGCGCCAGAGGAGGAAGGAGGAGAAGAAGAGGGCCGACGCCGCCGCCGCCGCCGTCAGGAAGCCGCCCGCCAGCGGGAAGCCCGGCTTCCTGTCCTGGGTGCAGAACTTCCTGCGGGTCAAAGGTTAAAAGCACGTTTCCGCGGCGTCCGCGCCGCCGTGCGTGCGTGCGTCCACAGGGGGCGCTCCCATCGCTTTCACAAATGAGTCTGAAGCAGTTTGTTCGACTGAGCGGCGCCCCCTGGCGTCAGTTTATTGAAACGTTTGAGTGACAAAAACAACAGTGAAGCCAAACACTAAGGCTTCAAAATAAAAGCACCAGACATGTTTGTGGTTTAAGCAGGTAAAAAAACGTCAGAAATCGTCCCGGTGGGCTCTCTGCTGCCCCCTAAAGGACCCTGGCTGCACCTGCAGGAGGAGCTGTCTGACAGGAAGCAGGAAGTCTGAGCTGCTAACTTGTTTCCGCCACATTAAAAGACTTTTTAAGCGATTTCTTTGAGCTTTATTCGACTCGGTTGAGTCCGGCCGCTGCCGCAGGGTTGCAGATGATGACCGGCCGCTCGCCGCGGCCCCCCGTGGCCCCTGCCGGCTCTCTGCCGAGCGCCCGGGCGACGGCGCGGGACGCCCTCCGCGGTGCGGCGGCGGCGGCGGTCCAGTCGTGGGCGATGTACTGGTGGTACGGGTCGCCGGAGCCCTCCAGCTTCTTGGAGCGGATGTAGCTGAGCATGATGCCGAAGGTGAAGAAGCTGAAGAGGCCCACCACCAGCAGGATGTACAGGAAGCCCTCCGACTGGCCCCGGGGCCCCGCCCCCACCGCCGCCTGCTGGGTACTGGAGTCGTGCGGCGGTGGCGGCAGCGGCAGCGGGCTGCTGCTGTTGAGGCAGCGCTGCAGGAAGGAGAGCAGCAGCGACTGCAGCTCGGTGGCGTTCACGGGCGACATGACTGACCTCTGCTGGACGCGCGGCAAACTGCAGCAACAACATGGAAGAAGGGGGCGGGGCTTAAGGTGGCGGCAACGGTCCTTTAACTTAACAGTGCAATCAGGAAGAACGAACCAGCGTGTAAACAAAAACAAGTCACAACGTCAGTGAAACAAACAGGAAGTTGAATCAGAGAATAAAACGTCAGTCTGTTGCCATGACAACGCTCCTCTCAGCTGCAGCAGATGTCAACAAATTGAAAACGCCTCTCAGCACAAACAACAACAGTGGACACAGACACACACACACACACACACACACACACACACACACACACACACACACACACACACACACACACACA
>JASSRZ010000007.1:21157168-21172433 GCA_032164315.1 Malacoctenus gilli
GGCGGCGGCGACTGACCTGTGGACGAATCCCGGAGCTGCTGCTCAGAGCTGAACGTCAGCCGGCTTCATCCTGACAGACGCAGGACGTCCAGCTGCTCTCTGCTGCTGCCTCCAAAGCCTCTGCTTATAGTCGCTCCACTGACCGCCTCCTCCTCTTCCTCCTCCTCCTCCTCCTCCTCCTCCTCGCCTCCACCTGTCAAACCAGTCGGACCGGCGTTTTGTTTCTGCGTGGCTGTGAAATCAGCAGATAATCGGCGCACAAAGGAGCAGCGGCGGCGGCGGCGGCGGCGGCGGCAGTAGAGTCACTGAAACCTGCCGAGTTTTGCTGCTGGCGAGGACTCAAAAGTCCGACTCGGTTCGCGCCAAAAACACGCTGACCCAGGGTCAGCTCGCTGACGGAGGAACTGGTAGGGACTTAGTAGGAACTGGTTCCTTGACGTCCTCCCTCAAGTGTGGCCAGCAGGCCGCAGGAAGATGCTCTAAAGGACAATTTAGCAGCAGCAGCAGCAGCCACGAAGGCCGATAAAGATCGTGGACTCGTCGTGTCCGATTGGCCGGCGTCTTCGTCGCGCCGTCCGAGGGAATCGAGCCGCCGATCAGGTCGTGCCGGATCGGCGCGTCAGTCCCCCGGAGACGCGGCGAGCTCGGCGCTGAGGTCACCCAGGTGTCCGGTCTGCGGTCATGTGACCGCTCGGCTGATGCGGATCGGGACCCGCAGCAGGGGCTGATGGGTAAATTCCACCTGCAGCCGCTGCCAGCGCGGCGCTCATCCGCGGCTCATTCCTGACATACCTGCGCCGCCGTCGCGCTGCAGGTTCAGCAGTCAGGCGGGTTTAACTCCTCCACTGCTGCGCCCGGCGGCCATGTTGGTCCAGGGCCCCCTGAGGGGTGACGGCGGTGCAGCGAAGCTGCTTCGACACCAGTTTAGAAAAACAGGAAGTGGCGAGTTTGGAGCAGCACGCGGCGTCCCGGCGGCGCTCGGCTTCCTAAACAAACGCCCCCGATGAGTCAGTCGCGAATAACTCGAGCGACACACAATCATAAAACTTTATTACCGTAGAAAACACAAAAAACAGCAGATAAGGAGGCGCGCAAGCGTGTGTGTTCGCAGTCCGTCTCAAACACACACCGTGACCCGTTGCGCTCGACGGCGTCGCTCCTGTGGGCTCCGCCCACCGGTCGATTGATGATTGAGCAGGTGAGTGAAGTGTGTGTGTGACCCACTTGTGTGTGCAGCAGGTTACAGTCCAGGTTCAAGGGGGGGTGGGGGGGGGGGTTTGGGGGGGGGTCTCAGCCCAGCTCCTCCTTGGTTTTGCCCTGCTTGCGGGGCATCTTCTTGCTGCTGCTGTCCTCCAGCTCTTTGCTCTTGTAGTAGTGCGGCGCCACCTCCAGGAGCCAGGCGCTGTCGATCTCTATCACCTGCACGGGGGAGGGGGTCAAAGGTCACACACTCGCACAGACACAGTGAGACAAACACACACACACACACACACACACACACACACCTGTCTCATGAACTCCTTGGTGGTGAACACCAGCTCGTGGTAGATGAGCCAGCGCGGCTGCTCCTCGAACAGCGAGCTGTTGGGGTGCACGTACACCGTCTGCTGGTGCTTCACCGTCTTGTAGCCGCCTTTGCTGAGTCGCGCCGTGTGGTAGAAGTAGCCCGCCGTCACCGCCTGGCGGAGGAGGAGGGGGGCGGGGTCAGTGAGACCGGACCACGGAAAAGGCTCCGAAGATAAAAAAAATCAGCGGGGGAATTCGCGGGTGAATCCCGTTCGCAGCCGGCAGACAGATGTGCGTCGGTGGAGCAGATCCTTTGCTGGCTGTTGCCATGGTGACCCACAGATGCTCCCCACCTCTGGCTTGGCCGCCTCCTTCCAGTTTCGTGGGAGTTGGTTTTTGGTTTGTTTTTCTCGCGCGACGACTCGTTCAAACTGTTCACGCCCGCCGGAAAGTAAGTCGGGCGGCGCCGGGCGTGTTCGCTAAGCCACCGCTGACAGAGACTGACACATGTGGGGCAACAGGGGGGGGGGGGCACCGCGGCGGGCAGCGAAGACACGCAGTATAACTTCAAGTTACACACTTAGAGGCAGGAAAATGAGTGTTTGTTTGCAGCCGTTTGGCTGCAGGATGTTTGAGTGAAGGTGGGACGGACGAACAGAACCAGCATCCACTTTACTCTGTGTGTGTATATGTGTGTGTGTGTGCATGTTTGTGTATATGTGTGTGTTTGTGTAAGTGTATGTGTATATTTATGTGTGTGCATGTTTGTGTAAATGCGCGTGTTTGTGTATGTGTATATAAGTGTATTCAAGTTTGTGTATATATCTGTGTGTGTGCATGTTTGTGTATGTGTGTGTGTGTGTAAGTGTGTGCATGTGTGTGTGTGCATGTTTGTGTGTGTGTATGTGTGTGCATGATTGTGTATACGTGTGTGTGCGCGCAAGTGTATGAGTGTGCATGTTTGTTTATATGTGTGTGCGCATGTGTACAGGTGTGTGCATGTTTGTGTGTATGTGTGTGTGTGTTTGTGTATGCGTGTATATGTGTGTGCATGTTCGTGTATATGTGTGTGTGCGTGTGTGGTTGTATATGTGTGTGCGTGTGTATGTGTACTTGTGTGTGCATGTTCGTGTATATGTGTGTGTGGTTGTGTATGTGCCTGTGTGTGTGTGTGTATGTGTGTGCATGTTTGTGTATGTGTGTGTATATGTGTGTGTGTGTGTATATATGTGTGTGAGTTTGTGTATGTGTGTGCGCATATGTGTGTGTGTGCGTGTGTTTGTGTATGTGTGTGCGTGTGTGTATGTGTCTGTGTGTATGTGTATGTGCGTGTTTGTGTATGCGTATATGTATGTGTGTGTATATGCGCGTGCATGTGTGTGTGTTTGGATGTGTGTGCGTGTATGTGTGTGCGTGCGTGTGTGTGTGTGCATGTTTGTGTATGCGTATATGTATGTGTGTGTATATGCACGTGTGTGTATACGTGTGTATGTGTGTGTAACCCATCAAGACGCTCGCTCGCTCGCCCTCGTCGTCGCCACGCTCACCTTCCGAATGGGCACGTTGTCGTCCTGGCAACTGACCACTTCCACCTCGATGCGGTCCATCAGGCCCTCCAGCTGGTCCCGGACATCCCGCGCCCGCCGCATGGAGCGGAACTGGATGAAGTTCTCGTAGCACCACTGCGTGGAGAAGCCGCTCTCCACCCACTGAGGAGGAGGCGACGCCGTTACTCTCACGCCGCTCTCTGCGTGCGTGGGTGTGTGTGTGTGTGCGCGCGCGTCCCACCTGCGTGTAGACGTTGAGCAGCACCAGGTGGTCTCCGCCCGGCACCACGAAGTTCATGCGGGCGTTGTCGGCGTGCACCACTTTGTCTTTGGGCCGGTAGAAGATGGAGTTGTTGACCGACAGCATGGCGGCGATGGTCAGGACCTCCTCGGAGCATTTGTACCTAGCGGGGGGGGGGGCGAGAGCCAGGTGAGGGGCGGGGCCACTTCCCGTCAGGTGACCGCAAAGGGGGCGGGGACTCACTGCTCGGACGCCAGGATCATCTTGCTCAGCATGGGGTCCACCGGCAGCTCGGCCATCCTGCGGCCCAGCTGGGGAGGAAACACACGGCGCCGTTACTCGCCGCCATCGCGGGCTCCGCCCTCGTGAATACACGTCAGGAAACTAAAGCTCTCTCTCCCGAGAAAGGGTTAAAAGCGGAACCGTCCCACATCAGATTCGGCGTCCCGAAAACGGCGTGACGATGACGACGATGAAGATAAAATCGGACGTTTCCGTGTTGCGTCTCCGCAGCTGATAAGACGAGCTGGAAGCTTCACGCGTTTCATCTCCTTTCTCGTTTCCGACTTAATCGTTATCTCAACGGCGGCGGCACCGTCGTCATCGGCAACGCGCGGCGGCGGCGTCGTCGTCGTCTCCCACCTTGGTGAGCTCGCCCAGGTGGTTGAGCGCTCCGAGGGCGTAGAGCTGCTCCAGGGCCAAGACCAGCGTCTCGTGAGGGGGCGGGTCCATGAAGTCGAAGTGGATGAGGTCGTTAATGCCTGCAGGGGGGAGGAGCTTGTTGAGGGCCTTGTGAATCCCTGACGCGCCCCCCCCCCTTCTCCCCCCCCTTCTCCGCCCCCCCCCCTCCTCACCCAAGCTCTTCAGCAGCAGCACCACGTTTCCCAGGTTGGTTCTCTGGATCTCGGGAACCGTCGTCTCCTCCATCTCGTGCTTGAAGGCCCACGCCGTGTAGAGCCGGAAGCACTTCCCGGCCGCCACGCGGCCCGCTCGCCCCGCCCTCTGATTGGCCGAGGCCTGCGGGACACACACCCAGCCGTCCCACTTTTTTTAGCACCACAGAAGAAGAAGCAGCAGGCGCGGACCGTGGACCGACTCGGCGGCAGGTACCCGTGAGCACGGCGTGACGATCAGCGACTCCATGCCGGTGCGAGCGTTGTAGCTCTTCTGCTTGCAGAACCCCGGGTCGATCACGTAGATGATGCCGTCGATGGTGAGCGACGTCTCGGCGATGTTGGTCGCCACGACGACCTGTCGCGAAACGAAAAAGTCTCAGCAGAGCTGCCGTCTCTCTGTCCGGGGGTCGCCGCCGCCGCCGCCGCTCCTCACCTTGCGCGCCCCCGGCGGCGTGGGGTTGAAGATCTTGGCCTGCATGTCGGACGGCAGGTTGGCGTAGATGGGGAGCACCAGCAGCTCGGCGATCTTGGAGCCGAGGCGCCGGCAGCGCTCCTGCAGCAGCTCGCAGCACGCCTCGATCTCCTCCTGCAACGAGCGGCGGCGGCTCAGCGGCCAATCGGAAGGCTCCGGGGGTGGGTCGCCCGCCCGCCGTTCCACGTACCTGTCCGGTGAGGAAGACCAGGATGTCTCCGGGCGCCTGAGTGACGTGGATCTGAAGCACCGACACCACGCACGCCTCCAGGTAGTCGGCCTCCGGCGCCTGAACGCCAAAACGACAACAACAACAACAACAACGTCGTCAGGCCGCCGTCTCCTCCTGGGAGGAGCTCGCCGCGGCCGTCCGCTCTCACTTTGGTGTAGAAGATGTCGACGGGGAACCTCCTGCCGGGGATCCGGAAGACGGGCGCGTCGTCGAAGAAGCAGGAGAAGCGCTCGGTGTCCAGCGTGGCGCTCGCCACCAGCACCTTCAGGTCGGCCCGGAACCTGGCGATGTCCTTGATCAGGCCGAACAGGATGTCGGTGTGCAGCGTCCGCTCGTGGGCCTCGTCGATGATGATGACGCTGCGGCGAGAGGACGGCGCGTCAAAGCCCCGCCGACCGCAGCGACGCGCCGCGCCGCGGCCGGCGGGCGGCGTTACCTGTAGCTGGCCAGGTCGGGCTCGGTGAGGAACTCGCGCAGCAGCATGCCGTCCGTCATGTACTTGAGCACCGTCCTCTCCGACGTGCAGTCCTCGAAGCGGATGCTGTAGCCCACCTGCAGGGGGCGACAGCGCTCGTTTACGAAGCCGCCGCAGGCGTCCGGTCCGTCCGAGCGCCGCCGCCGCCGCTCACCTCGTTCCCCAGCTTGACGCTCATCTCCTCCGCCACTCGCGCCGCCACCGACATGGCGGCCACGCGGCGGGGCTGCGTGCACCCGATCTTCATGCCGCCTTTGGTGTAGCCCTGAGGAGGAGGAGGGGGGTCAAAGGTCAGGACCGGGCGGGGGGCGCGTCGGGACCGCCGTCGGGACCGCCGTCGGGACCGCCGACACTCACGTCCTCCAGCAGGTACTGGGGGATCTGGGTGGTCTTGCCCGAGCCCGTCTCGCCCTCGATGACCAGGATCTGGTGCTCGTGGATGGCGGCCAGCAGGTCGTCGCGGTACGGGAAGATGGGGAGGCTGCGCCGCACCTCCTGCATGGACTGCTTCTTGAGCTCCGCCTGCGACAGCGCCGGCGCCGCGCGCTCCTGCCGGGCCAACAGAGGGCGCTCAGTCTCCCCGGAGACGGCCAGCCCCGCCCCCCGCCCCCCTTCGCCCCCCCTTCGCCCGCCTCACCTTCTCCAGCAGCGTCCCCTTCATGGTGATGGCGGTGCTGACGAAGTCGATCATCTCGTCCTCCTCCAGGATCAGCTGGTAGCGCTCCTGCTCGCGCCTCCTGCCCTGCTCGCGCTCCTTCTTGGCGCCGAAGCTGAGGGAGGCCGTCTTCAGCCGCTCCTCCTCCCAGCGGCCCTGCTCGCCTCCCAGCTCCATGGGCGCCTCCTCCAGCTCCAGCTCCCTCTGCGGCACCTCCTGCTCGGCCGGAGACGCGGCTCAGACGCCGGGTCTCCGGGACGCCGGCGCGCCGCCCCCTCCCACCCGGCGCCTCCTACCTTGCTCCTCTTCTCCTCGGGCATGTAGTAGCGGTTCTTGCGCTCCTCCTGCTCCTTGGCGCCGGCCTTCTTGTACTCCTTGGCCAGGTCGCGCAGCTCCCGCTTGTAGTCCAGCTCGCCCTTCTCCCGCGCCGTCAGGTCGTCCTTGGCGAACAGGTACTCGTCGTCGATGATCTCCGCCTCCAGGTCCTCCAGCTTCTCCTCCTCCCTCTTCTTCAGGTACTCCCAGCGAGAACGCTTCCTCAGCTCGGGCAGCTGCCGACACACCAGAGCAGACGCGCGTTTCTGAGGAGACGCCGCAGGACTTTCTGGTCTCCGTCCCCCCGAAAAACTTGCACCTACGATGTTCTTCTGGTCCTCCTCCACCATCTTCAGCCTCTTCTGAGCTTCCTCATAAGCCTGCAGACGAGAGGGGTTCGATGAGTACACGAAGGGGGGGGGGGGGGTGTCGGTCCGAGGACGGCGGGCGCCCGCTCTCCACCTTCTTGTCCGTCCTCTCGGCGATGTTCCTCGTCTTGTCTTTGTCCTTCTCGCGCACTCGCTGCGCGAAGGCGTCTCTCTCCTCGATGTCCTGCAGCCGCTCCCGCTCCTCCTTCTCCCACTCCTCCTCCTCCTCCTCCTCCTCCTCCTGCGCCTCCCCCCGCTCCCCTTTGCGCTGCGCTTGGCCCGACGACAGACTCCTGGAGCGAGAGCGAAAACGCGTCAGGCTGAAACTTCCTGATCGACTCCCGACGGTTTCGGCCCGTTTGTCTCCAAACTGCTGTTGCTATGGCGACCTGACGTGAGACACGCCCGCCGCGCTGAAACGACGGCTCCTCCTTGTTTGCGTTGCTCGTCCTTGAACTCATCACGGCTGTTAAACACGACTTCATGACGCCGCTCGACACCTTCCTCTTCCTGTCTTCATATCTCTAGAAAAGCTGTGAACACGTCGCGCTTCTCAGCTCCTACCACTGAACTGGTGTGTGTTTTGGATGTGCCGATCGCCGCCTCATACCTGTAGAACATCTGCGAACAGCCGAGTCTGAACTCGTCGGAAAGTGCGACTGTTTCCTCTGAGGAGTTCGATCCTGTTTACTAACCCTTTGTTGTTATTTACCGAGTCAGTCGGCCAATGAGCAGCTGGGGTTGGTTACCTGCCGGCGTCCTCGTCCTCGCTGGACGACGGGCTCCCCGCCTTCTGCCGGATGTGCCGGCGCTTGCCGCCTCGCTCTCGCTCGCGGCCCTTCTTGCTCTTGCCTCGCTCCTTCTCCGTCTGCTCGTCCTCGTCCTCGCTGTCCTCCAGCAGCGTGTACGTGCGGTTCTTCTTGTCCATCTCGATGGCTTGTCGCTCCAGCGCCCGAGACGGCTTCTCCGCCACCTGCTTCCGGGGGACCTGCGCAGGAAAGGACGGGGGGGGGCGCTCAGAGGCGGCGTTCAAGCGAGGCGAGCCAGACCTTCGGACCGGAACTCGCTCGGCACCTTGGTGTAAAGCTCCTTGGCGAAGGCCGTCACGCTCTGGTCCACGTCGATGGTTCCCGTCTCCTGCAGACGCGTCACGAAGTCCTCGGGACTGGACGCTTTGCGCGCGATGCCGATCATGAACTGGGACACGTAGCGGTCGCTCAGACCCAGGATGTCGTGGAGGCGGTCGTTGACCCACTGCTCCAGACCCGCCATGACGCCTGCAGAGCAGCACAGACAGCAGCTGAAGGGGGACAGGGAGGACACACGGGGGACAGGTCACGTGCCCCCCTCGGGATGGACACGGAGACACATAAGCCTGATTTTAGCTTCGTTTCCTACCGACACTGCTCAAGTGACAGAGACACAACGTGGCCATCAGACAGGAGTCTCATTTCCGTGTCAAATGCGGCTCAACAAGTGTTTTGCTTTCTTAACAAAAACCGAACTTTTAAAGTTGGTGCAAATTCGACCTGATTTTGCTCAGAACTTCGCATTAAAGTCTCATTTCAGTCCGCAGGTCTGTTGGACGGATAAACGTTTCCTCTCACTCGCGTCTCTGTGTTCAGAGTTTTATCGGACTTCGTAGTTTTCTGCCGTTTTTCTCTCCTCCGATGAGTTTAAAAATAACGTCGGAATCCTTCATTCAAAGCTTCAACTCGTCGTTTGTCGCTTACCGCTCTTGGAAAGCTTCAAACTTCGTCCGTGACAACGGGAGGCTAACCGCTAGCCGCCGGTGCTAAAAAAAAGTAGCGTTCCGTCAAAGGGAAGCGAATAGCGCCACCGTGCGGAGCCTCAGAGGAGAAAAACCTCTTTCTGATGTCGTGAGGAAACATGCAGCATTTTTGCACCGAAGAAAACAACAAGTTTCGGCTCCGTCTGAGCTTGTTTTGCTAGCTTAGCCACAGCCACGCTGAAGCGGAGTCCGTGACGTCACGAAGAAGCGCCGCTCCGTCAGCGACGGCGCCGCTTACTGCCCCCCTGTGGCCGCTCGGGGAACAGCAGCAGCAGAGGAAGCAGCAACCTGTTGAAAACGAGTTTTCTTCGGAAAGTACAACCGAATAAAGTTGCCACAGAAGTACTCACATGTGTACTTTCAGTTCCGCGTGAGAAAAAACAGGGAAACGTTTCAGTTTTACAACATACGCATGTGTTTTTTTTCTGTCCGTGCCGTCATTTACGCTCCTTTTCTATCTTGTCTATGGATGAATGATTTTGGACACTTTTCATCCCCCGTTTGTCCTGTGAAGTTTTATTTGGGACTCGAACCCGCGACCCAGAAACAGAGCCAACTGCTCTGAAGTGATGAGACTCAGCGTCTCTTCATCACCAGGTGGACCCGGGAGACCCTTTGGAGACCCTCCTTCTCCTCAGATCCACACCCAGAGTGAACGAGGCGGGGCTGGACGCAGGCTGCTCGCTGCACGAGCCCCGCAGACCTTCCGCCGTCGGTTGAGTTCCAGTTAAAGCGCCGCCCAACCGACAGCAGGAAGCGGCCTGACCACGGAGCGACAAGAGCGCTGCTCTGCGTGACTTTCCTCGGGACCCCCGCCGTGCCTGCCGCCGCTCATGGCCCCCCCGCGGCTCCCCCCACCACTGCTGCTGCTGCTGCTGCTGCTGTGCGCGGCGCGCTGCTGCTGCGCGTACCGGCCGGTCATCATCGTGCACGGACTGTTCGACGGACCCAAGCAGATGGAGAAGCTGTCGGAGTTCATCCAGCAGGTGAGGCGGTGGTCGCACCGACGGACGCACCGTCATCGAGTTTGACACTTCATCAAACTTGATGATGAACTCAGAATAAGTTGGACTTTCGGGTTTCTACAAGTGAGGAAGTCGGATTGGTTCAACGAGAAGCGCTTCAGTTCAGAGTCTTTGATGAGTTCTGTTGACGGGAGGAGTTGAGTCCGCTTGGCGGTGATGCTGCTGCTCCCAAACAACAACAAACCACCAGGAAACAATTATGAAGATAAGAGAAATGATCTGGGAAGGAGGCGAGAGTCAGCCGGTCTCCATGGAGACGGAGGAGGAGGCGATAAGAAGCCTTCCGGTGTTTCAGACCCTGACCCTCCTCGTGTCCCTCCTCGTGTCCCTCCTCGTGTCCGTCCCCGTGTCCGTCCCAGTTCCACCCGGGCACCGAGGTGTCGGTCATCGACGTGTTCAGCTACAAGTTCAGCCTGCGGAGCATGTGGAAGCAGGTCGGAGGCTTCAGGGACCAAATCCAGCCCATCATGCAGCGAGCTGCCGACGGCGTGCACCTGCTGTGCTTCTCACAAGGTCCTCACACACACACACACACACGACACACACACACACGAGCCTGAACCTTCTTCTTCTTCTGTTCCTGAAATGAAGGCGGTCTCGTCTGTCGAGCGCTCCTCGCCACGACTCCCAACCACAACGTCCACACCTTCGTGTCTCTGTCGTCGCCTCAGGCCGGACAGTACGGAGGTCAGTGGCAGCGGCGGGGGGGGGCGGAGTCACCGCTCGCGTGTCCCCCACGGCTCACGTTGACCCTCGAACCTTCTGCTCTGCAGTCACCGAGTACCTGAGGAAGGGCTTTCCATTGGCCCTTAAGGAGGAGGTGTACCTCCTCTGCTACAACAGGGTGGGACAGGCGACCTCCATCTGCAACTACTGGAAAGGTGAGGGGGCGGAGCTTGAGGCCTTGGCGAGGTCAACTCGGTGACACTCGAGACATCGTTTAAGACGTTTCGGCACAAACGTTCAACTGTCGTCCAGCAGAAATTGGAGAAGTTTAGGAACTGTAATTCTTCTGCTTAGGAGGGCGGGGCTTCAATGGATGGGCGGGGCTTCCGTGGATGGGCGGGGCTTCAGTGGATGGGCGGGGCTTCCGTGGATGGGCGGGGCCTCCGTAGGATTGATACCTGTACTTTCTCCTCAGATCCTCACCACAGGTCCAGGTACCTGGAGAAGAGCAACTTCCTGCCTCTGCTCAACGGAGACAAGCTGCACAAAGACACGAAAGGTTCCTCGGCCCTTTTTAGTTCCCAACACACGGCCTGGGAACCTCTGAGGAGGCCCCGAGGCTCTGCCTGCTCAGAGTGTCAAAGGAAAACCCAATTAGACACTTTCAAACTGCCTGATGCTCTTATTTTGAAAGCTGTTGGAAAAACGGTCCTTTCCTCATGTGAAATATTGATCACTGGTACTTTTTTATTCCTCCCCTCTCAGCCTGGAGGGAACAGTTCCTGCGAATCAGGAAGTTGGTGCTGATTGGAGGACCGGACGACGGCGTCATCACGCCGTGGCAGTCCAGGTTCGTCTCCTCCAAACGTCACGACTCTGACTTACGAACAGCAAAAAGAGAGAAGGCGTCTTTTTCTCGGAGAGTTCTGGGTACTTCCGAAGAACCGGACAGTCGAAATTCAGGGAAATCCACACTGAGGCGGCAGGAAGTGTGACAGGAAGGAGGCGCCGAGTCAGCGCCGCCTCATTCCCGCACCTGAACCGAGCGTTTCCTCTTTCAGCCTCTTCGGGTTCTACGACCAAAACGAGTGCGTGGTGGAAATGAGGAACCAGGAGGTGAGACACCTGCAGGAACCAGCTGCAGGTCCCGCCGCGGGCCGCCGGCGCCGCCGTCTCCAGTTTCTGTCAGGAAAACCTTGATAGAGCATCTTCCTGCCACTAATACATAGACAATAGAGCATTTTCCTCCTACTAATACATAGATTATAGAGCATCTTCCTCTTACTAATATACAGTTGATAGAGAATCTTCCTGCCCCTCATACATCAATTGTAGAGCATCTTCCTCCCACTAATACACAGACTATAGAGCATCTTCCTCCCACTAATACACAGACTATAGAGCATCTTCCTCCCACTAATACACAGACAATAGAGCATCTTCCTCCTACTAATACATGGATTATAGAGCATCTTCCTCCCACTAATACATAGATTATAGAGCATTTTCCTACTACTAATACACAATTGATAGAGCATCTTCCTGCCCCTCATACGTCAATGACAGAACATCTTCCTCCCACTAATGCACAGACTATAGAGCATCTTCCTCCTACTGATACACAGACTACAGAGCATCTTCCAGTTTCTCTGTGACGGAGGAACGAAGCAACCACTTCCTGTTCTGCTCTCGTCCTTCGACAGTTTTACAGGAACGACACGTTCGGGCTGCAGACGCTGGCGGCCCGCGGCGCCGTTTCGACGTGCGTCCACGCCGGCGTGAAGCACACTTCCTGGCACTCCAACGTGACGGTGTTCACGAGCTGCATCGAGAAGTGGCTGACGTGAAGGAGGGCGGCGCCGCCGGGAACAACCTGTGATTCCACTTCCTGTTTGACACAAGAAACTGCGACTGAACTTCCCCGATTGAAGGAACTTCATCCAACTTCGTGATTTTTTTACTCAGTTTTATTTGTTTCTTCTTTTTTTTTTAATCTTGTTTTGTTTTCTAATCTTGTTTCCAAATCCAGTGTGAATTTTAAAGGGTTAAGTCCACTTCAAACAGGAAGTTTGACCCTCCAAAATAAAAGTTTGCCTTCAGACACTTTGTGACTCTTGATAAGTGTTGGTACTAAATTCGTCCCCGAGCCTCATTTCACATGGTGTTATTTTAGTACCATCGCTTCACGAGACTCCCGTGTGACAGTCATACGTCACTGTGGCCACGAGAGGGCGACAGATGTCAGTACAGACTCTGCAGGTGCAGCCGAGCCCAAACTTTGTGTGTGTGTGCGTGCGTGTGTGTGTGTGTTGACCTTTCCGCTCTTCACACATGATCTGATCCGCTCACACAGACGCAGTCGGTCGTCAATAAAACGGATTTTCTGTTCGACTGAAAGTTCAGCTGCTGACTGTGCGCAGAACAAAACAACAGTCAAGTTGTTTTTATTTACATGTGACTTTTTTCATCATTTTATTGTGAAACACTGAATGTGCAACACGAAAGTTTTCAAAGAGAAAAAATAGAAATAAATATGAAAGATGGTTTTATTTTGAAATTTTGACGCTGCAGAACTTAAACCTCAACAGCGAAACTGAAGGTTTGTATGAAATTAAAACTGGTTAAAAAAATTTGAAACACTCGGAATCGATACTTTGATTTAGCAAAGAATAAACAACCAAACACGTCACAGAAGAACGAAGCGAAGAATAAATCACACAGGAAATCAAGTCGGAAGTTTCCAACCAGAAACGTCAGAGATGTTCCAGATGACGTGGCGAGAAAACGAGTTAAATGTGACAAACACGATCCGAAGGTTTTGTTTACCAAACAACGACCGGAACAAAGAGAAAAGAAGGAAAAACGAGCGTTGGAGCGACACAAACAGCCGTTGAGAGTTTTATTGTGTAAAGTTCTCCAGCCGACAGGTATGCGTGCTGACGTCATCGAGGTGACGCCCTCCCCGCCGCTCCGGTAGAGATTTTTCCGGTTTGGAAACTTCAAACTCGGCTCGTGTCCGGTGGAAGACGCCGACGTGACGCTGCGCTGCGCTCCGCTCCGGTCCCGCGGTGACGCTTCTCCCGGTGCGGCGGACGGCAGCGCGGAGCTCCGGCGGACACGTCGCGCGACGCCGACACGAAGGCAGGTTCTCCGCTCCGCTCGACACGGTCACAAAGTTCGCAGGCGGAGCTGCGGCGGAGGAACGTGGCGGTTCCGGACGGTTCCGGGCCAGCGGGACTGCGCCCGGCTCCGCCAGCCTGGCGGAGCGGCAGGCCGACGGAGCGGCAGCCTGCCGCTCTGCCGCTCTGCCGCTCTGCCGGCGTGGCCAGAGGTCGACGTGTCCGCCCTGTGGGGAGGGAGGCGCCGGCTCTGAGGCGGCCGCTCAGCGTGGCTCCGCCGCGGCTCCGCTCCGCCAGAGTCCCGCTGCAGGCGGAGCTCCGACAGCCGAGAGAGCGTCGCTGGACTGCGTTACTGACAGCGTTTCCGTCCCTTTCTGCGCACTGAACCAGCCGACGCAGAGACAGCAGCTCTGCAGCTTTCTGACCTGAACTGAATACTTGGCTCCTCCCCTCACAGGTGACGTCGGGCGGAGTCGAAGCGGTAGGTCGCCCTCCGTCCAGGATGCCGCGAGCCAAGAGCGACCTGTGCCGGATCTGCGGCGGCGACCTGCAGGGGAACCAGCGCCGCTGGCTGTTCGGGGGCCACAACAGGAAGAACGCGCCCGACCCCCCGACTGGGTCCCCGCGGGGGGGCCTGTCGCGCTCCTCGCAGAGCAGCCCGTGGGGTGAGCAGGCGTCCTGCCTCCGACCGGCGCCGGCGGCGTCCCGCGGCGGCGGCGCTCTGAGCGGCTCTCTTGTCTGGTGTCCCCGCAGGCAGCAGCTTGTCCCTGGCGTCCTCGGGGTCTCTGTCCAGGTCCCAGCTGTCCCTCAGCTCCTCCCCCTCCAAAGCCGCCGACCTGCTGGCCGTGCTCACCCACATCCTGGGGCGCTCCGTCGCCCGCGGCGACGACCGCGGCGAGTTCGTGTGCGGCAAGTGCGCCTGCGCGCTGGAGCGCGTCTTCAAGTTCGACTCGGTGATCTCGCGGGTGAAGGCGCTGTCCACGGAGCGTCTCCACAAGCTGATCCAGGAGCGGGACAAGATCCGGCAGTGGGTGAGGCAGAACTTCCGGCAGAGGGAGCCGCGGGGCGGCGAGGACGAGGACGAGGACGACGACGGCGGCGGCGGCGGCGAGGCGGAGAGGGAGGGCTACCGGGAGATGCTGCGGGACAACATGGCGCTGTCGGAGTACGAGTGCTGGTCGGAGCGCTGGGACATGTGTCCCTACTTCGTGAGGACGGGCAAGCGCTGCCGCAAGGGCAAAGGCTGCGAGGGCTGCGGCTCGCTGCGCGTCTCCGACTCCGACTACGAGTCCGTCTGCGGCGTCCCGCGCCACCTCCCCTTCCAGCCCTTCTCGCCGCTGTGCCGCGACAAGTCCCAGAGCATGCCGCTGCACTGGCGCCGGGCGCCGTCCGCCTGCTCCAGCCCCGCCTCGCTGGCCGGCTCCAGCCTGTCCCTGCACGCCTCGTCCCGCACCGTCTCCGTCCAGTCCCTGGACTCGCTGGACGGCCACGACCCCTTCGAGCGTCCCGCCCGGCGCCCGCTCGGCCCGCTGCTCCAGGAGCTCCGAGGCATCGCGGGGAAGCCGGTCAGCTCGCCGGCGGGCAGCAGGATCCCCGTCCGGCGGCGGCGGGGGGGAGGCGGGGGGACGCCGGCGTCCCCCGTCAGCAGGACGCTGAGCTTCAGCGAGAACGGCGTGGACGAGATGGACGGCGAGGACGGAGACGTGCTGACGGAGCTGAGGGACGAGTTTGTGCCGCTTCACCGAGAGGTGAGAGTCCGAAACCCGGCGGACGACTTTATTAGTGGGAGGAAGATGCTCCAAAAGCTGGAGATTAGTGGGAGGAAGATGCTCCAAAACATGGAGATTATTGGGAGGAAGATGCTCCAAAACCTGGAGGCTAGTGGGAGGAAGATGCTCCAAAACTTGGAGGTTAGTGGGAGGAAGATGCTCCAAAACCGGGAGGTTGGTGGGAGGA
>JASSRZ010000007.1:21213213-21223224 GCA_032164315.1 Malacoctenus gilli
CTGCGATGTTCAGATGTAGAAAATAAAACTTTATGCTGATTTAACGTAGTTTTCCTGCCGTTTTTTTAATCTTCCGGAAAACGGGCATCGACGAGTCCCACCTGGCGTCCAGGAAGCGCGACCTCAGGATCATGACGGCCTCGCAGGTGCTCTGCTTCAGCTGCGTCTGGATGGAGCTGAACTTGCGGTGGATGATGGCCACCATGCGCTCGATCTCCCGCGGCGTGACGGGCCGCGTGCGCGACTGCTCCCGCAGCAGGTTCATGACGTGGGTGGTGAACTCGGTGCAGGCCTGGCGGAGGAGGCGCACGACGACACACAGTGAAGGACGCAAATAACACACAACTGGGGGAGAAAATATCGCACAACTGGATTGTTTAGAAAAGACATTTAAATCCTCTAAAATGTGCAGTTAATTGAATCTCCTGCTTCAAATTGCAGAAAAACTTTAAATATCAGTTTGTTAGTCAGTCGTGATGTGTGTTATCAATTAAAACGTGTCTGTGGTTCCTGTTTCGACACACAAATGACAACAAAGCTGTACTTTTCTGCTCTTTGGTGGGTTTTTTTGGATCGTCTACACGTCCTAACTGAAGCCCCTTTCGCACAGAGGATCGGCGGGACGCCGGGTTGAATTCCCGCCGTCGAGCCACCGCGAAAGCGAACAGAAGCGGCGACACGACTGAGAGCAGACGTACGAAACGAGCGCTTTGCGTTCCCGGTGAAGGTTCTGTCGCGTTCCCCGTCTGCTCTGAGGGAGAGCAGCTCCCGCACCTCCACACACGTGGAGAAAGAACGTCTGTTGTCTCTTGAACATTAAAGCCTCCGCGTGCTCAACGCCTCCGTTAATCGCCGCCGTGCTCTCAGACGGGACGCCGTCGTAGAGACAGAGCGTCTGTGTGAAAGGGGGCTTCGAATTAGTGGGTTAGTTCACCTGCAGAAATAAAGAGTAGCCCCCCCCCAAAATGAACACATGAAGACTGGGAGTGACGCTCTCTGGAGAGCGAGCACGCCTCTGTCTAGACTCCTGGCAGGCAGCACAGCACAGCACAGGCAAGCGTGTACAGGCAGTGTGAGCGTCCTGTGGCGACACGGTACCTGCTCATACTTCTCCAGCTCAGTGTGGTAGATACTGCGAATCTGGCTCAACTTGCTTTTGTAGTCGGAGTGCTCGAGCGAGCTGTCGGGCGACATCCCTCCCGAGCTGGTGGCCGCCGACACGGCGGCGGCCGCCCCGCCGCCTTTCTCCGGGCCGGCCACGCCCTCCGCCAGGAGCATGTTGTCCAGGCGCACCAGCTGAGGGTCCTGAGGCTCCTCCTCCTGGTTGTTCCTCATCGAGAGGCCTGGAAGACGGCGAGAAAAGCGGATTTTACGTTGCTCGGACAAACTTCGGGACACGAAAAACGATAAAAATTAATTAAATCCTGCTTCTTTCTGCTTTTACACCACTTTAAACCTTTTCTTTTGTGCTTTTTAATCATTATTTTAACCTCTTCTAAGACAACAAACCTGGACCTCTCACCTTCACGTCGCCAAATCAAGTTTAACATGATAAAAAAACGAAACTTTGCTTGAAAACAACCAAGTTCAAGCAGGTTTTTCAACGAGCCGACCGGCTGCAGGTTTCAGCTCAGCGCGACAACAGCAGAAACTCGCTGCTCCCCAAAACAAACAGCCGCATTGTGAGCGGGAGCGGCGGCGGCGGCGCCTGAACAAACACCCCACGTACCAGTTTTTTCCTTGATCTCACACAAAACGCTGAACAACGCCGGCTTCATTCGGTGGCAGTTGAGCGCATGTTTCCTGCGGAGAAGAAGAAGAAGAAGAGGAGAACGTGTTCGCCGTGTTTCAACGCAACATCGGCTGTTTGTGTACATATTTCAGGAAATCATGGTCAGAGAGAGACTGAAACTCGTTGTGTTTTCTTTGTGCCGGTATTTCGTTATCTCGCAAAGCGAGATTGTGACATCACACGCGACTCGTTTCACTGCGGCGACACGCTGCACTGACATGGGCAGGAAGCCATTGATTCATACAGGTGATACCGTCACAGACATACGAACAGCATCAGCGTGAACACATGAATTTGTCGTGTTGTTGTGCAGGAGGGTTCCTAAGTTCCTACAGGTGTAAATACTTCCTGTGGTAGGCAGAGCGAGTACAGTAATATTGTAGTATTTGTTTATCACACGTCTTATTGTTATCAGAATTTTGAATAACTATCATGTTAATATCGTGTGACATTATAACAAAATACTGAGTGTTTGAATGGACAAAACAAAGCAGAAGGCATCAAAACAAAGTCAATCAGTCAAAGTGTCTCCTTCACAGTTAAAATTGCACTTTTTGTACAGTTATTCACCTATTAATTTAGTTTATTCACTCTTTTATTTTGTATTTTGTACTTAGTATTTAACTTTAGCGCTTTCTACTGTAACTGGTGTTTTTTCTCGCTGCTGCTGTACCACAGTACTTTCCCAGACTGGGATGAATAAAGTACTTTTCTACTCTATTCTACCCAAATTCTTCAGAAAACCATCCGAATCCCATTAATTACTATAAAAACACAACCTGCAGGGCTGAGTAGTACTTATATTACTTTGTTAATGGGGGCGTTACTGGTGTGACAGCGGGGGGGGGGGTCACTGGCGCGTGAGCCGCGGTGACAACATGCAAATGAACCAAAACAAACGCAAAATAAGTGACAGACCAGCTGCAGAGCTAGTTTAGCACATGCTAACCCCAAATGTGTCCAAACATGACACGTTCCCACCGAGCGACTCCGTCAAAACCAACCAGCGTCTGATTTTAATCGCAACGTCTGTTTTCAGAGTGTTTTAATCCAAAAACACGGCGCGGTTTCCTGGTGGTTTTTTGTCAGAGAATGAGCAGTGTGTTAGCTGCCTGGTGTAGCATGAGCTAGTTAGCTTAGCACGCTAACAATAGCAACGTTTAAAGAGTGGCTGTTTAAAAAAAAAAAAAGGCGACTTCGAGGAAACGCAAGAAAACAAGTCCTGAACGGAGCGGCTGTTCGTGCGGACGGACGGTGACTGAAGTAACTCGGCGAGCTAACAGGCTAACCAGCTAGCCACGGGCTAAGCCAAACAATAGAGTGAAGTTGGGGAAACTTTGACACAAGACACACGAACAGCCCCGAAATCCGCCGCAGCGTGAAAAAGGCTAAAAAAAAACGTCACCGAGCCGCGTCACTAACTTGGCCTGCGCCTCGTCCAAACTTTGGTCGGTGATGGTCATGATCTGCTGCAGGATGTCCCCGATGTCTCTGCGGCTTTCGTGGCCGTTCTCGGCGCCCTCCAGGCCCGCCTCGGCTCCGTCGGACCGGTGCTGGTGCACCGAGTTGAGGGCGTGCATCCCGGGGTGGCCGCTCACGCCGAGGCCGCGGCCGTTGGACGGCCCGCTGCCCGTCAGAGGCTGCTGCTGCTGCAACATCTTCAGCGACGCGCAGTGGCGACGACTGCCGCTGCCGGAGCGCGCTCGGAGACGGCACGGCTCACACACACACTCACACACACACACACACAGAGTCAGAGCCGAGGCGCCGCACCAGACGCCCCCTAGCGGCGGGATGGAGCACCAACACGGCCAGTGGCGTGCTCACACCCGCGGAGGGGGGGGGGGGGGCCCAGGTGGAGAACACGGTCCTGCTGGGGTGGCCAGCTGCTCTTTTTGGGCTTATTGCAGCAATAAAAAAACAATAAATATCTCTTTTATCTTCTCTTACTAACACAAACTTTGAATAACGTGTTCAGCATCGTCTTTTCTGTGTGTGAGGTGATGAGCGAGGTCGGTAACAGCCGGTAACACAACTTGGAAGTGGCTCCATCGTCCGTCGCTGTCCTGGGTGTCTCCACACTCAGCGCACGGAGCAGGTGGAGCTGCAGCGTCTCAAGCAGCAGCAGGGTGGCGCTGTGGAGCGCTCGTCTGGGCCGTTTAACGTCGATGAAGTCGCTCGTTTCCTGCTTTCTGCTTAACCTCTTTTAACCCCCATTAAATATACATTTTCCCCCCAAATCATATTTCCGAAAAACCATGCAGTGGTGTTCTTTATTATGTTTTCCTACTAGTGACATCAATCATTTTCACCGTAGTTAATTAACCTTAACTGCCGATTTCCGGTATTCCCGATTTTGGGAATTTTTTCCAACTTTAAAACCATTTTTCTGAAAAAGTATTAGTCCAATTCTCATGAAATTTGCAGTAGTTCATCCCGGGACTATGATCTGTGGGCTGAAGTAGCAATATCCTCCCAGCTGTCATACTTTCCAAAATACAGACGTGTGAATATTTAATTAGGTGCAGAATTTAATAAAATTAGGAAATATTCATTTTTAATTTAGTTTTTGTAGTAATATCAATGTATCTTTAGTTCAGGACATGGACAATACCCTAATCTACCTGTATACCAAAGTTTATAACTTAATCTGTGTTGGTTTTGATGGTATTACAATTCAAAGAGTTCCTGTTATATCAGGTATTCTTGATCATCTTGAATCTAATTTATTTTTTGAGTAAAAAAAATGTTGCAGAATAATTTTCAACTAAGTCAGAGCTTTAAAATGAGGTCTTGTTTACATGGACACAAGTTTGTACTTCTCGCTCGCCGTGATTCACCGATTCGGTGACTTCTGCCTGCTGTGGGAGGAAACAGCGCCCCCTCAGGCCACTTAGCGAACTGCATTATTGCTGTGCGCTCATTATCGAGACTCCTTAATTGAGACAGAAAAGTTACCTTTTCAAGTGTGTGTGTGTGTGTGTGTGTGTGTGTGTGTGTGTGTGTGTGTGTGTGTGTGTGTGTGTGTGTGTGTGTGTGTGATCCTCAGATGAGCAGCGGTGACTTCTCCTTCCTCTGACACCGATCATCTTCTCCGCGTCTCGCTCCACTTCCGCTGGCGCCGCCAGTCAACAGGAAGTGAGCTGAGACCGCAGCGGTGTCGGAGGAGCCGCTCGGCGTGTTTCCACACGCTGCCGACGTGTCTGACACGACCCGGGGGCGCGCGCGCGGCTGCAAAGACGTGCTGCAGCTGCACTGACCAATAGGCACCGCAGGGGGGGAGGAGGAGGGGGGAGGACAGGGGGGGGAGAGTGAGCGCTGGAAGTGTCACATTTGTTGAGTTGTCAGATGTGGGTCTAATAAATAGGGGTGAGCTGCGCGAAGAGGAACAGGAAGAGACGCAGGGAGGCAGACGGGGGGGGAGCGCGCGTCACGGCGGCGCGTGAAGGCGTCCGGAGCTGCTGCGCCGCCGCCGTCTTCCTGATTTGTTGACTTATTGACAAGCAGCGAGCGGCTGACATGCAGGGCGCAGCGCGCGGCCGCTCCGGCGCACGGCGGTGATCTGAAACGCACGCTGCTGAGAAAAAGGTGAGAGAGCGCGAAAAACTCGTGGCGGGAAAGGTGGCGTCGGGTCAGAGTGGTCCAGTTTTGGGGAGGGGGGGGGTGGTTTTCAGACAAACTGGTGGGGAACTCAACGAGTTACGCGAGAGACGCTCTCGGTTGAAGGTAGAGGAGGGAAACCTGGAGGGGAACATCTGTAGGCAGCAACATGCCAGAACCTGCTCCACCCGTTTCTCCTCCATTAGGCGGCGGGAGGAAAACACAGCTGCTCCTCGGCCTCCTGCTGCCTGTAAACACTGCAGCATTAACAGCAGCATTCACAGGTCGCGGGTCGGCTGATGAGATGTTTGACCTCGTCTCCGCTCCTCTTTGTCCCCATCCGCCAGGACTTTGACAGCCAGGACAACCAGAGACAGACATGGCCGAGGAGGAGGCGCTGCCGGAGCTCTTCATCGCCGAGGACCGAGACGCGGCGAGCGGCGAGAATGAGGAAGAGGAACATGCGGCGCAGGACGGAGCGGGCGACGCGAGGGAGGCGCACTCGGTGGAGCGAGGAGACGGAGGACCAGAGGACACGACGGGGGACACGCAGGGGGCCATGGGGGGCGCCGGTCCGACAGAGGAGGAGGAGGAGGAGGTGCAGAGTGACCCCCAGCTGGACCTGGACCAGCTGAGTCCCCCCGACAAAGAGGAGGAGGACGAGGAGGACCCGAGGAAGGTCAGTGCAGGTCCCCGCGGTGGGTCTCGGAGTGAAGCGGCGTGGCTCTGCTGTGCCGACAAACAGCCGCTCGCCCGCCCGCCCGCCCGCCCGCTCGCCCGCTCGCCGGCCTGCGCCGCCCACACGTGTGTGTGTGTGTGTGTGTGTGTGTGTGTGTGTGTGTCCTCGCTCGCAGGCTCGCCGGTTAACCCCCGACTTCCCGGAGGCGCTCTACGAGCTGCTGTGCACGCTGCAGGAGGGCCGGCGGCTCAACGACCAGCGCTGCTCCTTCAGGCTGGAGGGCGGCGTCCCCCGCAGGAGGTGCCACTCCGAGCCCAACACCAACAAGCCGGCGCACCGAGGTGGGTGTGTGAGTCTGTGTGTGTGAGTCTGTGTGTGTGTGTTTGATTGTGTGTGTGTTTGATTGTGTGTGTGTGTGTGTGTCTGTGTGTGTGTGTCTGTGTGTGTGTGTCTGTGTGTGCATGAGTGCGTGAGTGAGTGTGTGAGGTTATGTGTGTGGTGTGTGTCTGTGTGTGCGTGAGTGCGTGAGTGTGTGTGTGGTGTGATTGCGTGTGTGTGTGTGTGTGTGGTGTGATTGTGTGTATGTCTGTGTGTGCGCATGCGTGCGTGCGTGTGTGTGTGCCTCTGTATTTGGTGTGTGTGTGTGTGTTTTTGTGTGTGTGCATGTTTGTGTGTGTTTTTGTGTGTGTGTGTGTGTGTGTTTTTGTGTGTGTGTGTGTGCGTATGTGTGTGTGGTGAGTGTGTTTGGGTGTGCGTGGGGGGGGGGCGGGGTTGAACGTTCTGTGATGTGAAATCGCCAACTCAGGCTGAACAGGCAGAAAACTCGCATGTAGACGGACCTTCGACTCACTTTACATGGTCACATACACACACACACACACACACACACACACACACACGCGCACACACACACGGACCCCCCCCCCCAACACCACCCCTTTCAACACAGCCCCTCAAACCTCCAGCTGCTCCCCTGCTGCTGAACTGTTGCAACTTCACACTCGTGTCACAGCTGAGGTCAGAGGTCAAAGGTCAGAGGTGGAGCGTTACTTGAGGTCGTACTCACCTCAGTGACAATCAGCCGCAGAGTAGAGTAGAGTAGAGTAGAGTCAAGTGGCAACAGCAGCTGAAGTCTGACTAATAACTTAACCTGAGTTTAACTTAGCCTGACTTGACCTCTTTGTCTTGTCTCCGCCCCCCCCCGCCCCCCCCCCCCACAGTGGTCTTCTCCTCCCTGACGTCGCTGCAGAGGGAGGAGTTCTTCGAGCTGGTGGCCACCTCGCAGGCGCGGCGGCTGGACGACCAGCGGGCGCCGCTCGCCACGTCGCTGCCGCCCAAAAGCAAAAGCAGAAGCATCCGAGGCAGCTTCAAGCAGCTGTCGCTCGTGAGGAAGCCCGCCGCCGCCGCCGCTGCCGCGGCAACGGGGGCCACGGCGGCGGCGGCGGCGGCGGCGCCCAAAGAGGATCTGTACAACATGATACTGACGACGCAGGTGAGCACACGGAGGGCGGAGTCACGTCACCGCGTCACACGTTATAAATCGGGCGTCGGTTCAGCTCAGCCATAACATTATGACCAGCTGAACCTCCGCGTAGGGCATAGTTCTGCAGCAGACGACGAGGTGACCCCCGTCCCCCTGCTGCTGAGGGTGGTCATAATGTTGTGGCTGTCCCCCGCTCCGTCCTTGACGCTGCGTCTCTGTCCCCGTCCTGCCGCAGGCTCAGGGGAGGCTGGAGGACCAGCGCAGCCGGGCGCCGGGACCCATGGACGACGAGGACTTCTTCTCGCTGCTCCTGAAGGTCCAGGGGGGCCGCATGGAGGAGCAGAGGACCTCGCTGCCCTGCCTGCTGCAGACCTGAGGCGGCGGCGGCGGGGGTGGGCGGGGCCTCACGCTGCTCCCGTCGCTTCATCCTGATGATGCTCTCCGGGGGGGAATTCCTGCCGCCGGATCCCTTCCTTTTCAGTGTTAAAGTTGGCAAAACTGTGGCGGAAAAAGTTTCCCGCGCGATGGCGAGTCGACGACGCGTTTGCTTCATTTCGTTTCCCGATCAAAACAAGCTGTTGTTGTTTTTGGCTGTCAGTGTTTGTACGGTGACCAGAGGGTCTGCGCCTCGCCACGGCGCCCCCCTCGCCCCCCCCCTCTGGTCTCTTCTTTGTGGGGTGCGTTCCAATTCCTTTCTTAATCCTCAACCTTGACCCTCGTTCCTCAAGACGCGCGCTTGAGGAGCGAGTTTTAGGAACGAAACGGCCGAGGCGTGTCGGGCACCGACCTTGAAAGTAAGGCTTACCCAGAATGCATTGCGTTATTTACAGTTAAAACGGCGAGATACAAATGTATTTTCTTTAATAGAGATATAAATACTACGAAAAACTTGGTATTCTCGTAGATTAGGCCCATGTCATGGATTAGTGACCTCATTGTTACGTAAATTTCTTCTTTATTTGACGATCTTTCGTCAAGAGCGGCCTGCAGCGGTATTGTTGCTACGGCAACGGCTTCTTCTCTTCGGACTCAACGCCGCGTTGGCGTAACGCTGCCCCCTATCGACTGAGGAAGTATCTGCATTTAAGGAGTGTTTGTAGCCGTTAACACTTGGTTTTGAGGGTCAAGAATGAGGGTTGAGGATTAAGGGAGAGAATTGGAATGGGGCCCAAGGAAGAGAATTGGAATGGGGCCGTACAGTGGGTCGTTCCACACACCGGCAGGACCTCACTCGGCTCCACTGTCTCTGCACAATAAACCAAAACGTTGTTTCAAGCGTTTGCGTCTCCGTTTGTATTAAACTTTTTCGTGCTGAAGCTTTTCGAAGCGATCGAAAGACTCAAACAATCTACTTTTGGTGCGTTTTTGGTGTTTAATTCAACAAGTTCAGATTCGTTCGACGTCACGCTGACGGCGCAGTTTCGAAATCCTGCATCTGTCGCACCTTTTGCACCGGACTCGAAGCGAGTTTCTTTGTGTCGAGCGCTGATGCGTGACGTTTCGTGGGGGCGGGACCACGAGGTGTCGCTTCCTCAAACTGAGGCGGCGCAAGTTTGTGCAACAGGCGCTGGAAACGGCCGAAAAAGGCAGACAGGAACTCGTCGACTTGTGAAAGAGCCGAACAGGAAGCGGCGCCGCTGAACCCTCTGAACGCGTCTCACTTCCACTTTTTCTCGCATGAAGCGAGCGGAGCGCGGCTCCCTTTTTTTTCCGTCGGTGGCTCCAGCGAGTTGGAGAAAAAACGGTCGTTTTTAAAAGTCGTCGCGACGTTTGAACGTCTGTTGATGTTCGGGTTTTTATTTGGATCGATTTAAAGACTCCGTTTTGGGTGATTTACTGCAGCTGTGGGGGAACCAGAGGGTGAACACATGATTCATGTCGACGGGACGTTCTGATTGGCTGACGGTGGATGTTTGCAGGGTTCAGAAAGTCAAGCCACAGCTGATCCCACCCACTCACCCACCCACTCACCCCTGCCCCCCCCCCCTCCCTCGCTGCGCATCACTCTTCTTCTTCCTTCTTTCGACGGAACAGCCTGTTGAACCCTCCAGGGTTCCTCGTCTAGTTCCCTGAGGTTCTCCTCGAGGAGGCGGTCCCTCTGATCCAGCAGGGTCCTGTGAACTACTTGGTTCCTCCGTCTGGGACAGTTCTTCCATCTGAGGCTGTCTGATTACAGCTTCAGGAACTTTTTTCAACACCAGGAAGTGGACGAGTAGTTCCCTCCTTCCTGTCAGGCTGATCGTCACGGATCCAGCCTTCAGACTGCCAGGAACCAAGTTCAGTCTCAAGCAGAACTTGATGAGTTTTTGCTGTTTAGAGTCAAAATAATCAGAATACACAGTCTATAAGTACTCAGTGATTAAAGTAGTTGAAGTAAATCATCTCTTGAGACAGTATTGACGCAATAAAGCTGTTGTGAAACAGCGTCTGAATCATCAAGTCACAGATTGAAGCGTT
>JASSRZ010000008.1:0-47810 GCA_032164315.1 Malacoctenus gilli
GGCTCTTACATAATCATGAAATGCTCGATTTGCTTTTGAAAGGACGTTCAAGAGAAGCAATAATTAGGAAGCGTCAATGCTGGAATTAGTCACCTCCTTCAGGTTCTTCTCATGGTGCCTGTTAGAGACGGGCTGCAGAGAAAGCAAGCGAGTGCAGCCAAGAGTCGGCCAATTACTGTGAAAGGTTATCAGTCGGAGCTGGAGTGTAGTTGACTAATGCTTAATTCGGCACCAACCACTAATCCTGGAGGGAGATCAATAAAGCATAATTATACTTTATGAATTAAGTTTCTTTCCACTTTGGGAAACAAAACAAGTGTCTTAGAGCTCTCAGATGGTCGGTTGTCTTCTAACTGAAAGATTTGTGGTTCGATTATAAAGTTTTGGTGTTTAGTGCTTGTGTGTCAGAGAAGGTCATTGGTTCGAACCCAGGCCACCTGTCCAATGTGTAGCTTTCCTATGCCGGGAGCGTCTCCAGCACCTCCCACAACCTTGAAATGGAGTTAAGCAGTGCAGATGATAAATGAATGAATGAATGAATAAATGCATTGATTCCTGTTTCTGCTGGTTAAATTATCCATAATGAGGTGTTGAAGTGTGTGACAGTTCACATAAATAAGACAAATAAAATCTTGTTTCCTCACAACTGGAACCATCTTCATGTAATCGGTTGATATTCACGAGGCTGAAAACTGACCGCCGCATTGTCTTCCTGACCTTTAGCAAACACACGCAGTCTCCTGAGTGCACGTGAAGCAACAGCACTCGACTCATGTGGTGTTTTAAAGGTTTCATGTGCAGTCACATTACCGCTCCTCCGCCGGGGTGACGTACTGCAGGAGCCGCACATCGCTGCCGCTGACCGAGTGGACGATCAGGACGCAGAATAGACTTTTTGTTTGCAGCCTGATAACACGTAGAGCCCATGACTGGATGTAAAGACCCATGGGGGATTAAGACGTCACCAAAAATGCATGCTGCCAGTATGAAAAGAACTTAGCAGTATCGTTGTGGTTGGTGAGTTACAGCGAGTGATGTCAGCCCGAAAAGCGCCTGCAGCTGCAGTTCCTCTGAACAAACCAGGTGAACCACTCGTGGAATGTCAAACTGGAACCCAGGGACTTAATGTGACTCAGCTGCATGCACATGAACACACAGTTTGTTACTTTATAATAACTATAATTATGCTCATGCCGCTAAAGATTTATTAGGATATGGTGGCTTCAGAGTCATTAAAATGTGAGTAGTTATTGACAGACTTCTGACACTTTTCATAAAAAATAGCTTAATCTCAGGATGCCACACGGTTTGTTTTTGTCTGAAATATGTGGTAACTCTGGTCTGTAACTGGATAATTGGACTGCGGTTGCCTGTGATGACTAATATATTTGCACACTGCTTTTTTGTCTCCTTTCAGATCGTTCTCATAAACTGGACAACAGCAGCAAGCTTGGAGCTTTAGTTATATGATGATAAAGCCATAAAGTATAAAAACATCCCTGTTTTCACTTATGTAGTTGAGTGAGTGACCAGCTTAGCGAGATAAAGTTCTTTTTATTTACTATTTCTTTGCATTTGGGTATTTTTTGAATAGTCAAGGTATCATTAATAGTCTTGAAGTTGTGGTTTTGAAAAGTATGTATGCTAAATCCATTTAGCACCCAACCCTGAACCCAAAGCCTTTTGTCTTTCAGTCAGTCAGTTGTTAACTGTTATTTAAATGTTTCAGCTTCAGGTTCTACTTTGGTTTCGTCACACTGTGAAACGTGAGCATTAAAACGAAGAGAAAAAGTAAAAAATTTGAGAAATGATCATTGGAATATTCAAAATACCCCCCCCAAAACAGAGACCGACTAAAATTAGTGAAAAAACAAGAATAAATATCCAACTGTGATTTATCAAAACCCCTAAAAACATGTTCAAAGGATCTAACTTGTACATGTTAAAGTGTATTTAGACTTCTGTCTCTGCAGGACACACTTCCACTGTGACCTGAATAACCTCAACAGCTTAAAGTTTGTTTCGATGCTTGATGATTTGTCACCAAGCTTTAATGAGCGTCTATACAGCGTTAGGCTGTCCCGTCTGCGTCCTTCTGCGCGGCTCATTGTGCAACCTGAAGAAGAGCTTCCCGCCAGCCGACCTGAACCAGGCGGCTGTGCCAGTCACGTAACCTGGTGACACGAAAAGCAGCGATTGAGATGTGGCGAGTCGGGGGAAAACAGGAAGAAGCGTTATATTCGTGGTAAATTTCCAGTTGAACATGAATGAATAAATAACCTAAATCCGTGCAGTTTGTTTCCACTTGCTCTGCGTGTATGATTAACTGTGCCGACTGGACTGGAGAATCTGCTGTCTCAGTGGAAGAAATGCTGCTGAGCTCAGAAAACTTTCAGCTACTGTAGCGGAAGGTCTTATGCAACCCCGTGAGTCTGTTTTGTCCAAAAAACTTACCATATGTGCGAAAAATAGAGGCTGAGAAAAAAGGCCTTTTCAAACTTTGCTGAGCAGCCGGTTGATGTGAAAAAGGAGCTGAAGAGGAGTTGAGTCACTGAATTATGTAAAACTAATTAACCCTTGATGTTCCTCGACACTAAAATGACACGTTTATCAGCTTTAAGTGGGAAATAAAACAAAGCAACAACTTGAGTGGTTACGTGAGCAAAGACCCCGATGGTGCATCATGGTGCAGCTCACCCAGTCTGACCTGTTAGGTCATATTTTGCCGGCACTTCCTGATTGCTTTTTGTTCTGAAATTCTTCTCTCCGTCCTGTTTAAGTCATTCTTCATCTACCGAAGGCCGCTGACGTCACCCGGCGTTATTGCCAGTCTCCCTCTTACATAAACCACAAGGCCGGAGCGGCGGAGGAAACGCAAATCCTCCCGCGCGACCAAAAAGCTCTTTAGCTCGGGCACGGCTGCCCACCGGCTCGACCTCGGACGAGACGCGAATGGCGTTTACTTCTCCGCCGCTGATTCTGTTTCCCTCTCTTTTGTCTACCCTTTTTTTCCTCCGTCACAGCCTGCATCGGCGGGATCAGACCGCGGGCGCTGACGCTGGCCTACTCAGACGACGGCGTTGCATAAGAAGCGGGCGTTTTCTTCCCCCCCCCCCCCTTTGCCCATCTATGCTGGTGTATCTGGGTTAATGCTGCCGCAGCTTCACTGAGGGGACCGAACGAAGTCACACACAGATAAGAGGAGGGAGGATGTTCTTATATTTACATACGGGGAGGCATTACAGCCCTGATCTCATAACAGAATAAGCTCTTCATGTAACCTTGAAAGCTGTACTGTTAATACTGAGAAGAGCAAAAAAATAGAAACGCACCCAAACTTCCTGAATTCAAAGGCTTGTTTCTAAAGACGGATGCGGTGGTTCCCAGTCTGGAACCCATTTCAAGGTGAAGCAGCATCTGGAGAGGTTGACGAACCATTTCAATTGAAAAGTCCTCCCTTAAACTGATGTACCACAATCATATTTTTACCAGTTCTTACATAAATTACGACCTCAGGCACACACATCACTACGTAGTCACCAGACGTTTGACTTCTTGCCCAATGACACCTCAGCCGATGGACAGGATGTGGTGGGGATCGAACCTCCACCATCGTGCACTGAAAAAGGCAACCTGCTCTACCGCCTGAGCCTCAGCCACCCTCAGATAAGGACTGAATTTGCGCCGCCGTACCGATGCTGACGGATGTGGCCTCTCGTGGGAGGCCTGTCGGCTTCGGTTCGGTCGTCCTCTGAGAGGTGAGAGCTGTGATTCACATCCGCCGGACAGCTGATGGATGAGAAACTCGGCGTTTCGCTCTCGCCTTTTAAATTCTCCGTCGAGCGCGGTGTTAGGAGTGATGCGGCGGGACAGGCTGGGCTGAAGGCACGATTTTAACTGCTCTGCCTCAGTCGAACCATGAAATAGGAGATTTAAAACCACTTAAAATGCCGGTATTCAGCTTTTGTACCAGCCGTAAATCTTTATGGACACAAGGACCGACAAACAGACATGAAATCAGAGTAAGTAGGAGCTTACAAGGGGCCTTCGGAGGCATCATAACAGTTTTTTAAGTGGAAGTTGATGCTTTTTTTTATGTATTCATGGTCAGAATGGTGTTGTGTGTGGAAACTGAAGTGTGGCTCTATGTCGATGATGTTTTTGCCTCTCTTTTTGGTCTTGTGAGAGCTTCCAGTTCTGCTCCCAGTGGGAAGATCTGATCAGGACGTCTGCTGGGTATTTAAGACAAGCCTGGCCAACATCCGGACAAGCCCAGGTCTGGACCTGCTGCAGAGATTATGTCTCTCAACTGGTCTGAAAGTGGTTTTTGGTAAAAAACATATTCAGACAACACAATCGTGCTGAAGCCAATTGATCCAAGCAAACAGAACAAGGACCACTAGACACAAATGTGACCCGACCAGCCGGACAATACCTGAGTCGAAAACTGGTGAAAAACACAGAACGAGGTTATGAGAGTCCGATAGAGATCAAGAACACGCAAGTGTTATGAAAGAGCGAACATCGTCCTGAGGCGATGATGGCGATGCCATTCCCTGTCAGACACCACCTCATTTTATTATTACACAACCACCCCCCTCCCCCCTCCACCCCACTTGGTCCTGCCGCTGGGATCTGACCTCAGTAAACACCATGTCCTGACTCGTTTTCTTGAGCTACGCACTGCGTCGCTTCCGCTTCACGTTACAGAAAGAGATGCGACGAATTACGGTCTCATAACACGTCCGGCTTTGGCTTTATAACCTGATTACAGCCTGGCTGTGTGGCCCACTTCAGATCAGTTGCAGAAATTGAATAGGGCATTTTTAATATTAATGCAGATTGTGTAATCTTGATTCTTTCAACATGATCCCTGATGCCCGGCTTCTTACCAGCTGGTACCACTTTGACACCCTCCAGATGCAAAAACTCAAAGACCACATGGAGGGCCGAATTACTTGATTAAATCTTCTTTGCCAATTTGGATTTAACTCGACCAAAGTGAAGGCTGCAGAGAAAGAGAGAGAGAGCGAGAGGGAGACTGTTGAAGGACCGCCGGGCATCTCATCCCCGTCTCCTCTGCCGCTCATGTTCCTACTTATGTAAGAGTTCTCAGGGAGTAATTGAATCATCCGTGTACTGTACGATGTCGCAAGCCAAAAGCTGCGACATCCAGCGCCGGGTGTTGGGTCGGCTTTCTGTCACTTATTAATATATGACTGATTATTTTGCGAGTCGTGCTCCAGCAAACGCCACTTCTTTCACAGTTGCTTGGAAGTAGGCGGCGGTGAAGTGTCGGAGAAGCAGCGAAGGTCGAACAGGAAGATGAATCGAGAAGCGTCTGAAAACACAAGTGGTAGCGGATAGTGCGGTTTGGACGATGGTTCCACACGACAGTTGTGAGGTTCAGTTATTGGCCCTTTTTTTTAACTTACTGTTTGAAGAGCTTGAATGCACCTGCTGGAAATCGTAGACACGTATCGTGGGGCCAAGCGGTCATTGCAGTTGTGAATAGAGCAAAGTTGTTATTAGCAAGGCACAGTTTGTAAAGCAGCCAGATGTGAAAGTAGACACAGTAAGAGCGTTGTTGTGTTTATTATATTCAAGAAAGAATTTGTGACCAACGAAACAATCCAAGCCTTTACTATCACCTAAACATACAATGAGGCCTCAGATGGTTTCATGTCTAACCCGTTTACATTGTCAGCCACCTGCTTATTAAGGAGTTCTTCATTCTTGGAAGGGAAGCCCTGTTGGAGACAGTGTCGCTTCTGTTTTACAGGTCGGCGTCAGATTACAGAGGCAGATAAACCCACTGAAAGGCGACACTTTGGTATCGCATGATCAGGCTGTGGTCTAATTATGTATATGGTTCCCCCGCTCACTCTGTTCATGGTCCTCGGTTTCACCGATTTGCTTGATTAACCGTTTGGCTTTCTTCCAGCTGATCGAGAAGCACTGTTTTTGATAAATGAACTACACGTTGAACAATATGTGTTAGTTTACATATATTTCAGGTTCTATTTAGTGACCAGATGATAGGAAGATAAAAATCAATTCATTCATGATGTTTACGGATTACATATTCTGAAACAAGTGGGAAAAACAGGCATTATCACATGTTTTTGACAAGTTAAAACATAACTTTTGCCAGGGAAAAAGGTTGAAGCTGATTCTAAAATGACTGACTGTTGTAATTTGAGCATAAAACACAACAAAGTGATGTTAAAAATAAGATGGGAGCAGCCATGGTAGAAATGTTCAGCTTTGTATGTGAAGCTGTTGTAAAAGTTTCTGAAAAGGCTTTAGAGTGGAAACTTTTCTGCACTTTGGAGGTCAGAAACTCGAGATCGACCTTGGAAAAATTCGCAGAAGCTTTAAATTGTTTCCTGTGAATCTGGTCAGAGTGAAGTGACGGGGTCAAACATGAAAGAGAATACAAATGGCGTCCATCTTTGGTGAGACGTTGATTATTATTACACAACTGCCTCACGTTTTTCCTTCAGTGTTGGTTAACCATTCACAGAGGGCACTGGGTCGAACAGGAATGCAGGAAGTGGCGGTAAAGTTCACCGATGTGTTTTTATTGATCATAAAGACTCTTCACTTGTGCATCATGTCCTCTGTGTTTCACGTGTTTCCAGGAATTTCATTGTTTTTGTGCCGAGAAGTGCTTTTGTTGCTCCCTCTGTTCGCCTCAGCGCGCAGGGATTCCTCAGATAAAGCAGTTATTCTTCCAAACAATGCCAAGTTTGTCCAGGCGTCTTCGGGCCCCCACGCTGTTTGTTTGACCACCGAAGGAGGAATTTTCCATTCTGTGCCCTCCCCGGGGAGAGCGGCTCTCGCCTCGTCTTGTTTTATAGACACAGGTGGAAGTGGGTCACCGCGGTCCGTGTGACAATGTTCTCATCGCGAAAATATTGACGCATCTGTGAGATGATATTATTCTGCACCCGGCTGCACTGCAGCTGGTCATATTGAGGCCATAATTTAGCTGCTGTGTGTGCACGTAACTTTAGTGTCCCACCCTCCCCTGTGGTGGCACGGAGGAACAATGCAGCTTTATTTTACTATGACGTCAAAACATTGTAGGCAGGCAACGAAGCAGGGATTAAAACAACAAGGCGGGCTTGATTTAACAGCATTCTTCCGCCCTCCTATTTACAGTGATCTTGGCCTGTCAATGCCTTTTAAAAATAGCTCCGTGCCACCGCTTTGACGCAACAAGTCGATCCCCCGCCCCGCCCAGCTCCCTCTGAAGCACAGACAATGCAGGTCAAGCAGGAGAAAGGATCCACTGTGTTGTATCAGCATAATTCACACACACACAGAACTGCAGATTATTTGTTTTGATGCCGAGAGACGTCGTCCCACTAGTGAAACTGAAACTCGCCAGGATCGCAGCACACGCCTAATCCCCTTGAGCATATGCTCGGCCGATCTCGGTTCATCTGCGGGCCTGACCTGAGCTGAATGAAGGGACTCGGCGATAATCTCTGTCCAGCTGGAACGCGACCCGCAGTGGCACTTTGTGCGCGGGCGTGGCGACAACAATAACGATATCAAATGCTGCGTTCGCAGACATGCAGGACAAAGTGTTCACTCGCAGGAGGAACAGCGTGCTCTGCAGACGTCCATCAGGCCAGTTCTCAGACTGACAGAGAAACTTTTGCTTGTAACGTATCACAACTAATATACTTAAAATCAAACATGACAGCCCTCCAAAAAGGTTTGAGCTCTATGACGAATTTTCGTCATCAAACCTTTAGAGGGTCAGTTCACATTATGAATCTAAAATCAGCCCAAAAGACCAGACTTATAAGGACTTGTCTCTGCATTGACTCTTTCAGCCACAGTAAGTATCTAGTGAAATAAAAAGGAAATAGATATTGGAGTAAGATGTGTACTTTTACTTTGTACCTTCAATCTTTTCAGCTGATTAGAAAATGATAATAGGTTCCAACCACCTGTAGTTGTTTTTAATGTCTAAATAGGACTCAAACTGAGTTGTGACCATCTTTGATTGTCCATAAATGTGACTCCTGTCCTGTCATCTTTATTCTCAAACAACATTCAAGAAATTATTGCAACATACTCCAGCTTATGATCGTGTTTGACTTAATTGAAACTAATTGGAAAAACAGGAAGTTCCCCTGTCGGCGAGCAAAATAGACGCTGCGTTCAATCTGCCTTTCGTCTTCGCTCGCTGCTTGTTGACCCTGATAATTTCAGCTTTCATAACTCGGCCATTAAAGGAGATGCAAGTGGCCTCGCCTGGTGTCTCCACAGAAAGCAGCTGGTTCATTTAACCAGATCAGAGATCAGAGACCAGCTCGGGCTGCTGCCTTCTCTGCCTGATGCTCAGCAGCCTTTGAAGGTTTGCTGCATGTGGGATGAAAGAGAATCCAGGAGCTTTTTCAGGTACTTTGGAAAAAAAAAGATCTCTCCCTGCAAAACCGCCACCGTCGGACCCGTTTGGTTTTTCCACGCCTGAAACTGCAGAGCGGATTATAATCGTCCTGATGCGACAGGATGTGGCGGGCTGAAGTGTGTTTATGTGAAACAGGAAGATGACTTGATACGATCATGTAACTGTCCTACATCCAAGGAGACTCCAAACATAGCTCGACTTCTGCAGGCTGCAAATTACCCAGTGATGTGAACAGTGTGAAATACCACTGTCTGGGCACGGAGCGCTGCGGGCACCTGCGCTACACAACTTCAGGGTGTAAATGTCTCGGATTACTGCTGAGCCTGCAAGAACAACTCAAAGGTTTACTGAGACGGCGAGATAAATGGACAAATGGCTCAGGGTAATACAAATTACAGCATCAAGAACAGTTGTTTACGCGCTTCCTAAACAAACAAAGAAAAATCAACGTGTTGGGCCAAACTGTGCAGGAGGATTCCAGCAGGAGTACACAATGTTCCTGCTATGAAGACACAAACACGACTGTAAAGTTTAAAGGGCGACACGTCTTATGAGGGATTATTTCCTGGTGGAGTAACACTCATCCTGCGGGTGTAAAACTACTGGCAGATAGAGTATAACAGCCTAAGCGTGAATTGTTCCCTTCATTATATAATACTGTGTAACAGATTGAGAACTGTTCCCTGCCAAATCCCTTGGTGCTTCCGAAAACGCCTTAAAACGATCTGCAATGTTTGAACTCAGCTGCCAAAAAATCTTGCAAATGGCTTTTTTTATGTTTCCCAAAAGCAAAAACAATTTTTATATCCACAGTTTTTCTCCAGGGGAAGTTTTTAAAGATTCGGCTTCAGTTTGTTCTCTCACATAAATGTCTATTTGTCGCTAAAACGCGATAACACACCAGTGATTGGACCGCTGATGAAAGCCCTGCACAAACTGAGCCATCGAGGTGTGGATGGCGGCGTTCCCAGGAAAGATCCCGAGTGGTGCGCTGATAGTGACGCACTCTCCATCACCCATCTGTGGTGGTGCTTCCACAGACGGAAGGTAACACTGAGAAATGAGGCTTGTAAAAAAAAATGTAATAATCATTTGTCACCATTAGAGCTGCCAAAGACGACAAAACAGAACCTTTTAAGACTTGGAATTCATCCTGTTAAGAACTTGGACAAAGTTAGTGTCCTCCACCTCCCAAAGTGAGACGTTTAGGAGGGAACTGCCTTAATTGTTTGCACGGATGAAGAGATTTCACTTTTGTTTTGGTGGGTTTATACTGGTAACACACAGCAGGAGTGCAAGTGACATTAAATGCTCATAGGAGTGTTTGAAGGAGGGTTTGCACGTGTTTATGCCTACAAAGGTGCAAAAGAGTCACATGAACATGGAAGTGTTGGTGGAGAATGTCATCTAACAGCTTCAGCCTGTTAGAGGTGAAAAAGTAGAAACACAACCTGAGATAATTTGTCACAAACAAGTATAGAACATGAGATTGAGGAAGAAATGCAAAGGAAAAACACTGTATGATCAAATCCCTCCTCAGCAACCCTGATAAAATGCCTGTAAGCACATTAACAGCAGCGCCTCCAGTAAAGGCTGAGCCAGTTAGCAAGTCTTAAGTGAATGAGGGTGAAAGTAACTCACATTGTTCTTGGTAAATTATTCTTTTAGCATCAAATCTTCCCAGTATTTTGCTCAAAACAGACTTTGCACATCCGGTGAATAATATTGCCGCTGCACCTCATTAGAAGATCAGCATTTTTTGGGCCTCAATATAAAGTTTTTGCACATTTTTACACTCCCAATAGCTCAGGGCCATCGGGCGTTTCCGCTTGATGGGGCTTACCGTAGCTATTCTATTCCTTCCAGTGAATTAACACCGTGAAACTCACATGAACGCCTCCGTTTTATTTACTTCTGTTCACAGTTTGCAAATCTGACGCGAAAAGTATCACTAAGACAAGTGATTTATTCCTCAACAAGTGATTTATTCCTCACTTTGTGACTCATCAGATCAGAACGAGGGCATTCTTTGTATAAGTGACATAATCACTGAAGCTCCAGTAGAAAAACCTTTCACGAGACGCACGAGCTAACGCCCACCGATCCCCTCGTGCCTTAAAGGGGCCCTTTCACCTACTGGATCATGAGGGCGGAGGGTCGCTGATCTGAATCACGGGAACCGGAGTCTGATCGGCGGTGCGGACGAACACCGTCGTCTCCTCCCGCGTTACTGTATCACATGAGAGAAGTCGGAGTATGAAGTTTTACAACCGACTCCTGACCTCACTTCATCCTCCCTCTGTAACATCTGTTGACTGGGCTCACGCTTTCTCTCCCATGATGCTTCTGCTCATGTGGGGGGGAAAATTCCTGCAAGGAGCCACATGACTGGAATTAAGCTCATTTCTGACAAGAGTGTTATATAATGCAGATTTTCCTGCAATTGACCTGCTACCTGTTTTGGCTTTATTTAGTCCCCCTCTGACACTAAAACAGCATATTTTCATGCAAAAGGGTGTTTTTTTGTTTTATTGTAGCTCAATACAGGCCAGGAGAAGGTGTGAAGGTAAAGCCATGTTAGGGAATACAGAGAGTAGTTTTAAAAGGGGAATCTCACAGTTTCATTGAACATTTTCAGGTTGTTTACACAACACTGTGTGCTGTTATGTAAAGATTTGTGAAGCTGTGATGTATAATTATGGAAAAGTTGATAAATAAGGTGTTTCATCAGTCATGAGACGAACAGCACAGTCTGTTAAACTGGCTGAGAGAATTACATTGTTGCGATACGTTGTTAAAGCTTTTTAATTGCACGCAAAGACCCAATAATCCCGTCTCTGCAAAAGCTTCTGAAACAGGTTGTTTTGTGACAATTACACTCGGAAACAATAAAGTGAATTACAGTTATTTCCCACGATCAGTTCGTCAAGCAGGATTTATCTGTATCGTGACAAAACAGTAAATGAATTGGTGAATGAGACCGTGAGAATCCATCATATGTTTCTCTTTGGAGGTTAGAGGATCCAGTCCAGCGCTCGGCCAGTCGTCTGAGTCCCTCTCAACAGCTGGGAGTGTGTGTCGGCTGGATTATACGTCTTCTATGTGCGTAATTGGGATTAGTCAAAGCCACCGTTTCTGTGCAATAATCTGGAAACAAAAAAATTCATTCAAGAGAATAAAACGCAATCCCGCAGCTCCTCGGCAAACCCGAGCCGGCCGACAGCTCAGATTTCAAATACAGTGCGAACACAAAGCAGAGGAGTGGGGAGGATAAAGCACAGAGGGATTTACCGTCGCACTTAATCTGACTTCATGAATGAATGACAGAATGAATCGGTGAAGCGGGCGCTGGACAGTAAAAGCCGAGAGATTTTTATCGCGGGGTCGTGTGGGAGTCACTGTGATGCCGTCACGTGTTGCTGTGGAAGATGAGAAATAGTTCAGTTCAGTTTATGGCTGCGGTGTCGTGGTTTGTGGTCTCGTCTCGCACTGCGAGAGGTCCTCTGTTCACGTCCAGGTGGGACTTTCAGTTTGCATCTTCATGCATGTCAGACCAGTTTGTGACTCTTTTCATTGTGATTAAATGTCACCGTGAGTTCAGACTAGTGAGCTGCAGTTCCTCTTGTGTCCACTGGGGGAACCGTTCCAGGAAGTGGAGAAGAAAACCAGGAGTCAGAACTGCAACGAAACACATCTTCCTGTCATTTTCCTGGTCCTGCACAGCTGATGGTCAATTGGACTGAACTGAAATGAGTTTGACACGTCTGCACGAGTGTTTGTGCAAACATCTGATGCTGCTTTGATAAGGGCTGTTTTCACACTGTGCACTGTGGCTCCGACAACCGATTATCTCGGTTTTCTCTACGCTTATGTTGCCTCCATCCACAGATACTGATCAGCAGCTTGTCTTTCGTCTAAACGATTGAACCCAGTTTATTCAGACTCATTTTTTTCGTGTTTTTTTTTAAACCTAAATGAACTCTGAATTTGCCCTCAAACGGTGTTTATTCCCCCGTCACCAGATCCTGACAACAGCTGGAGGAGCCGATACAAACAAGCTGAAATGAGGCAGTGAGGAAAAAAAACAAAACATAAACCCAGACACATCAAACTTGAAGAGATTAAAGCTGCGATTTGTACCGGCTGTACCCAAACGCACTGATGCCGCAGGCTTTAAGCCGATCTATTTACAAAAAAACATCATGCAGGGTAAAAAAAAGGAAAGAGGAGCCACTCTGTATGTAGGTTATCTGTTTAAGATGGGAGTTCTCTGAGGTGGAGATTTCAGTGCCTTTCTGTGATGCGTGACGGTCCCTGGCGGCCCTGCCGGTTACTCCGAGTCGTGAGTGTTTCCTGCAGACATGAGAAGTGAGTGAAGTGGTTCTCGGCAGCACCGCCGACGCTTCGGACTCCTGCAGATATGCTCTTCCCTTGGCTCCGACTCAAGTGTGTCTGGCTAATTATAGCCACTCACCACCCAGGACGGCTGCAGACATCTGGTGTTATGCGCGTTTGTTGCTCCTTCGTCTCCGACGGCCCCCCCGCTGAGCAGGGTTCACTACGAGACAACACCTTGTTTTTATTATTTAATCTGCACGTAACTCAACACGAGATCACACGGCTGACTCCCATTCTCACTCCCTCAGATGGAACAACATCGCATTCTTCAGTTGTCAGCTGTTCGAGGGGCCACACACATGTGACATATTCAGTCACAATTGATGATTTTTTTATTTGAGCTTCCCATTTAGAGATTTTGTGGAACTTTAAACAAAGAGTTTGTCAAAATTCGCAGTTGTTAAATGAGGTTAATGTAGCACTTCAATTTGCTTTATCTGATAGGTGGCATTTCTCTATTACCAAGTTTTTCGGATCCACAAGTTTGAATTTCGGGTGTAAAAACAAGAATTAGTGAGTCAGAGTGTTTGAAAAGCTCCAGGGAATTCAGACAAATGTGAGGTCAGTCGATTCGGAGTGACAGAGTGAATAAAGAAAAGCTCTTTTGGATTACAGAAAACACAAAAGCCGGGTAATAGATAGCCGGGTCACTGTTGGATGACGGTGGCGGGTGGAGCTCAGCTAAGACGAACGAACCTGGTGGCAGTGTTTGGGCTGCAGATAATGGACTTAAGGACGAATCCCTGCAGCCTCGTCAATCTTTTCTCAATGAGAACTGTAATCGCAGAGTCCACTGAGGTGGAAACACGCCAGAGGATCAGCGTGTCCATGAGCGCGCTGGACTGTGACGGCAGCCACATTGATCCATCGCGGTCAGCTGATTGGACGGAAAATTCCAGCAAACCAAACTTCTATTTTGGCTCAGTCATAAAAACGTCTCATTCACAATTGATTGTATAAGAGTTTCCAATCATGAGCCTTGACATAACCTCTAAATGAAGCCTCGGGATGATTTTACTCGAGTAGATTTCATTAGAAGAAGTTACATCACTGCAGGACTGTAAAGTGACTCAGATAGTTCATGTTCGCGTGCTGAAGTTCCTCTCGAGTGACTCAACAGTATCCTGCACTTTGGCTGAACGTCCCTCTGAGTTAATTGAAATGTGCGCCTCCTTTGAGTAGGCGTCGGGCTCGCCGGCATCGGTTGGACGTGGGGGGGTCTCGAAATGTCACGAACCCTGCGGCTCGTCACCGTGGTTACAGCCCTCCCACCGGGGCCCCGGTCTCACACCGCTCCCGCTGCCCTTTGAATTCAAAAATAGCCCATGTGCGAGCTAATAGGCTAACAGGATGAAGCCATGGACTGAGACAAAAGGGACAAGGATGACCTCTCCATTGGTTGATGGACAGAAGTTTGTCATCACCAGGCGGATAAAGCTTCACTCTGAACATCCTGCTCATCCTGAGAGTTGAAGCTAATTTTCAACGCCAAGAAATTACTGGAAAAACACTTATAAAATAAAAAATATTATCAGTGTTTGGGCAAAAAGTGATGATACCTGAAGGTCAATCAGGTAAAGTGAAGTTTCGCAAGAATTTGGAGAGATTCGGTCAAAAAATTGGATTAACGGGGCATTAAAGGGTTAAGTTCGCAGCATCTCTGGCAGCTCATGGACTGTAAAAACGTGACACGAAAGCTGGTGTAAAAGTAAGTAAGCACTCAGGACATTTTTAGGCAGACAGGAGGAAACTGAGGGAGATAATCTGATAAAATCACTGATGCACACTGACATGTGGAGCACAGCGGAGAGCTGCTGAAAACATCCACCCTTCCTCTCCACCTCCGTCCCCGAAACGGGCGTAAATGGATTAAATCCACGAGAGGAAAAGTATCCGTGGTGCCATTAGCTGCTGTTAATTGATTTCCCGGGTGAGTCCTGGTGTGGACTTTTACAGAAACGTCCCCATTAAATCCCTGGACTGGTTTGAAGAACACCCACAGGTGAGCCGGGAAGCAGACGACCAATTATGAGCAGCAGCAGTGGATCGGCATGTCCACTGCCGGACCTCCTCCTTCCAACCTGGCCCGCTGTCAAGCTGCCTGTGCTCAGCCCCCCGCCTCCGCCTGCCTCCTCGCGTCTACTTCACAATTACCGCCTGTCTGATGGAGCGATAATCACTGCAGCAATCAAATCAGGCCTCAGATCCGCCGCCGCGTTTCGGCGGCTGCTCCGCTGCATGTGCCAGGTCGCCGCCGCTTAATGAGGCCCGTGTAATCCGAGAGGGGGGCAAAAGGTAAACATGAGGGGCTTCAGGTGGCAGTCTCTGACATCCTCCGCAGAACTGCTGCCCAAGATACCGTTTGTGGACTCATTATTTGAATCTAAATATATCGTGAATTGCGACTCTGTTGCCCTCAGACTGTCCTCCAGTTAACTTTCAGCAGACTCCACAGACAAAAACAATGATTTGACCTGGCAGAACAAGTGATTGCTGTTGAGCCACTTTTTCCCCCTGTTTGTGTGTTTTTTTTTCCGGGGACTTTTGTGCCACTTCACCAAACTGTGTGTTTCAGTCACGCCACAAACAATCCCACAAAAACACCAACTATCGCTTGTGTTTTGACAGGTAAAATTACTGTTTTCGTCAGTGGAGTCCGGTGAGAGCAGAGAGCAACGTGACTGCTGCACTTTGGGTGTTACCCTCCTCGACCTGCCGAGTGCACACTCATCAAAATTGTTGGTGGATGAAAGAGATCACCACGTAAACCTTTTGATAAATTTATTTGGATCAGTAATTGTATGAAAACATGTATAGAAACATCACCTATATGACTTTCTACATCTATTAAAGAAGCAGTCCTTATTGCTTAAAGTTTTGGCTGCTATTTTTAATCACGTCCAAATCAGTCACTAATTTTTCCTAAATATAGGAGAAAAATACAAAACTTAATTTAAAATGTCCCATTTAAATAAGATTTTAGCCACAATTGCTAAAAACTTCATGATTTGAGTACATTTTTCACAAGTCACTATTTATATACCAAGCTCAAAAAGTTGCCCAAGAAGTAATAAAACTCCTTAAAACTTGAGTATTTTTACAGTTTGAACAAGCGATTTATTGAAACTTACAAATCACAACATTTTACAAAATGTATTAACATCATTTCTTCTTTATAATGAGTCTGTTTCTGTAATAGCTACAAAGAGATGAAGGTATGTGTAAGAATTGGAGCATAAACTGTTCGTGTGGATAAAAACCTGCTGTGAGGGTTTTTTCCGCTCTCAGGTATCAGTGACTCTTCTGTCAGCATCACTCTGTGTTCCCTGCACGATGAGGGAACAAGAACACATAAATCTTCTTCTCAGTTAAACTCTGACGTGAAGAAGTGGAAAAACCCCCAAACGTGACGGCGGCTCTCTGATGTTTTTCTGGTAGTTTTATGGTCGGGTTTTTACGCCTCCTACTGAGGCCAAAGAAAGTCCGCTAAAATATTGCGAAAGACGCTCGAGCTTTGTTAGCTGTGTCATAAAACTTCTCTTATCTCTTAATGCTTGATGGCGGGAAATGCCTTTTGTGTGCAACAGGTTGTTGTTTGGTTTGCGTGAGAACAAAACATTTTGATCCACCCGTGAGTAATGATTTTTTTTCTTCCGCGCAGCAGCTTGTGAAATCCAAACACAGCGTGCAGGAGCCAGCGGGAGGCGTCCCGCTGAGGACACAAAGACTGTGGTGTTCGGTACATTTTATCCATGATAAGAGGAATATAAACATCCAGGCTGGGACAAAAGGGCACTGCCCACCAGCCACGCGTCGTTCAGTCATGATGTGGATTTCCAGGAACAAATAGGAAGCTGTGACGCCGGCAGGTGAGGTCAGGTGAGAGTACCTGCCGAGTCATGAAGCCCGGAACATGGTGTCATAAGGCTATTAGGGAGGGATATGGCCTCCCTTTAATTCCCTGGACTTAAGCCTTTGTTGGTGCCACTGTGGGAAAAATAGACGGTGGACGCTGGTCAGGCGATGGATGCAGTCTTGCATGAGAGGAGAGGCTTCGATTTGGTGGCACACAGGAGGAGGAGGAGGTGCAGGGTGGGAGACGTTGAGAAAAAACCTGAGAAGTTGACTCAGACTCAGAGAGAACATCCTGCGTCGAGTGGCGCGGAGCGTTAAGAGGCTGAGTCACTGCGCACAGCCGGAAAATCATGTACTGGAAAACTTCTTAGTGTGTGATGCAGCTCCAGACTTACAACCGTGTGCGCAGACAAACTGGTTATACACCGTTAACCGGCACGTGTGTTTATACTGCGGGGTAAAACCAAGAGTTTGGGTTGTCTTTGGGTGCTCCACATTTCCTCCTACAGTCCATGATTATAACTTTACTTTATTTGGTGTAATTTGCATGTGGATGTAATATGAGTGTGTGCAGGCGGTTGTGTATCCCTCTGAATGAACTAACATCAGCTGGGAAAGTCAGACAGTCTCGGTGTCTTTCTGTGCAGAGTCTGCATGTTCCCCCTGTGCATGTGTCATCCAGGTGCCACAGTTTCCTCCAACAGCCTCGGAACAACAAGCGTCTTGGCTGAATTAGTGACTGCATCATCTGTGATGGACAGGAGACTCTCTGTCTTTGCCCTGTGTCAGCTTGTCACTTAATGCTGCACATGAAAACAGTAGATTTCCGTCAAGAACAGCACAAAATATCTCCAGTTTTGTAGAAACTCCTTTCGAGCTGAAAATCCAAATAAATGACGGGACACATTTAGGAGATTACAGATTTGATCCTCAACCGGAACCGCAATCATAAAATGTTAGCATGCAAAGTCTTTCTGAGAAGAGGCTGTTTTAGAAGTGTTTTAAAGAAGCAATGTTTTATTATGATTGAACTGAATCTCCCTCCTTTAAAATCGAGAATAATTCACGACACCCCGGTTTACAGAGCCTGGAGGGAAGGAGTGAGACGCCACCACAGACTGCCTCTTTCTGGACCACCTCGTTTCAGCGGGCAGGGATCAGGTGAAAGGGATTATGTTCTCATTAAAGCCAAAGTCTGAATCAAACCTCAATTATCCTCAAACTGCAGCCTCACAAAGCCCCTCAGATCTCGTGTTACTTTCGTAACAGTTTAGCCGAGAGCTGCTGAAGTGGGAGAAAAACCAGGCTGGGGCCTCAGCTGCATGCGAGCACTCACGGTTTCACTCATTAGAGCCTCCTGAAGTGAAAGTGCTCCACATGGATGTGAACAGACGGAGTCCCACCAATTCAAACTCAACATACAAATCTAGAGTTTTGGTGGAAACTTCCATTTCAGATGTCAGATTTTGTCAATACTAACAATGGTGACATCTGGTTTTAACCATGTGAAATGAAATTTTGTGTTTATTTGCAGTTGACTGGTATATTTTACGACTGTGTTTGATGGAGAAGAGGGGAAGTGGTGGCAGGAGGTTATAAAACTGTCCTTGTGAGCAGAAGGTTGTCGGCTCCAGTCTCTGGCCCTTTATCCTCATCATCTTGGGCCCTTGAGCAAAACCCTCGAACCCCCTGACTCCTCCCCGGGGCACTCACCCACTGCTGCTGGTACCAGGGGTTAAGGTCAAGTATAAATAGGATGGGTTAAATGCAAGCAATTTCCTGAAGGGGGCCAGAAAAAGGAACTTAACTAAGTTAACTAATGTGTGACGGTGGGACTGGTGAACATTTCAGTGAGGAAATTGAATCCTTTTTAGAATTATTTAAAGCTACAAATGGTGGAAAATTTGACTCATTCTTGTGATACAACAACACCAAAGAATGGAAATTTCCAAGTGCCTTGCAAAGAAGTAATATAATAATGTGAAGAAATGCTGAAACTATAAATCTGCTGGGTTTGGGTTCATCATTAACAGTGGTGGTCTCTCAGCTGAGGTGGCGTGTCCCGGAGCTCGGTGATGGTGGTCAGCTGACCGACACAAAGGCATTATTCACATGCCGACCCACTATGGTCTAATGCCGCTTACATAACCCTCACTTAAGTCTTCAGTTTGAAACGGAAACCGATCCTACAGTTCGCCGCTCACACACGGCATGTTAGCCGTGAGGGTGAGGACGCAAACAGCTGCTCAACAGCTGCAAAGTGTGCATGTAAGTGTACAGGACCCCACAGTGATTCTCAGAAAAAAGGGTCCTGAGGGCGACGTCGCCGCAGCCAGAGGTGACCCGCAGCACGCCGCCCTCATACAAAACAGGAAGCAGTGACGACTTGTGGAGGGGCCGTTCACAGTCCGCTGCCACTGACCGCTTGCCAGAAGGTCTTTAGGTAGATTACAGCTCTGTGACGGGAGCGGGCGGCCGTTTAATTCAGCAGTTTAACCTCTCCAGTCACTTAACCTGACCCATTCCCTGTTTTTCGTCTTGCCATGTTTCTCACTCATGTTGGTGTTTTTATTATGTTTTCGTCCCACGTTTCATCAGCCTTAAAAATCAAGAAAGTTACTCTTAGATTGGCATGAAATTTAGTGGGATAGCAGCTACAACCCAGAGGATTAATGTATTCACTTTCGGTGGTGATCCGGGACGCAGATCTTTCCTCCGTGGACGTTTCCTTCTGCTCTTCCAGGAGGAAGATCCTGGGAGCTTTGTGTAGAGTCTCTCATGGCAGCCAGGTCTATGGAGGAGAGTCAGATGAAGACTCCCTCATAAGAGGGAAACGCGGAAATGTCCTGATAGGGTTCAAGCCTGGTAAAGGTTTTTAGGATTTGTGTTGAACGAACATGGCCAGTCTGGACCCTGAATTAATCCATCGTTTAGATGATTCAAAGAAACAACATGATGATGAGGCTCAGGGTTTTTTTGGGGTGGGGGGTGAGACTCTGAGCTTTCTTAGCCTCAACACAGTGATGATTTTATGTTCACAAAGACCTTAAGTCTCGGGGGTCAGGCGGGACGGAGGATCGGCTAAAAGGAGCGAGTGTTTTTCATCGAAACACAGATTCATATTGTCGGTCCAGGGCGCTCATCTGTATGCAGGCGTTCAGCCGGGCCACTGGTCAACGTCACCCTGCGAAAACAAAGCTGAAATTCATCCTGGACGTCTGCTGATGGCGCGGGCTCGGACAAACGGTCGCCCGACTGTGGCTCGTATTGTTGTACGGCAACAGAGTGTGAGTCATCCACCACGAGCGGCCTCCTCACAGCCTGCCAACAACACACCGACAACGGCTGTCAAGTGGGTTATGAAAGCCCTCCTACACAAAGAGAGCCCATTTTTCTATCAGCGTTTCCAATCGTAATTCTATGTGGGAACGTTTCTATAAAAGTCGACTCCACTAGAAAAAACTGCTGTTTAATTTACTCACACACTCACTGGACATTACGAGGCCATCTGCCGAAGCCATAGCATCCGTCAGTTATACTACAATACGCTTCGATGTCAGCAGGAACGCCAACAACATTCATTCCTGTTTGAATTTGGGTGCAAAATCAAAGTGAAAGATTCCAGCTGGTGTCTCATGCTTCAAATCCAAATCAATAAAGTTTGCATTGAAATTTGCCTTTTGAGCCTCAGGTCCCGCCCACAATCTTTGGCGGCCTTCCCCAGGAAGGGCTCACGTGAGCAACCACTGACAAATCACATGGATGTACCAAACTAGCCTCATGCAAAAAAAAACAAACAGACAGAAAGTAAAACTGTATTCTCAAAAAAATAAACATCCGACAGTAAATTGTTTTAGAAGTGAGTCAGTCGGTATGTTGTTTTACAAAATTGTTCTACTTTTATATTTGACAAGTTTATTCACCAGTGACAGCTCGATCTGCATCAATCAGCCCGAAAAGCATCATGTACATCAGCTGTGGACAAACTTTTCAGGTAGAAATTGTGCCTGAGCTTTGCGTGAGTTTCCCTCTAAAACGGCTGATGCCTTTTAGATTGTCTTCAAATATCCGGTCGCCATCTTTGATGTAATACCGCCCCCTGCTGGGGGGAGAACCCGCCCGGAAGTCACCGTAGACGTCACATCCCTTCACTGAAATCGTTCACGCGGAGCCGGCAGATCACCGTGATGGTGAGTACAACTAATCCACATCAATCTGAGCTATTTTTCATACTTTCTGATTATTATTTTGGATTGAAACGTTACGTGGGATTAACGCGGCGTTACAACGCAGGGTTGTTCCGGCATTGATCCTGTAGCGGGTCAGTTGTTCAGCACGAACAAGTAGCCACGGGATCTGTCATGCTTTGCGTTTCAATGTGTTTATTGGGATTATATTAAACTGTGCAGACCTTCATAGCGAGCCTGAGCCTGCCGTGACTCCGGGCTCTCCCGTCGGTCTGCTAGAGAGACGTGAGGCAGTTTGAGGCCCTGCTGCCGCTCCGTGTTGCAGTGCTTTAGGTTAACCTCCGACACCTCGTTATCTCCTCAGCCGTTAACCATCAATGTACCTCATTGTTTCACCTTCTCACCATAACTCTGCTGTTTCTGTACAGGTGGGATGCTGGGTCGGCCCCTGACGACATCGGCAGTCGGGAATAACGTCAATCACGTGACAAGCACCAAGATTAAACTATTAACATAATAGGCTGAACACTTGAAGCATCTTCCTGATAGTTTGAGGGATTTACAGGTGCACAGAGGTCCTTCCACCTGCTCAGGTGGTCTGTGAAGCTGGTTTGTGTTGGACTGGTTGGACATCAGAACTGTTGTTTTGCTCAACTTAATAAAAGCCTGAAAAAGTATTGCACTTTTGTGTTCTTTTTGTGTGATGTTGTGCATTCGTCTGACGCAAAGAAACATTTTAAATGTCAGCTGTCAGGACAGATGCCGTGTTGTTGTAGATTGAGATTACAACAAAAGGCAAATGTTGACACCCAGAAATCTAGTATTTCATGTTCAAGTTTTTGTAATACTTACTAGTATCCATTTGAGGGCGTTGTTCGCTTGCTTTGTCTTGAAACGGACCTTCTTACTACCTTGATATGTTTGACAAAACTGTAATTGCTGAACCTAAAGTGTCAAGTACTTCAAACCAGTTCTTTTTGTAACCCTAAATTGATTTGATGTATTTCCAACTTTGATCTAAAAAGTCGCAACATTTTTAAACGTCGGCTTGATTTTATTGTGAAACAACCTGGCAGACGCGCGTGACGTCGTTAGTTTCGTTTCCTCGCGCACAGTAGGTATGGAGGTCGCTCGAAGTGGACTTAAGGAAACTGAAAGTTGCTCCGAATGTAAGTATTAGCCTGGCCAAGAAATGCAAACGTAAAGTAACATTTTATGACTTGGGTCCTTCGTTAAGTCTCAGAATAAAACTTGTTAATTGGCGTCACTCTTTTAGGTTTGGGGAGGTTTTTTCAGTCTGAAAGTTCGTTTTAATTTCCAAGAAAGTCCACACGTCTTCCCCTTTGTACCTGTCCACAGACTGACAACAAATTAATGCTACTTTCACGCTATTTTTCAGTTGACGCCAGTCGCACCTGAGTTTCAAGTGTTACTTTCACTTTCGTTGATACATTCAAAGTGTTGCAAGAAAACGCAAACTCAACTGGGGGAAATATACGGGTTTCTTAAAATCGTTGTCATTGTTTTTCCCGTTAATAAAGCGCAGTAAAAGCACCAACAAACAAACGATTTCGGTTTAGTAGGTGTGACCCGTCAGGACGGACCCTCCTCAGAATAAAGTATCAAAACAGGGGAAATAATAGAAAGTAACTTTGTCTGCGTCGACTTCAACTACACTGGTGCGTGTGAGCGTGTTTAAACAGTGACGCTTGTGTGGTTTTCACCCTGTGGAGTCACAGTTTGAAGCTTTCTGCCCCCCTCTGCTGCCCGGAAGTGCAACAACACATCATCCAACCAACCACGTGTAACGTTTTTGTAAATTTGAGATCAGATGAGATGGTCGAAAACCTTTTAATCATTTTATTGTGTCGTGAAGTTGTTCACATTTTGTTGCAGTTGAAGATATTTAGGTAAAAATCTGCCTCCCAAAAATGTTTTTCTGTCATTACGTCCTGAGTTTCGGTCTTTAGATTGTCAAATCTTAAAGTCTACCTTTGTTTGTTAATTCAGAGCTGCTGCCCGAGTGTGACTGAAGCCTCTTTTGTGTTCAGCATGAATCATCAACGGAAGCATTCAGCACCCGAGGTAACCAAACGAACTGTCATGTTTATGATCCCAGAGAGGGTTCTCATGCAAATCCGCACCACTGACCATCCTTCTCTGTTTTATCAGATGGACTTTCCTGTGGAGGCGACAGTGCATCTGAACTTGTTCCGTAATAAAAGCGAAGTGAGGAAGATCCTGCAGTCGCACGGCTTTGAAGAGCTCACAGGGCTCGGTAAGGGTGAGGTGCGTGTCAGGGGTCATTTTTCGCAGCTCGGAGCCGTGAAGGTCCTGCTGGAAAATCTGCTGGAGTCCAAGTCGGACCCAGCTGCTGCTTCAGGAACCATTTCCAGCTACTACAAGGACACGAGTACCAGAGGCAGATCACTGCACCGAGACAGGCTTGCTTCTCCGACCTCACCGACCGCTTCCCGAGAAGACATCCTGGTGGACCATCGCTCGAACGGGCCGAAACAGCTGGTTTCTTCTCCTCCTCAGCAGGGGACTTCACTTGGGCGTGCGCTGGAATCGTTGGTCGTTGAAACGGATGTTTTCATGTATGCCGATCGCGTCAGGAAAGACGACATTCGGAGCATCCTGACCCGCTACAATGTTCACCTGAAAAAGGACGAAGACGAGGACAGCACCACCATCATTCTCACAGGAAAGGACTCAAAGATGGCTGCCGGTGAAATGAGGAGGTTTTTGGAAGATCTCCGCATACATCTTCGCACACAAGAAGTTCCTCGAAAGAAGATGAACCGTGACAGTTACTCACTTTTGGATCAGATTCGGAAAAGAAGCTACGTGTACGACTCAGTGTTTGTGTGTGAGCTGCCTGGTCGGCTTCACCTCATCGGCCCGTCCAGAGAGAGCTTCGACTTACAGCAGCGGCTGCTTGGGAACGTCAGCAACAAGCCGAGAAAGACGGACAAGTTAAGGAGACCCCAGAGGTTCAACTTTTTCACCTCTCTTTTTCAGAGAAACACTAAAGGCCAGAGTGCTGCTGCCCCTGCTGCTGCTGCTGCTGCTGCCCCTGCGGCTGCTGCTGCTGCTGCTTATGATGATCCATCCCTTGGCGGAGCTGCAGGTTACTCGTCACTCAAGTATCATCGTGGAGAAAAGGAGCACGAAAGAGCTCCAGCTGTTGCTCAAAACGTTGTGCTCAGGAGACGCCGCTCCGAATACAGTCAAAGGAAAAGCTGGCCACAAATGAGCAGACCCACTCAAGAGACCCCGATCACGAGCCCCCCTCCTGTCTCATTGAGGCAAAGCATGAAACTAAGTTTTAGTCGCCAAAAGAAATCCTTCATGGAAAAGTTCGACAGTTTGAAACCAAAGAAATGAACGAAGAAACCTGGGTTGTGTTTATAAAGCTGCAGCACTGAAACTTCTTATTTATGTTTCAACAGTTTGTGTTTTTATGGACCTTGAGGTGAAAGACGCCCCCCCAAAAATCATCAAATGCTCATACTCGTCCAAATCAAAATCTTGAACCAGTTGTAGCGATACAACAGTGTTGCTATAAGGTCCGGTTTACAACTCGCACCAAAGGTTAAGTTTAGAGTTTGAGGCTCAGCTGGAACAGACGACTAGAAGTCATCTCGAAAAAGGTCATTGAGTTAATTTACTCTCAACCTGTGTTAAGAAGATACACTACTTTCCATATGTATACACATACACAAACACATTTTGGCGGGGATGTTTTGCTTTGCACAAAAACGGGTAATGTTGGGAAATATAAATGTTGTCCTGTTCAGAAGAAGATGTTACAAGCGAAGAGATGAAAGGATTTTCTCGTAGAAGAACAAAGTTTGAAGTCGTAGCTCAAATAAATTCGGTGCGGAAGACAAACGGCACTTTTCTGTTACTGTTTTGTTTTATTGGTTTTTGATCTTTCGCGTCAGATTTGAGTTGATCATTTTTCTGACTTTTGCACAAGTGTCAACACTACGTGAACTGGGGGAATGTAGTTTATTTAACAGCAACATTTGTTTGTATCACTTTTTGTTTATCTCATTTATTGTCACTCTGTTGCACGCGTAAAAGGGGAGGTTATTGAAATGTAAATGTAGGAAAATGGGAATGAATACAGCACTCCTTTTATAAACACTAAATAAGCACAATAAATTCACTGACGGTTCTGACGTTGTTTGTGTTTTAACTATATGTGAAGACACTGTGTTGACTTTAAGTCTTCCGGTCGTCACTGTGAGTCTTTTTACTTCTGCATATTTATGAGCGCAGTTCCCAAAACACCTGAAGGCGTCACGCCGAAGACGGCAGGCATGAAATGGGAAGCGCGAGCAGGAAGTGAGAACGTCTCTGAGCCGAGCATGTGAGGAAGTACCGATGCCGGATGAGGATCTGACAGGTAAACACACCAATTACAGCGCCGTGTTTGAAAGTTTCACCGTCACTGGAAAACACGAGTTGTTATTTAAGGGCCTCGTGAAATGTTCGCGGTGTCATGTAGGAGACGAACCCTCAACTGTAGGTCGGTGTTGTTCATTTCTGACTACTAAAAGCCCCTCAGTCACGTAAATTTCCAGTCAGTCTGTGTGGTTTGTGAATTCAGGACAGCACTTCAGTAAGATGATTAGATGATGACTAAATTATGACTCAGAGGCCATTTTTTTCATAGTAATAAGCAGAACTAACATCAGTGTGAAGAGCTCAGAGATTTGGTGTTTCCCCGGTTTGTGTTTGTTCTTGTTGCTGAGTGATTTCACAAACAAAACATGAACAGTGACATGAATTATGAAGACGTCCCTCACAAGACTTTTAGACTTTCAAGTCAAAACCAGGAAAGCGTCTTCTCTCATACACGTGTTCATTAGTTGTATTGTTCACTCGAGAAAAGATCAAACAGGACAAATTGAGCTTTATGATCAGGTGAGATTCAAGACCCCAAGAGATGCTTGAGTTCTGGGAAAAATGAGAAGTTTTAATCTTAAACAAACGTAAAAAAAAATACTCAGAACAACCAGAAGTTTACGTGGGAAAACTAAGAGAACTGAAAAACTTCTTGACCCTTTGAAATCAGACTTGACCTTTCTGACTTCTCCCTGAAATGTCCACGAGGCTGGAGGATGACGTGTTACAAAAAGAGATTTGGAAATACGACTTGAGCTCACTCAGCGTTCCCATAAACCCTCCACTTAATGACACACACACACCTACTCACTTACATGCTTCTTGCACTAAAAGCTACAGAAAAACTCGTCTCCACCATCTGCAAACCGGAGTTCCAGCTCGGCTCCGCTGCGAGCCGGGACTGAAAACCCCCTCGGGGACGCGTTGCGCTGCCAGTGCCAAGTCAAGAAAGGAAATGTCCCGATCCTTCCCAGGAGATAAAGACCATTTTCTACCCCCAAATTAGCAAGGTTAACTGCACTTGTCTGGCAGCATGTCAGATGTGGGCTCTTGCCTCTGGGAAGTTAGATACACAAAATGTTCAGGCACAGAAAACAAGGCTGAGAGGCGACGCTTGTGTTGCTCGGTGACAGCTCGGAGGTTTGCGACAGGAAGAGAGAGACGGCGCAGGATGCAGAAGAGCGGCAAGCTTTCAAAGATAGACTCCACTATTTATACAGAGCCGAGTGAGCGGCAGGATGACGTGCTGCGGCTTGTAGACCACAGCGAGGCTCCACCAAATACATCACCACGCCCACAGCTCACACACACTCACACACACACACACACACTGTCTCCACTGCCGGGGCCCAGAAGTCAACCGTACTTCTCCTTCTTCTTCCTTGAGCTGTTTTCTGTTCCTGCTCTGTTGTTTTCTTTTTGGCGAGGACGGGCGAGGATGGCTGAGCTGGAGGGCCTGGAGTTCGGCAAGTCGGACTTCGTCCTCCTGGACGAGGTGACGATGGAGCAGTTTATGGACAACCTGAAGCTGAGGTAAGGCCTGAGACACTGTCAGAGAGCAGGAAGGGGGCAAGCAGCCGAGTGTGGCGGATGCAGAGGCTCACACTTCGTACGAACTGATGTGTCTGAATGAAACATGGACATTGCCTTCACTCTTTCTTCCCCTTATTTAAGAATACGTTGGAAACAAGTGAGATCGTTACATCTACTGCCAGTTTCTGACACTTAATCACTCAGAATTTGAACTCAAAGACATTTCAAATTAAAAGCTAAACTCTTGGTGAGGGATTAAATATGATGGGAAAACAGTGAAAACACACATGAGTCACCTTCAAGTTTCCTGCTCGGCTTCAGACTTCAGGTAGAAACTTGCGCCTCATTTGTTCATCACTTCACTCTGCGGCTGTCAGCGAGCGGCGTGCACATGGCGCCAGACCAAAAAACACATGCGGTCTCACCTAACTCGTCCTGTCAAGTGTTTTCCCACATCTAAATCGGTTTTCTGACCTTTCTCCTCCGAAAAACGTTCCAATTTTAAATCCAGCCTCTGAGTCCAGACGATTCTCACTTCCTCAGTTTGTGTCCTCATCGCGTCCGAAGTTCAAACGGCGAGAAATCACGCAACCTTTCTCCACCCGGCTGGCATGATCTCGAGCGGCGAGCGGGGGCAGCAGAACGCCAAAATGTCAAAGAATATCAGGAGCGCTCCGGATTCAGAGCAAATAATCGCGCTTCCTCAGCTGACATTTCTGTGGCAGATGGCTCTCAATGAACATTTTGCGCAGAGTTCCCCAGACTTGGTGTCTGCCTGCTGCCACACATGAACCGCAGGTTCTGTTTAAAGCCTGATCAAACTTCAACGTGCTAAACTTTGCGTACTTCAGAGTCTTGTTCTCCTTTTTCTCTCCGGTGCTCGCCACTACCTGATACTCATTGTGCCGCAGACCAGCACACACTGCATGAAGGGAAATGAAGTTACGCCTGAAAACAAGCGATGACGCAAGAACAAAATCATTCAGCAACATTTGAAACTGAAGGTGGTTTTTATAGAATCGTGATGACGTGATTTTAGACACTTTTTATTTATTGTTTGTTTATAAAAACAAATCTAGCTTGAGAGCAAAAAATGGCACATAAAAGGCCACCAAGAGGGTCCAGTCTGACCCGTGAGATGATGTTAAAACGTACAATAAACATTGGTTCCTGATGTTTCCAGTGGTAATACCCAAAAGCGAGCAGCGGATGGCAGCAATACCTTCGGAAAAAAAATGTGATGATAAAAGTAGCTTAATGAAAGTCAAGAAAAATGTAATTTTATTTTTCTGTCTTGATTGTTTTTGAGCAAACAGACTACTTTTTATAAACATAATTTTGAACAGATGCATCAGTTGATCCACAATAGAAGAATTGAACAGACGTTTATGCCACTGAGTCCGTTCTCAGAGATTCCAGCCACTCATGAACTCATCTCATTTAGAATCAGACTTTCTCAGCTGGAGCTTAATGTAATCAACTGTTTATTTCCATCTAATTTTAGTGCCCCTCTACCAACAGCTGCATAGCATTTCTGCCTCCCCCTAAAAAACCCAAACGGTTACACAAGGCTGTGACGCCCTTTGAACCGCAAGTTCCACTTCTGCTTTCAGTATTCTTGTGTCACTTCCTGGCAACTATGTATGACATAGGTGATTTGGAGAAAGCATCAGCTTCAGGTCTGTACTGTGATAAAATAAGTGGTTCATGTGCATGTTTAATTGTTGGTGTCAGGTTCGAGAAGGGCCGAATCTACACCTACATCGGAGAAGTGGTGGTGTCTGTGAACCCGTACAGGCAGATGGACATATACGGCAAGGACGCCATCGAGCAGTACCGCGGGCGGGAGCTGTACGAAAACCCTCCTCACCTGTACGCCGTGTCCGACGCCGCCTACAAGGCCATGAAGAGACGCGCCAAAGACACCTGCATCGTCATCTCAGGTTCGAGTCCGACTCGCCTTTAAACCTGCGTCATCCTTCCAGGGATTTTGAAGCTCAGGCCCCTCATAGACCATCTGCTGCCACATATCCACCAATTTAGAGGCACCAGAAGATCAAACCAGCACACCTGTGTTTCCACAGAGGCTCAGCACTCAAAACCCCCTCCCAAATCATACCTGTGCAGTGGTCTTCTTGGTCTTTCAGTTGGTCTTCTCATTGTTGTGAAATCTGTTTGTATTTAAGGCGAAAGTGGAGCAGGAAAAACAGAAGCCAGTAAATACATCATGCAGTATATCGCGGCCATCACCAACCCGACTCAGAGGGCCGAGGTGGAGAGGTGAGACTCACGGGGTCTCTCGATCCAGATGTTGGAGAGTCAAAAGATAGAAACCCGGGCCGTTTGAAGTTGCCATGAATCATCCCGCTAACGCCATCTCACCTCTTCCCTGGCCGCTTCCCACAACGTCTCCATCCACGGTTTTCCGTGATAAATCAGCGTGAAGAATGTGCTGCTCAAGTCCAACTGCGTGCTGGAGGCCTTCGGGAACGCCAAGACGAATCGCAACGACAACTCCAGCCGCTTCGGAAAGTACATGGACATCAACTTCAACTTCAACGGCGATCCCACCGGAGGACACATCAACAACTACCTGCTGGAGAAGGTGAGCAGAGGTGTGTGTGTGTGTGTGTGGGGGGGGGGCTTCACCGGGACAGAAGACCCTCTCCGTGGCTCCTTCTTTGTGGAAAAGGGGAGAAAAGTTCTCCTCACTTAGTTTCCAAATTACGTCTCTTCTGAACATGAATGTTTCATGAGGCGATGACAAAGAGGTGTGAGGGAGCATCCGTGTATAGATGTGCTTCTGCTGCTGTGGCACGTTAATAAATGGCTCACCCGGGGGTACTCGGTGCCGCTGTATTTACCCGCTCCGTTGAGGAACCGTCTCGCTCTCTGAAACGGCGTGAATGATGGCGCCGCAATCAATTCTCCAGGGGCAGAAGTCACTGCGCCGTTTTTAGGCCTTCCTGTTCCTCCAGTGACTGCGGACCCACACCTGCTCCGTCCAGACTGTCTGTCGATACGCTGAATGAATCTACGAGACTGTGGCAGTGAAGCGGCACGTCAGAGATTTAACAGTAACAGTGTGCGAGACACGTGTCCGTCTCTTGGTGAACCAGACCCTATAATTATGCTCTTGGTTAAGCCTCTTGGGTAAATGAACTTCTCACTGTCTCACTTGAGTGAAACCCTGAAAACAGTGATCGCATCGCTGCTGCTTCTCTCAGCTTCTATTCTTGGAGGTTTGAAACAAGCTGAACTGCTGAAGTCGTCACAGAGTGACTGTTTGAGACTGTAGGTCTGAGGATGGAAGCTTGAGTTGTAACCACCATCGATGTGTTTCCCTGTTTAAGTCCAGGGTGGTCCAGCAGCAAGACGGGGAGAGGAACTTCCACTCGTTTTACCAGGTAAACTTTGTCCTGAAAACACGATGATTATAAAGATGTGATTACACTCTTACAGTCTTTTAGTTGCTTTACGAGCAAACTCTAAAAAGAGCTTCAAATCGTCCCAGTCTTACAACCCGAGCTGGTTTTTCACAGTTACTACGCGGCGGCTCGGAAGACATGCTGGCGTCGTGTCACCTGCAGAACGATCCTGCTGCTTTCGTGTACATCAAAGAGGGAGCTGAAACAGCCGTGAGTCTCTCTTATCTCACCTTCTTATTCTGCACTTTCTGAAGCATCGAACTCTTTAAACTAATAACAAAAAGAGGGTCTATTTACATAAACTTTATCGGTGTGTTTCATTAAAAACATCCTTTTTTGGATCATCAGACCTCCAATAACGATCGCTCGGCCCACAAAGCCGTGATGAGCGCTCTGGACGTCATCGGCTTCTCAAAAGAGGAGATTACCTCCATTTATCATATCCTGGCCTCCATTCTACATCTGGTGAGTCACAGTGAGAAAACGCACAGATATTATCAAACTGTTTTGGTTGCAGTTGTTTTAAAAACACACCTGCAGCTTCAGGAGTCAGCTCTGTTTTTTTTTTGTTTTTTTTCTCAGGGAAACTTGCAATTCGAGAGTGACGGCGAGAACGTTGAGATCCTGGGGCTGGACGGCGTGCAGCACATCGCTGAGCTGACCGACACCGATCCGGACATGGTCGGTAAAAGCCTTCTGTACCGCACGGTGGCCACCGGTGGCGGCGAGGTCATCGAGAAGGGACACACGGAGAAGGACGCCTGCTTTGGACGGGACGCTTTCGCCAAGGTGCCGAGTTCACTCTCAGCTCACGCAGCCACGAGTAGAATCACCTTTGAGTCACAGAAAATGTGTGACGTCAGTTTCATCTTTCTCTCTGCAGGCCCTCTATGAGAGACTTTTTGGCTGGATCGTGAGTCGGATCAACAGCGTCATCGAAGTGAAAGACTACAACCCCGCGCTGCACGGCAAGAACACGGTGATCGGCGTGCTGGACATCTACGGCTTCGAGATCTTCGACAACAACAGGTTTGTGTCCTTTTCTGTGTGTCCACATCTCGTCGGAACGGACGCCGTCGCTCAATTGTTGGTTCCCCTGCGTGTCGAGCAGCTTCGAGCAGTTCTGCATCAACTACTGCAACGAGAAGCTCCAGCAGCTCTTCATCGAGCTGATCCTGCGGCAGGAGCAGGGCGAATACCAGCGAGAAGGCATCACCTGGCAGCATGTGAGGACAACACGCAAACACAAGCGGGGACGTGTGAAATATAGTTGGTGATGCATTTACACATCAGCTGTCAGTGATGCACCAACGCTCGGCTGTCTGCTGCCTGTTTGGCATTCAGTGAGAAACTGTTGGATGCTCGTGGATGGTGTGTCTGTGTGCCGATCGACTCAAGGAGAATTTGATGGGATATAACCATAAAGTTGGTGCTAAATAAACCAAGAAGTTTGTGAGAGAAGCATCTAGTTAGATGTCACAACCATGAAACCGCACGACTGCTTGAGTCACTCGATGAGTTGGATTTTTGTACGACCTCACCGTCACGCTTTCCGCGCGCAGATCGATTACTTCAACAACCAGATCATCGTCGATCTGGTGGAGCAGCCGCACAAAGGCATCATCTCCATCCTGGACGAAGCCTGTCTGTCCGTGGGGAAAGTCACCGACACCGTCTGCCTGGACAGCATGGACACCAAGCTGGCCCAGCATCCCCACTACACCTCCCGCAAGGTGAGATCCCAGTTGTTGAAAATCACAAGTGTAGTACCACGTATCTACCAGTAGAGGGCAGAGTTTTACCAACATTAGCCTGCCAGAGTCCAGATAAGAATTAGATGCTGTTTGAAGAGACAGGACTCACGTCGGAGGCTGAAGATGATGTGAGTGAAAGTACGTAAAATTAATCAGTTTCTCTCTTAACTCGGTGTTCACTTTCTCTCCGGCAGCTCTGCCCCACCGACAAATCCATGGACTTCCAGAAACATTTCCGTATTCGCCACTACGCCGGGGACGTCACGTGAGTCGTTCGCACATTTTCGCCGTCATCTCCCCGTTGGCTCCGATTTCCTCCGCGGGTGGAGAAAAAATGTCGGCTGGCTGAGCAGAGTACAGAAATGAAAGCCTGATAATCCCATTAAAAGAGGTCAGTTTAACACAGAACGAAGGGCCACTTCAGCAGCCGCAGTCGAGTCCTGTTCACAGAGTCACTGGTGACATTTGTGTCAGTATGAAACAAAGGGCTTCTTCCGAGTCACAGAGTGCATTTGAAGCAGGATCGATCCAGGTTCCTCTGGCTGTGCGGTGACAGTTCTTACCACTGGGCTGCATGACCACCCTGATCTGAGCATCTTGACCCCGATCTTACAGATTTTAAACCTCTTATGTGTTTTTTTAACGCCAAACATTAAGATTTTCGCCTACTACTTGACGCGTATTCTCATTTCAAGGGGCTATGTACAGTGTCTGCACACTGAGTTGTTTCTTTCAGCTCGATGTTTCCGCGGACTCGCAGCGTTTAGCTCGGCTCGCGTCTCCATCGCTGCTCTACTTCCTTAATGTGGCCAGATGAGGCCCCTCGGCCAGCAGTCACCCTGCCGTGGCTTCGGTTTTCCACAGATCCTCACAGCTCACGTGTACTGCCCTCAATCTCAGGAGGCGAAGGACATTAATATGTCAAGGGAGCACGGTGGGGGTGAGGAGGAGGAGGAGGAGGAGGAGGAGGAGGATGGGGCCAGCTGATGAGACAATTTTGCCTGTGTGAGATGCAGCAGCAGTAATGATTGAGGGAACTGGAGGCGGGTTAACCGAGTGTCTGTGGCTCGGGGAAATCCAGGCTAAACGGATGTCGAACACGCAGTGAAACACCGAGCAATTTATCCATCTCTGAAGCTCAGGATTGCTCCGTCAGACGGTGATCCCGCCCCGTCGTTCCCTCTGAAAAACGACATGGGAAGACGTGCCGAGAGGAGATTCAATCCAGCCTGTAGTGCTGTTTGTCATGCTCAGATGGTGGCACGTTGCAAACAATATCCTTTACATCTATGCACTTATTTAACCACCAATATTTTATTTGAATGCCCCTGTTAAAACTGTGTAAAATCATGTTATTACATAGATTACAACTTCAGGTTTTTTGCTGCTCTTCACTGCAAAAAGTCTTGAATACGCTGTTTGTTTTACCTGAAAAAGTCCAGTAAACAAAACAAAGTGACCATAAAATGAGTTTTAAAACTCATTTTTTAGCTGATGATGTCTTTTTTTTAGGTTGGATTGATGAGGCAAAACTACTTAGTAAGATTTTAGATTATTGTAGTGTAATTTGGCACCTTCAAAATAAAAACACTTGGAATTTTCATTGTTCTGCTCAAGATTGTAAAAAAACTGTTTTATTGTGGTTTTCTGGTGTAACACAAAGTGGAAGTGAAACGTCATATTTCCTGGTTAAAAGCACTTGTTCTGTTGTGGATGTGGTTAAAAAATGCAACTTGTGTGCGTCACTATAAATAAAGTTTGGTCCGATTTGTGGGAACATGAACGACGGGCTGGAAGAGAACGCGAGTGACCGGGTGACGGTTGGCCATTCGATGCTCGCCGCCGTCACCCGGCTTCGGCTCATCGATTCGCTGTCTCGCGGTCTCGTGGCGGCTGCGACCCCTCGTCTATCTCACCCTGTCGGGAGTCCATCCTGGCTAAATATATACATGTCTGCCCGCTCACTGCCCCTCCCCCTCGCCCCCCTCCCTCCACGCGTGCCAAACCAGCACTATCACAAGCTTTGACCTACTTCCCCCCCTCCCTCTCCTCTCTCATCCTGTTTCCTTCCGTGCTGTAACTCTCACCTGGCTCTCTTTTCTCTGCGCACTCTTAATTCCCAGCAGTATTTCAGTCTGCACACGCAGCACTTTAAAAGATATGCAACACCGCCTCGCTGCGCCGCTGTATGCTGCGCGACGTCTCTGTCACCTGCCTCCCTCGCTGCGCCTTTCCTTTCACCTTGTGCAGCTCGGCCGTCTCCTTCCAGCAGCCTTGACCCTCATACGTATATAAATACATTTTCTAATTCAGCCTCTGGCCTCTGGAGAGCCTTCCTTTATCTCTGCATGTCCCCTCTCGTCTGTCCTGTCCCAGCAGCTCTCCTCCTCTGTCCTGTCCTGTCCTTGTAAATGAGCGTTGCAGCTCGTTATTCTGTGTCCTGACTGCCGTCTCTCTCTCTCTCTCTCTCTCGCCCTCCCCCATTCACACTCTGCCGCTCTCTCGGCGAAGCTTCCCAGAATACGGCGGTCAGGTGGTTTTCACCGTCCGTGAGCCAATGGGACACATCTGTCATGGCTGCGCGGCTGCTTCTCTGCTTCCAGATGTGACAGGCCAGGACGCGACGCATGTGACACTCGGTGTACTTGTGCTGTTTGATAGAAACTGTGAGGCGATAACAAAAAAAGGAAAAGCAGAGTGTGTGAGGAGGACATCGATAGATATTTACATGATAATGACAATGGAAATTTCTTCAGTAATGCATAACTAATCGAGCTTTTAGGGTAATTGCACACCTCTTCTTGAGGAAAACAAAGACTGAGCTGACATGTTTTCTGTGTCTAACAGAGAGAAATCTCCATGATTATAAAGCAGTGAAGAAGATGGATGGTCAGTAAACACTTGCAGAGTAAAGAAAAATGGGCTTATTTTCCACCGCAGTCAACAGCAGCCAAAGTGCTTCACTCTGTGACTCATACTCACACTCGGGTTTCAGTGTCTCGCTCGAGATGGAGAATCGAACCATCAACCTTTGGTTTGAGGCTCCTCCAGCTGAGACACAGTCGCTCAACAACTCTCCACCAGTCTGAACTCACAATTAAAGACATTGAAAGCACCTGCGGTGACGTGAAAAGGCGAATATATCAAAGCTATTAAACCGATTAATTATATCACGATCGTCTGCAAAGACTGACAGATTTTTTAGCTTCGGTGTGGTGATTTTTGTGTCTCTGTTTTAGTGCTTTGACTCCAGTTAAATACTTGTGTTGTCAGTTATTAGAGCAGTTTGACTGTGCGCCTCGTTTCTGGTCACTCTGACTCCGCGAGTGAGAAACGCCAGCGAGAGGTTTATTCGAGGCAACACTCACACCACAGCGGGCTCTCATCCCGCAGCTCCGCGGCTTACGTAACGCCGCCTCGCAGTGCGCCCGTGACCTCCAAGCGAGGCCTCGTCAAAACCAACTGAGCAGTTTGTCAAAAACAGGCGAAGGGGCTTGTTTGCTTTTTATCTGCGGGCCGGCCCGAGTATTGGCCGCGTTGGCCGGCGTGACTGTTGGGAGGCGCTGCGAGCCGAGGCCCGTCGACAGCCGTGACCTTACAGTCTCAGCTGTGTTTGTCTGACATCCCGCCATTTCCCCGTTTCGATTCACTCAGCGACTTTGAGAGCTCTCCAGCGTGGCCTCGCTGACTGTTTTGAACAACTTTGAGGCGATTACGCTCAGTTACACTCTCTCTCTCTCTCTCTCTCTCTCTTTCTCTCTCTCTCTCTCTCTCTCTCTCTCTCTCTCTCTCTCTCTCTCTCTCTCTCTCTCTCTCTCTCTCTCTCTCCCTCTCTCTCCCTCCATGTCTCTTGCAGATATTCAGTCGAGGGCTTCTTGGACACAAACAAGGACCTGCTTTTCCAAGACTTCAAGCGTCTTATGTACAACAGGTGCCAAATACAGTCGTCACTTTCCATCATAACACTCCTGACAGTTCACAAACTGGGTTGAGTGTATAAATGAGGTTTCTCGCCTAGTTTTTAATGTGTCCTTTCTGTGCCCCTGTTTCTTTTTTTCTCTGCTTTGCTGTAGTAACAACCCGGTCCTGAAGGAGATGTGGCCAGATGGTCAGCTGAGCATCACGGAGGTCACCAAGCGACCTCTGACCGCCGCCACCCTCTTCAAGAACTCCATTGTGGCGCTGGTTGATAAACTGGGCTGCAAGGTCGGTCACTACAGATTAATGTTGACTTCAAGTTCCACATCTCCCTTCTGGGAAGAAGGGAATTAAGGCAGAGTTTCCTGTGAAAGCTTAGAAGTTAAAATAGGATCAAAAAAGAAACTTATAAACATCTTTTCAGGCTGGTTTTATGAATTTAAGTCTCCATTAAAAGCACAGAAAGAGTTGTTTATACAATCTTTACTGGTAAGATGTCGCAAGTTCATAAATGTACATTTTTACAACTTGGGAATCAATATTTTCTCAACCTCACAGTTTCCTCTGCGCTCTGTTCGTGTTACGTGATTGTACCTGTTGAGACGCCGTGTTCTTTTCTTGCTGCTACGTGTTTTGTGAGGCAGAACAGTTAAAAATGTGCTGGAACGTCAGCGCGAGGCTGATATTCTCGCGTAGCAGTTGGTGTTTATTGCCGCCGTCGCTCGTCACGCCTGTTTGCGCCGCGCGCAGAAGATGCTCCCAGCACCGCTTTTGCGCCGCTCTGGTCTCTGTAAAGCTGGTGTGAGTCACGGGCTATTCTCAGGCTGCTGGCATGTCTCTGCGATGTCTCCGTGCCTGACGAACTGTGGCGCGAGAGGACACATGCGGACGTCCAACATTAGCATGTATAAGTGGCAGTGTGCCGCTCCTGTCCTCATGATGTCTGGATACAGGAGGAGGAGGAGGAGGAGGTGGTAGAAAAACAAAGTGCGCCGCTCACCTCTGGTGGCCTCATCTCGCTGACTGCAGTCTGACATTTCCTGCTGTTATTTTTGGACAATTTGATGCCGGGCTGTTGCAGCGTCTCCTATCTGTGTGGCTGATGTGAAATGAAGGAAACTCCCCCAGCGAAAGTTTCGCCCTCTACGTCATGAAGGCCACGACAAAAAAAGGGAGCTCAGATCTGAGATCTGCTCCAGATTGGAGTCGGATATCATTTGATTTGAGTGAACTTATCTGTTCATGCAGTAAATTGATTTTACTTGATGAAAGATTGTTATTCTGAATCCTAATTTTAAGTAAGAAGACATTTGGACTTGAAAGACTCAGATTTTTGTCGGGCGAGTAATTTTTTCCTGCTGTAGAGACTGTTGTCTGTCTCGTCTCCCTTCTTCTTCATCGTCACCTTATTTTTCCAGAGACTCTTCGATTAACTAGCAGATGCTCAAATCTTTGAACGACAAAAACTTCACACTGAAGCCAAACTGGTGGAAACACAAAGATTCTGGCAAACGCACAAAAAGCAGGAGTCTTCAAAATAAAAGCATTGAACAGTTTCTTAGGTTCTTAGAAAGTCTTACCTTCTTTTCTCTAAAAATATGAACAAGTCCAACCTCGATCCTCCCTCGGGATCTACAGCGCCCCCTTGAGGGCGACCCGCACACTGAGTTGAAGCGAAGAGCTTGACGTGCACACAAATCGCTGATATGATGGACGATGGCATCAGAACGTGCTCAGTCCGTACGCCTTCCATTAACAGTAATCGCTGATCAATGGCGACCGCTCCTCGTTGGCGTTAACCTGCGAGCGTCCACTCGTGACCTCTAGGTTTGAACGTGCAGCTCGACGTTAATCAGCGATGGTGTCGGAGGCGCCGCGAGGCTCGGCCGCTCGCCGCCGCGTGGGTGGAATCGTTCTGCAAGTCTGATGGAGGTCGCTGAACTCGGGCTGCGAGCTTCGCAGCTTGGCCGCCGCTCTGTGACAGTTTACACGCAGGCGTTCTGCTTATTTATTCACACAGTGACGAACGCAGCAGTGACCAAGAAACGGAGAAAAATCCAAGACCAGTTTGTGCAGGTGATCAAACACGAGTGTCGTTGCCTCGCTGACTGAAACGCTGAAATCAGTCCAAGTGCCTATGTGGCGTTTTAGTGTCTTATATTTAGAAAATATGACTAAAAGTGAGGATATTTCCCGAGAGATGTGAAGACTGTAGAGTCATGAGTTTGTGATGTGCTTTTGCGAGTGTGTGGATGTCTTGAAGTGCGAAAGCGACACCAAACGGGCGGTCTGTCTGTTCCTCTCGTTCGCAGGAGCCTTACTATGTGCGGTGTATCAAACCCAACGAGATGAAGTCGCCCGTGTTGTTCGACGACGCCCGCTGTCAGCACCAGGTGGCGTACCTCGGGCTGCTGGAGAACGTGATGGTGCGCAGGGCGGGCTTCGCCTACAGGCAGCCGTACGCTCGCTTCCTGCAACGGTGAGCGCACACGTTCGGCCGCAGTTAATCATCAAACACGCCATTCGCCAAAATCCTTTCCTTTTGGCATGGTAACGCCTGAAACATTCGTCTTGGATCCTCTCCAGGTACAAAATGACCTGCGAGTACACCTGGCCGAACCACCTGATGGCCTCGGACCGGGAAGCCGTGGAGGCCATCGTCACCCAGCACGGCTTCCAGGACAACGTGGCGTACGGACACACCAAGCTGTTCGTGCGGACGCCGCGCTCGCTCTTCACGCTGGAGCAGGAGCGGGCCGCCCTCATCCCCATCCTGGTGCTGTTCCTGCAGAAGGTCGGCCACGGCGAGCGTTCGCTCACCGCTCAGGGTCTAATTTGAGAGCGCGCTCTCACGCCGCCGCTTTCGAACCTGCACATTCAACTTTAATGAAGACGTATCGATTTGACGGGCAAGCGCGTCGACGCAGCGGCCTGATTAAGTGTCGCAGGAAGCTCAGATCGCGCGTTGCTCTTAATCACCCGCAACATTAAATCTCCAGCAGATTCAGACGTTTCATCCCAGCCTCATGAATACGTGGCTCCTGGTTATGTTTGACTGAGGCTCATCTGCCAGCTTGAATTCTAATTTCCTGTAACAATAATTGGGATAATTAATGAGATCCAGAGCACAGTTACATTAAAGTCAATTACGCGGCTGGCTCAACGAAGCGCTCCTCTCCCCCTTCTTCCTGACCTACTTTACAGGCTGCAGAGCGGTCCGCCTCACTAAGTGGAGCAAAAGTTTGCGAGCCGCGGTCTCATCGCTGCTCTCCTGTGCTGTGTCTCTTGAACTCGCCCCGCAGATGTGGCGCGGCGCTCTGGCCCGCAGGAGGTGCCGCTGGATGAGGGCCGTCTACACCATCATGGGCTGCTACAAGCGCTACAAAGTCAAGGCCCACTTCTGGGAGGTGGAGCGCAGGTTCGCCAGCGTGCGGATGATGGCCGACTACGGCAAGAGCGTGGAGTGGCCGACGCCACCCGCAGCGCTGTCCCAGTTCCACAACATCACGGTGTCGTTGCATCGCAGGTCAGCGTCCACAAATGGAAACATGCACCAGAAATAAACAGACGTTTCTGACACATTTGGGGCCCGTGAAGTCAAAAAAAGGGCAAACTGAGCCGTTCAGCACTCGAGTGCGGTCCGCGTTCTCCAGAGAGACGGCGATGTTTGATGCTTTCTTTTCCTTTAATGTGGCGAGAGCAGCACATATCACCATGGTAACTAGGACATCGAAGGGACATCCTGATTTCCCATTGGTGGCTTTTTGATGTTTTCATTCAGAAATGACCAGAAAAAGAAGTGATTTTATTAGAAACGATTTTGGTAACTTTCCCTCAGATGAAAATAGAAAACTCTAAGTTGTAGTATCAGTGTTTTGAATCTGAAATAATGTGCTTTGTAATCCCACTAATTTTCCAAGAATATAACGGTCAACTCAGTTAAAATGCTGCTGCTTTTGTTGGACATAAAAGCAGTTGGAGAGCTGCAGAGCTGCTGTCTCTCTGTCCCCAGTTAAGCCCATCTGTTTTTTTCAAATTAGGAAACTAATTTTAAACTAGCAGCATATTCAAGTTAAAAAAATATATCAAACCTGCTGCTGCAGATTAAACTTTTTTCATACCTTGCAGATATTTTCAGGTCTCGTTTGAGTGTTTAGTGAAACATTTTGGCTCAGCAAATCGAGTCTTTTTATATCCTGCGCTGACTTTGACGTGACGCCGTCCCTCCCACTTCATGCTGTGTTTTGAATGAACATTTCGTCGGCGCTTTTGAAGTCACGCCACGCCCGCGCGGCGCCGTGTAATGCTTGTTGTCAGGTGGTGGGCGAGGCAGATCGTGAAGAACATCCCGCCGTCCGACATGCTGGAGGTTCGGGCCAAGGTGGCGGCGCAGACGGCGCTGGGGGGCGAGAGGAAGGACTGGGGGGTGAGCCGAGCCTGGGAGAGGGACTACCTGGCAAATGTAAGGACGAAAACCACCGACTGCTGTGAAACTTCATTTCCTGATCTGGAATCAGCCACACGACAAACACAGACATTTACTTCCTGCCTCGGTTTGATAATTATTAGCTGTCAGACCTCTTTGATTTAGGACTCGTTGAACCTTCAAAAATGAACAATTCAGCTGATTTGTTTGAATATCATTCAGTTTACAACCTTAAAATAGAAGCAGTGAGCCAAAAAAAAAATCTCTTTTGGGTGACTAGAACCGTTCTTTCTTTCTTTTTGCTTTTAATTTCATAATTAATCTGTTGAAAATTGTTTTGGGGGTAAAGTTTTGCCTGTTTCTTGAGTGTCAGGAGGCCAAAAAACGACCCTGTGCTTTTATCTTGAAGGCTTTTTCACTTTGCGGAGAATATGTGTGTTCTGTTGGCGTTTGGCTTCACTGTGATGTTTCAGCAAGTCAAAGATGGAGAATGTTTCCACAGTATTTATTCCAAACGTATTTAAGTTGTCACAATTCACTATTTTGTCTAGTTTTACCATTTGCTTTTCCACACAGTGTATTGTCTTCAGTTCTCACCGTAGCTGATCCCGATTTGCTAAAAACAGTGTCGTGTGACGACTCGGAAATCCGCCGAAACATTTTTTTCTCGCCGGTGGCTTCGAATTTTTTCTTCCCCCGGAATTCGTCTCGGTAAACAGAACTTGAATGAGCAGCAGAGTAAAGTGTGACAGAGAAACGGCCCGTTGTTGTTGTTGTGAATGTATGCGGCGCATGTGACCTGCCTGAGGCCGCCGAGCATGACCAAAGCTGGATGCTGCTGGTGCACACAGCCTCCCTTTAATGACTCCCACAGTCGACTCATTTACCGGCTAATCTGGGCTTGTTTGCTGGCCTGAACGATGCCTTCGGGGAACGTGAGCGTGACCGCCGCCGAGGCCTGAGTCACTCCCCTCCTTCCCCACCGCCGGCCCGTGACTCGCCGGCCTCCTTCAGGGCTCCAAGTTCATGTGATTAAGTTTAATGCCACAAAGACCCATAAAGAGGTGCATGTAATGCGGCATGAATCCAGACCCATCTGTGGCTGAACGAGTTACGGTTCAAACGTTTGACTCGATCGAGTTTGACCTAACAGGGTTTATTTTTTCTCACACAAGTCTTCAGCAGCATCACAAGTTTCGCTGTTTTCTCCGTTAATTTGAGTTTCGTCTGATGTTCGAAGTCGGTCAGGGTTGTTTCTAGTATCTTTTCGGTGTGCGAAGGCTCAAAGAGTGGAAACATGAGCGCAAACTTTCTGCTCTTCACCTTCTCTAATCTATCTTGTCTGTTTGTGCAAAATCTCTCATCATTTATCTTTGAACTCTGCTGGAAACTTTGGCGAAAGTGATCGGTCGAAAGCAGTTCAAATATCCTGTCGGCGCTGATGAATTGGTTGACCTGCTGCACCGTGTGCGCGTGAATGATTGTGTGAGTGAAGGGGTGAATGTGACTGCAGAACTGGCCGACCTGTAGCAGTGTTTGGGTGTAATTTGACCCCTGCTTCAGCCTCCTGCTTCTTCAAACGTGAAGCTGTACATGTGGTTTTTGCCTTTCAGGAGGACGAGCATGTGTTGCTCTGTGTCTTGTCCCTGTCATGACGCGGTAGAGCGGCGGTCTCGGCCTCCCTGCTGCCTCACATGTCATCACACACTGTGTCTGCTCACAGCGGCAGTGGGTGGCGAGCTCGTGCCACCTGTGACGTTGCACGTCGTCCTGACGTGTTTTTCCTCCCCTCGCAGGTGCGAGACTGTCCTGAGACCAGTTCCAGCTTCATCCGAGCCTCCAAGGAGCTGAAGAACAAAGAGGAGTACAGTCAGGTCCTGTTCTCGGGATACTGCAGGAAGGTAACATACCGTGAACTTGCTCATTCACACCCTCTCACGCTTTCCCTCGAACATATCAGCTCTTGCTTTATGATTTAACGTCTCGTATACGAGCTTCTCCACTTCTAATCCGACGGATTAATCGCGACGGGGGACGAACTCCGAGGTCACTCCTGAAGTTTCTTTTACATTTATGGCTTCATTCTTTAAGCCTGTTTTGAATAAAGTGAAATATTATTCTACCTCTGTCTGAACTCCCTCCTATCATCTCCCAGTGGATAATAAAGGCCGTATTCTCCTTATCAGGGATTGCACAGGCAGAGCTTCCTTTAAATTATCTGCACAGCTTATGTTTAATAATTTATGGGCTTCCATATTGAAGTTCAAACAGGCGTTGCAGTGCGTGCGCAGCTCCACCAGGGAAACGTGGATCCTGCAGTGTTGCATGTTGTCGGTTTTGTTCTCTTCGTGTTCACTCGTTCGTCCTCGGATCTATCTCTCAGGTGAACAGATTCAACAAAAGCACGGACCGAGGCCTGCTCATCACCAACAAGTACATCTACAAGCTGGAGCCAAAGAAACAGTACAAGGTCCTGAAGAAACTTCCTTTAGACACCGTGAGTACTCGGTGTGGATGAAAGCACGAGCAAAATATGCACACGCAGGTACCCAGATAACTCGGGTTACATCCTCAAAAGTCTATGTTTTCAGTTTTAGTTCAGTGGAGCCAAAATGAGTAAACTCCGTTTAAAACGAGGCACAAGTTTAGTGCAAAACAAGACACTGACTTCAGCTTTGTGAATTGAGGTACACAGAACAATCAGATGCAATTTTGCATTGTTGGAAAGAATAAAAGCTCAGTTGGGAGCGACATTTATAACAAACAGGACGTGGTTACTCAAGTGAAGACCTGTCACACCTGCAGGAGACGTCATGAGTCAGCACAGCTGGACTTCCAGCAGTGGATGAGGTTGAGAGAGAGAGAGAGAGAGAGAGAGAGAGAGAGAGAGAGAGAGAACTAGCGAGATGCCAGAGGGTTAAAAACCATCATTATGCAGCAGCGGAGCAGCTAAAGATAGCCGATGCCATTAAGCTCTGCTGCTCAGACGGAGGTATATGAGTCTTATCCAGGTCAGAAGCAGAGAACACAAGAAAATAGTTCAGCTGTGCCCGACCGCCGTTACGCCGAGGCTGAAAAGTCTCAGACTGAAACCGCCCAATAAATAGAAAAATGTAAAAATGAAGCTGATGACAAATTACAGTAAGAATTTGTTTAACATACCTATTTTTATTTTGGTAAAAATGTAGATAAATTGATATAACTTTGGGAAATTTTTGCCATTTCTTTTACAAGTTATTTTTTGAAGCACAGCCAAAAAATATATTTATATGGATTACAAAAATCTGAATTTATAGAAAAAAAATCTTATTAATTATCCTGAAAAAGTAGCCAAATATCAGAAATATTAAAGGAGGAAATAACAGAAATGAAAATTATTAAGTAAATTATTATTGAGTCATTGATGAAAAAAGTGGTTAATTTTCTTTAAAAAAGGTTTAAATAAAATTGTCAAAAGGCAACTTAAAAGTGCTGAAATCAAGAGTGCTGAAAACATCAGACTGTCATTAAGTGACAGTTTTCTTTGCATGTGCAGTTTTGTCTGTTTACGCCATTTTCGGGGGTCCTGGTGAATGAAACGACCTGAGTCTGCTGATGAAGCTGGACGCTGTTCCCTGTGCGAGGAGACAGGTTGTACCTGAGTGTGGCCTTGACGATGCGGGGACATCCCGCTCATCGTCGTCCCCACGGGATTAACCTGCATGCAGCGGGGGCCTTAAGGAGCTTAGCGTCCCATTCACTGTCCACGACCAGTGAGGCGCCTCCGCTTCCTCACACCACACGCTGGTTTCTTCCCTCCTCCGCAGCGCCGCTTCCTCTCCCGCTCCCTCGCTCGCTCGCTCCTCGCCGCCCTTGGGCTGGCTCACGTTCCTCCAGTCGCAGCAAATCTGCGCGTTCACTCCGACGGTGTCGCAGCTCATGACTTCCCCTCCACTGCACCTCACACGTGCAGAGTTTCTCGCAGCCCACATTACTCCGGGCAGAAGTAATCCCGCTGACTGCGGTCATGGCGTGATTTTTGATCCAGGATATACTGTGCCGCACTGTATCCAACTCACAGGTATTATACATTGACGTGATAATCCCTGACACTTTCATTCAAACGGACGTCTACCGCTGCAATCTGTGTCGCTGAATAAATCGCGGGTCACGCAGTCTGTGGTCAGGTGTCATGTGCCGCTGCGGTGGAGAAAGTATTCAGGTCAGTCGTGTGACTTTGAGTAGCGATTCAACAGAAAAAGACTCAATCAGAGGACAAAAATCACTCAAAATTAGGTTAAAAAAATATTTATCTGAAAACTGAAGGATAGTTTCTTCCTTTGAAGATATGCAATATACCTGGAAGTGACCCAGAATGACTTGCCAACAGCTCTGATATCCACTTTGACTGCTGTTTCCTGTTCTGATGGTGTTCCAACAATGTCTTTTAAACACTCTCTCTCCTCAGTTCACGGGTCTGAGCGTGACGTCCGGGGTCGACCAGATGGTGGCGCTGCACACGACGTCGCAGGACGACGTCCTGCTGTGCCTGAAGCAAGGCGACCTCTGCCCCAACCAGGACCGGGTGGGCGAGCTGGTGGGGAACATGGTGGACCACTTCACGAGGTCAGTTGGTCCAGTTAAATCATTGCGGCTTGTCTACACGGTGGTGGTTAGCGCTCACAGCGGGAGGGTCCTGGCTTCAATGCCAGGCAGGTGGATCGCCAGCACGGTTTGACTTCTAATGAAGGGAGATGATGAGAAAGTCTTGTGGGTCCGCGCCTGAATAAACAGCAGCAGAGTCATTGTCGCTGGCCAGCGACCTCGGCCGGAGCCGAGTCCATTAACGCTGCGCAACAATTACGCAAATCATATTCTTGGCATTTATCACTGTCGTGGTCGTCGGTGGCGGCGTCCCGCTCTGAATGAACGCCCGTGAAATGAATCAGTCACGCTGACATTTATCACATTTATCACTCCCGTCCTCCCGATTCGTCGTTTATAAACGCGATTCAGATCCGCCCACTTCGGTGCCCCCCGGGAGACTCGGCTCGAATGCCACAACCAGCGGCTTTTTCACACGCAGCGGGTTGTTTCAGTGGCTCAGGTGTGTGTGTGTGTGTGTGTGTGTGCGTGCGTGCGTGTGTGTGTGTGTGTGTGTGTGTGTGTGTGTGTGTGTGGGCGTGTTATTGTAAGACCTTGTCTATGAAGAAGGAACCTTGATGATTTGCAATGAGGAATGTTACAAAACCGCCAGCGAAGCGAAGAGGAACGCGTCCAAGGACTCGTTGCGCTTCTGCCAAAATCTAACAGCGAAAAGACGTATTTACGACTCTTTTCTCCGTTAACGCTGATTCAACTCAAGTTTTTTTGTAAATCCAAAGCCTCAAAGCGGAACGAACCAGTGCAATTCCCAACAGTTTAAGACCTCGTTAGACATTTCTCAGGTTTTTTAGGCTTTGATTCGTACTTATATTCAAAAGAAAAAAAGTGCATTTATTGTTCTAACAATTCAGAATTTCTTTTTTTATGACAGGCTGAAAAAGAACTTAGTAATGTGGAAATAATATGTAGTTATAAATAAGTGGACAAACTTGTTCGTGACAAAGGAGCCAGTTTTTCGGGCGACATATAAACGTCTTTTGCAGCCATAAATACAAATTGTTCTACTGAAGTTTTCTGTTTCAAACAAATAGCTTCGTTGTGTGATTCGAGGGGGGGGGGCGTAGTTGGGGGGGATTTCAGGAATGATAAAACAGAGACACAAAGTGAACTCAGCTGACTCGCATTACTGCAGATTCCCCTCCGAGTGTCCACTTGTCTCGCTCAAGGACACACGTTTGAGATCAGGGTTTCAAGCTGCCAACCTTTGGACTGGGAGACAAAAACAACTGCTTCATGGTGAATAAATGCAGATATAAAGGGGAACTTTTGCTGTTTAAAGAATCACGTCAACGCTACAAATATGCAGATCAAAGTGTTTGAATATTACATCAAATAATGTGTATGCTAATATATTTAAATCTGGACAAACTATGTTTTAAATAGATCATGATGTCAATGTCACTTTTGTATAAGTTCAAGTACATCGTTTAGATTCAGGACAAAGCGAAGGGGCTCGTTGCCTAAATTACTGTTAAAGTTAAAGCAAGTTGTTGTTTTTACTCTTTAGGAATTTAGTGTAGGTCAATGTGAGGTCCCTCGAAGATGTGAAGCATCGTGGGTGTGGGTGTGCGCGTGGGTGTGTGGGTGTGTTTTTCTCCTTATAGCGTGTGTTTGTTCAACCAGCTGATCCCCACTGAGGCTTCTGTGGGTTTTACGAGTCTTAGATGTTTGGTTGGGGGGTTTTTAGGGGTCCCTGCGTGTTTGGGGTCCCTGCAGCAGCTGCGTGGCTCTCCGGTCGGGGTGCGGCACTCGTCTCACAGGCGAGCCGCCCGTCGGGGGAGTCCGTCCGTCCTCGGGTCCTCGTCTGGTATTGTGCCACCATCTGCGGTGAATGGAGGAGGTCGCGACCTCCGCGGGGCGACTCGTCAAAAGGAGAGCCGTGAGACAAAGGCGGGGGTGAAACCGTGCAAGTGTGCGAGCATGTGTGAGAGGCGGGAGCATGACAACACTGCAACACACTCCTCTTGTGCTTCCTTCTGTCAGGAAGTCGGATGCCAGAGAGTCACGCGCACCTTGTTTCAGTTTGTGGCGAGTGAGAGGAGACGTCAATGGAGCGATTGTAGATCCGCCGCTGCTTCCCCTCCTCTCCTCACTTCCTGCACGGGACGGAGGATCTGTGAGAGCGTTTGCAGGCCAAAAAGTGTGTGAGTGAGTGAGTGAGTGAGTGAGTGAGTGAGTGAGTGAGTGAGTGAGTGAGTGAGTGAGTGAGTGAGTGGTGCCAAACTGGGTCAGCAAGGCGCTCCGCTCCGTTCACGACTCAAAATCTGACTTCAAAGCTGCTCGGCGTGAGGACGGACTATCCTGCTCACCGCCATGTCGCATCCGTCTCTCGATCCCTCCGCCGAGTCTCTTCTGCTTTTTCTATCAAGACCCCCCTCGTGCATGTCCCCACCCCCTCCCGAGAGAGGGAGAGTGTGTGCTGATAGGAGCTAAAATTAACGATCCCACAACTAATCAAGTTCTTTAGGGTGAAGATGAGTTCCAGGTTTCAGGACTTGAGGTAACAGTTGAGACACTTGGCTAAGTGGACTCATAACACCAATTGTGGGGACCAAAAAAAAGTTTAAATAAAGTTTAGATTTAGTGAGCAGAAAATTGATATGAATCGATATGTCCCCCCTATAGAAACTTAACATCGTTTGTGTTTGTTTGCGTGTCTAAGTGATCACAAATTGGCCAATGAGGACAAAACAAGAGATCCATTTAATCTGTGGTTTGAGTCTGTAGTTACAGCTGAGTTTGCGTGCGTGCGTGCGTGCGTGTGTGTGTGTGTGTGTGTGTGTGTGTGTGTGTGTGTGTGTGTGTGTGTGTGTGTGT
>JASSRZ010000011.1:0-10102 GCA_032164315.1 Malacoctenus gilli
CACACGCACACACACGCACACGCACACACACACACACACACACACACACACACACACACACACACACACACACACACTGCAACAGTGGAGGACACCGAGGCAGTGGTATACTTGCTCCTACTGGTGGCAGTTTACGTTGATTTTATTCACATCGTTCACAGGGATAAAACCCTTTTAAAACTTTGCCGGTTTGATTTTGTGACTGAGGATTGTCACAGCTGCTGTATTTACATCACTCCCTGTCCAATCAGAGTCCTGCAGTGTGTCGACGTCATATCGAATAGAAACACCCAGAAACTTGGTACACACAGGTCGAATGAAGATAAAACCAACGGAAAAATGTTGTTGTTGTTGTTGTTATTATTAAAGCATTAAACTCATGCAATATCTTAACCATACATTTAAACGCCATTGTGGGATACAATCCTTCTGGCATCTACAGCCAAGAGAACTAAACAGAGGCAGACATGGTGCGCCTGTTGCGACTCTAATGTGTTGTCTCCCAGCTTTTGTTGATGCAAGACTGTTTCTGTGTGTTTCCTGCAGAGTACGGTCTGCGCCTTGGCAGTCAGATTTTCATCAAACAGATGACCAGCACAGGCCTGGCTGCCAAGGACGGGAACCTGCAGGAGGGAGACATCATTCTTAAGGTGCACGTTCGTTTTTACTCATAGCAGCATGTATTTGTTCAAGTTTTTCTACTCGGGTATTCAGCTTTCAGAGAGTAAGTAGATAAATGATAAAACTGACAAGTCAGCATTATCCTTGACACGTCGAACAACAACAATAAACATCTGGTAGCAGCAGGTTTTATGCGCCTTATGCTGAAAGACAAAAATGCTTGTGTTTTTGATTATAAAGTAATAATGACTTCAGTGTCTTATACTGCAGCTTGGTTCACAGCCCCACCCACCCACTTCCTGGTTCCCTAAAAGAAAGTCTGTGGACCCTGTCTGCAATCTTTGGTTTGGCTTCACTATAATGTTTTGGCTAATCAAACACTCTCACATGCTTAAGTGTTAACCTTCAAAATAAAGTCACTGATCAGTTTCCAGAGGTCTTTTCTTAATACTGGGAGATTTTTTGCTCTTTATATCTCCGCACAAGTAATTACAAATCTCATTTAATAACAATACAGCAGGCCAAAGCTTTGGTCTACCGCAAAGGGGTCCTTGGTCGGGAGCCACCTTGAAGTGTGCATGGTTGGCCCAATGGGCAGTTTTTCCGCTCTGTGCGGGCTGTAACTCTGCCACTTTGATGCGCAGATCAACGGGACGGTGACGGAGAACCTCTCACTGCATGACGCCGGGAAGCTCATCGAGAAGTCCAGAGGGAAGCTGCAGCTGGTGGTCCAGAGAGACCGACGCCAGATCCTGGTCCGCATCCCCCCCCTCGCTGACTCCGACTCCGACAATGATGGTGAGTCGCTGAACGTACGGTGCCAGCAGCAGCCTTAAACGTTAGCAGGGGTCTTGTTGTTAAACACACAGTGCAGCAGGACCACTGCATGTGTCTGCGGTTGTTTATGTGATTTTTGAATTTTAGCTCAAGTTTCTCAGTGTTCAAGTCGCTTAACTGAGTCAGACAATGACACTTTCTTTTCCTTTGTTTCACACTGAATTTTTCTCAGGTGAAAAATCAAAAGATAAAGTGTGTGTCTGCGTGCATGCTTGAATATATCACCCGAAATGTACGACGGTTTTGGTGTTTGATGGATTATTTTTCTCTCCCCAGAACAATTTCTTTGGCAAATAATCTTACACCATTTATTTTGGAGTGGTATAATCTGATCTGGTTGCGTAGAGATTCTGAATTATTCACATGTATTTTTGTCCGTGTCTGTGTCTGTGTCTGTGTCTGTGTCTGTGTCTGTGTCTGTGTCTGTGTCTGTGTCTGTGTCTGTGTCTGTGTCTGTGTGTGTCAGTGACAACAAGGTTGGCAATACAGCATCTTTTACAGACTTGTTTGAAAACAGTTCGCGTTTAGTAAAACTCCTTGTTTGTTTTTTTTATTGGTTTTATGTCGTGTCCACATCAGCAATGCAATTTCGTTTATAAAAAAAAAAAAAAAAAGCTCAAAATAATAAACAAAAAAACTCAAAATTCTGTTGAAAGCCCCCCGCTGCTGGTGACAGTGTTGTAACCTACCTCTCAATATTTCCTCCAGGGAGGAAGTTAATGAACACAGGAAGTCAAGCCAATTCCTGCTTTCATTATTAGTATTGGTGGCTAACAATCAGACCATGACTGTACTTTTACATCTTCTGTCAAATGAACCCAGCTGTTAGGTGGAAGCTACACAATGTGATCCCAAAAGTGTCAAGATGATAAGCTAACCTTTATTAATCCCCCTCAGAAAAAGTCCTTCTTCACATTGAATCTCATTCATTACACGCATTAGGAGCAGTGGGCTGCTGCAAAGCAGCATCTGGAGGGGGGGTACTCGTACCAGCATACAATGGGATCACAATTTTGTTTCTCTGACTTCAAAGCTTCCATTGCCTTTAAAAAAACCCACACCTATCAGTTTATTTCTAAAGGTTCCCCTAAAGTTTAATTGTCTCACTCAGCAGCATGAGTACAAAGTGGAGATTTAAACAAAGCGGACAAACGTGTGATGAGTTTGTAAAAGATTTGAAGTGGGTGCCAAACCTCAGTTGCCACTGAGACATTTATACTTTTCTATATGACATTTATACTTTTCTATATTCAGTGTTAAAGTGAAATGTGAGGATGTCCAGCAGCCAGCAAGCAGTAGGACACTTTTTAACATTCACACAGAAACTGCTTCGAAAAGGCGGAGCAGATTCAGAAGTCAAGAGTCCATCAGCATTGTTACAGTTGTTAACTCCACACACACACAGTTGTGCCTATATCGTGATGTGAATCTGAGTCAGGGGTACCAAACTCATTCTAGTTCAGGGGCCACGTGAACCTTTATTGGATCTCAGATGGATCCGCAACAGTACAGTGGTAACTTCGAAAAAGACAGGACTGAATTTGTACCTTCACTCCGATGCAAAAAAAAAAAAAAGAATGAATGAAAATCTCAAATGGATGACAACAAAGTGACTTCTCAAACCTTGTGTGTCGGGCTGGTTTTGGCCCCGCGTGTTTGACACCCCGGCACTCGCTCAAACAGGGCACCTGCTGTGCACCGCAAAAACTCCGGGGCTGTCAAACACGTGGGGCCAAAACCGGGCCCCAGCAGCCTTGTGACGCCAAAGCTTAACCTGAACTGATCTGAGAGCAGTCATGTTGCCCACCACTTGCGATCCAAGTAATCGCTCAAAAAGCGCCATCTCTGTCTGTGCTTTCTCTTCCAGATAATATGTCATACTTTTAAATGAAGGAGCACCCGAGACAGCATGTGTAACCACCCTGTTGCCTTTCTCTAAGCTGTAAAACGGCTGTGACATACCTGACTAAGTTGGAAAGCTTTCACACCTTTTGCACCTCTCTTGACACTGCTCTAACTCTTTTTTTAAAAAGAAAACAACCAACTTTTTATCACACCACTTATTCTTCTTCAATAAATAAACATATTTTAATCCATATACACTTTGATTTGTGTGATTCATTGAGCGCAGACGTGGAGTGAGGCCAGTGGAGGATGAATGGCCTTCAGTTTGATTACACTGTCAGATGTCTGAGAGGGTGATTGTTTATCTCTGAGAACGTGGTGTTGTGTGGTGAAGCGCTCCTCCTGCGATCGGTAAGAGTTTACGTTATCAGTGTAAATAACCAATTAATGGTGCTAACAGAATAACCGTCCACAGATATTTGTCTAGGTGGTGCGTCTGAGCTCCCTTCACCTCCCTGTCACGTCTCACGCCAACATCCTTCTATGATTCGTTTACTGATACATCTAACCGCACTGAAAGCGTCGCCGCCGCTCACCCAGGTTCTCCCACAAACACAACTGAGGGCAGCAATGGAAAACTGATAGATTCTTTTTATGTAATGTCAACAGAACCTCAAAAGCTAAGAAGATGCTTTTTCAGACATTGAGAAAACAGACTTTAATTTCAAGCTTTTTATCCGAGTCATTCAGCCTTCAATGCAGTTTAGCAGACAGTTCTTCCACAGAGACAAACTAGTTAACGGTTAACTGTGGTGTGTCTTATTAGCTGCACATTGTTTGTTTATTATGTTTTTTGCTCAACCTCATGTTTACTTCTTGACAATTGAAGCTCCACTCGGGAAGCACAAATGTCAACCATAATGTGTGACCCCATTCAGAGTCTAAGAAGGTTCCCTAACCAGCTGTCTGAACTTACCTGAGCGGTTTCAAATGAGTCTCATCACAGGAAGGTGAAGGTGGAAGGTCTCCTCCCCAGCCCGCTACTTCCTCTTCTTCAGCTGTTTTCTAATCACTGTTAAAACGTAAACAGCTGTCGGTTGGTCCATCTCTCAAACAGCAGTGTGTTATTAGGCCTCAAAAGGAACTCACTTGCATACTTGGCCAATGACTGGGGAGAAAAAAAAACCCAACCTTTTGGTTTGTCAGTTTGAAAGTATTGGAGCACAAATTCCTGTTGCAGTTGGTGGACTTCTCACCACACCAGCAGGTAAGGAGCCGTACCTGCAGAACTGTTTACTAATCATCAAACCTCCCTCAAATTAACCAGACACTGAATCTGACCGACAGCAGATTGAGACCTGTGGTGGTTGGAAGGCGACGAAAATTTCAAAACGTCCTGGTGTTTCTCCACGAATCTCAACAATCATGCTGTTTCTCCTCTTTGTTTCTAGAAACATTAACTCTGTGTTTTCCAGGCAAAGCTGCTTTTATCTGTCGTCTGTCCTTTTGGCTCCAGCGTCCCCGTCCCCCCCTGTGATTCTCACAACTTCTAATAATGTCCTCACTCTGTCCTATCAGCTGGTGTTGGGTCCTGTGCAGGCAACCAGTGTCTAATAAGGGTGGCAATGGTGGTGGGGGCAGGTGGTGGTGAAACGTATCAATGGGGGGCTTTGTTGTTTCTTACTGCGGCCTCTGTTTGCTTGTCTGTCAGACATGTCAGAGGTGGAGTCATACCACTCCTATTCCCCCCCAGAGGAAAGGAGGTCTCGCCAGTCTGACCTGTCCTCCCACTCGTCCAACGAGAGAGACAACCACAGGTAGGAGGCTTGGAGTTGTACGGAGTGCTTCACGAGTTCAAAGCGTGTGTGTGTGTGTGCGTGTGCGTGTGCGCGTGCGCGCGTGTGTGTGTGCGTGTGTGACACAACGCAATGTAAACAAAACCTTTTTGAAACACAAACTAAATCGGTCGTTTATGAGAACTCCACTTTTTTTTCACAAATGTATTTAATTTGTTCATCGGTGGCACCGGCTCTACTCCGAACTCCTCCAGAAAAACAAAGCTCCTCACAGTATTTCTTGGAAGGGAACAACTCACCGAAAACCCGTGCAGCTTCTATCCTTTTTTTTCTTTTGAGTGATCACATCACTTCAGCTGCTGGCCCGAATTATTTGCCAGTGTCGGGGAAACGGAGCATCTTATCACAGCAAAGATCACTAGAAGATGCTGCAGCACACCAAACAGGCCTGGAAGAGCTGCTGTAACATGACTCAGGACAAAAAGTGAGACACAAGGAGCCAATGAGAACAAAACTGGCAAAGATCCAGCTGGTATTTTTCCTCCCTGAGCCACTCTGGGACCTGTTTTCCCAAAGTAGTGTCTTCAGTTTCCTGACACCTCCGCTTCATGTGGCCAGAACACTAGAATGGTGAAGAGAGAGTCTCCATGTCGCCTCTGTGGTGATGTTACTGGTGAGCAAAACACTTCAGGAAAAGGTTGTGCTGTGAGGAAGCCGGCCCGTTTGCCCCCCCTGTGGAGTTGCGGTTGCAAAGGATTCAAGTGTCCTTTTAGAGCTTCCTCGTCCACAGAGGTCTCTCCTCTCACATTGCTCTGATGTGGCTAATGAACAGAGACAAAACCTGAGACTGACGACAAAAAAAAAAAATTCATTGACTGCCTCACTCATCCCCTCTGCATGATCTCATTTCACCAATCTGATGCTCAAGTCGGTCAGGAGCCACTTTCAGACCTCACATCCTGTGTTTGTTTACAGAGAGGAGCCAGTGAGGACCGCCAAAATGTCTGCCATGGCCTCCCCTTTCAGAGTGCCCGAGGACCCGCCAGCGCCAGCTGAGCTGGACACAGACGCGTGCCACACAGAGGAGCCTCCAGGTGACCACCTTCTTCCCTCACATCAGGCAGAAGTGCCTCTGATCCCGCCACTGTTTACTAAAACCGATCAGTCTGCTGTCATATAATTATAAACCTATATGGTTGATAAACATATCTATCAATTGTTTATTTTTATTTCCTCAATCTTTCCCCACAGTTGCCATAACAACACCCAAAATTCTCCTTCGACCAAGTCCAGAAGAGGAAAAAATCTATGGGCGAGTTTCTCCTCCCTCATTGTCGCACTTCATAGTTACTGTGGACTCTGTTGTGATCCTGCTTCTCTCTGGGTTTATAACTGTGTTCGCCCCTACCTGCAGGCCCAATACAATCATGGTGAATTTCCAGAAGGGCGACAGTGTGGGGCTCAGGCTCGCGGGGGGGAACGACGTGGGCATCTTCATTGCTGGCGTTCAAGAGGGCAGCCCCGCTGAGGAGGAGGGTCTGCGCATAGGGGATCAGATCCTGAAGGTAGTCGGCCAACTTGGAAGTCATTAAACGTTTCAGCCCATGTTGTTGTTGTTTGCTGCTGAGCTCCATGCTCGTTTGTTGAAGTCCACTCACAAAAAAATGGACCAAATAGCTTTGATAAGTGTAAGAAATAAGAAGAAGAAAATGAATGTCCCCTTTGCTTTTATCCTGAAGGTGAACAATGTTGATTTCCAAGGCGTGGTGAGAGAAGAAGCAGTGTTGTTCCTTCTGGAGATTCCTAAGGGGGACCTGGTCACAATCCTGGCTCAGAGCAAACCTGACGGTAAAACACCAAACAGAAACACACCTTTTTTCATTTAAAGGTTTTTATTTGACCCAAAATTGCCAGCGCAACATGCTGTGCAGCTTCAGAGGTCACAGGCACAAGGTCGCCCAAAAAATACAGAGAGAATAATCCGCAACTAGAGTCTAAAAGTGAAAGAGAGAAGCAGCCTTGGCTTTTACTTTAAAGGCTCCCAGCTGTCTACCAGTTGTTCAAGCTTCTGAAACAATTGGAAGACTCCAAGTTAATAAAAAACAAACTGCCATTCCTCAGGCGTTTAACCTTTACCTGCAGTTGATATGCTATGACAATCAGCCTGAGCATGATGAAGTCACATTATTACATATTTTTGGCTGGAAATGGTTGTACAATTTCCCCACAATGCTGTGCTCTCACCTCCGGACTGCTTAAGTGTCCTTCTTGGTTTCTAGGGTAGTTATGGAAATACTAGTTTAGCCCCCCCCCCAAGGCTTTTCATACCCGATCAGGCTAGCTTTGGTTCAGCCAGCCGTAACGAGGATGGACACACGCACCCACACGGATCGGTTCAGGAATGCATCGGGTGATAGAGAACACCACTGTACGTGTTACGTAAGGAGCACACTGGCCCCCAGAGCGCTGATAAAAGGGCTTTAGCTTCATTATTTAAAAAAAAGATGGGGAAAAAAATAAAGATGGGGGCAAAAAACACATCACACACTGAATCAGAGCACTGACCTGACACGACAACTGTGTCCCCCTCACTGCTGAGCTGAGAGGACATCCGAGGTGATCGGAGGCGGTTGGTGGCTGAGACCGGGGGGGGGGGTATTGGTCTCGAGGATAATCTCCAGATTTTACACTTCCGAGAGGATGTAATACAAGAGCATGAGGACAGAAAGGCATCAGTGAGATCGGGATGGAAACCCTGAATGGTCCACAGCCCTGAGTTTGCCCTGTCAGGGGGGCTGTGCCCTGCTTCCTCCTGATTTTCCTCAATTGAGAACTCTGCTGCTGCGGCGCCTCCGACGCCTTCCACGTTCAGCCGAGCAGCCTCGACAGGCCTGATCTGCCTACTGCCCCAGTCCTGCTGCTCGCGCTCCTCCCGGGTCACCGCTCCATCGGGGGGCCCAAATATTACACCAGGAAGCCTCGCGCGAGCTCGCGCCAGGGTGTAGGACTGCATTTTCATGACACAGTGGGCAAATAAGCATATTTAGTTCTGCTTGTGCAAACGTGGCTGCATCAACCAGGAAGGTCAAAGCCAATGAGCAGGAGTCAGACAGGAAATGTTCCATCTGCAGCCAAAAGGAAGACCAAACATTTGTTGAAAACTGTTTTCAGCGGTGAACCGCGTTTGACGCTCCAGTGAGTATTGAGGCCAACATGTGTTGGATGCAAGAGTCAGTTGAAGCACTGTGTTTGTTCTTGGTAACAAAGGAGCACAATTTCTATTGCAGCCGCAGCTGTGGACCAAAAGCTGTGGGGCGGTAGTGCTCCGAAACACGGGCACATTCATGTCTTTCATTCCCCCTTTCGAACTAAGAGCTACACTGGGTGCTGCAGGCCCTCTCAGCTGAGCCTGGGTGAAGCCTGGGTGCACCCCAGACAGGCCACCAACGCATGTTAAGGCGACACAGGGAGAGAAAGACGATTGCCAACACACACATTCACAACCGTGGAAGGTTTAGAGTCTCTAAATAAGTCATTTCAGGACTGTCTGTCAGCTTTCGAGAATTTAGAGCTGACAGGGAAAACTATTGACTTTAGGGCTCTAATTGAAAGCGTTGGTTAAGCAGAGGTTTGGTTGGGGACCTTATAGCTTTGAGGGCCAATCACCCCCCCCCCCCCCCCCATGAAAAAGGGGTTTAAAACCACTCCCTCTGGGACAAGGTGCCATTTAGCTGCCTCCTGTCTGCTCCCACTCTTTCCCTTTTAATGGCACCTGGTCTCTTGTCTGTCCAGTCTATAATGACATCTTGTCGTCGGGACGCGGGGACTCCTTCTTCATCCGCACCCACTTCGAGTACGAGAAGGAGACCCCGCAGTGCCTGGCCTTCTGCCGGGGGGACATCTTCAAGGTGGTGGACACCCTGTACGACGGCAAGCTGGGCAACTGGCTGGCAATCCGTGTGGGCAAGGACAAGCAGCTGCTGGAGAAGGGCATCATCCCCAACAAGAGCAGGTACATGTACTGATCACATAGCTCCTTGTAGCCTGACCCGGAGCCAAGAAAGGTTTCCTCTTCCATGTGATCTTTTAGATTTCTGAGGATTAATGTGAGTTAAAAGCAAAACCATGATCACTCTGCTGCAGCTGCATTTTTTTAATACATCCAAACAGGCACATTTGAGGGGCCTTTCGTTGAACGTGTCGCTGACATTGGGACCTCGCGCATGAATGTGAATAAATGTCTGAGCAGCGGGTGTACACGTTGTCCCTGTCAGAGCGGAGCAGATGGCCAGCGTCCAGAGCTCCCATAAGGCCGCAGCAGGAGACCGAGCCGACTTCTGGCGGCTAAGAGGCAAACGCTCGGTGAAGAGGAAAGACCTGAGGAAGAGCCGGGAGAACGTGAGCTGTCAAACCCTGACCACGCGCTTCCCGGCGTATGAGCGAGTGGTGCTGCGAGAAGGTGGGCTTTGTTTCAATTTTACCAAGAGTCAAATTTGCCAGTTATTGGTTTGTTTATTGGCTTGGAGGGATTGTTGTGGTGAAAGAGTTACCTCTCATGCAGTCGTTGAAGAGACGGGCTCGTGTGTGTGAGTCAGAATGTGCTGAACTGGATGAACTCTAACCGTCACTGTCCTTGCAGCTGGTTTCAGGCGCCCTCTAGTGCTGTTTGGCCCTATTGCTGATGCTGCTACTGAGAAACTGGCCTCCGAGATGCCTGATCTCTTCGTAATCGCAAGTGAGTATCTGTCCGCTGAAGTGGGTCCACACGTTTGTTGGCTCTCGTCAGGTTTTTGAGCGTCCTCGCAATGTGTTCCTGAAAACTCCTCACTGTGTTTCTGTCTCCTCCTGTTAGAAACGGAGCCCAAAGATGCAGGCTCCGAGAAGTCCTCAGGTGTGGTTCGTTTGAACACCATCCGACAAATCATCGAGCAGGTACACACACACACACACACACACACACACACACACACACACACACACACACACACACACACACACACACA
>JASSRZ010000011.1:18966-34239 GCA_032164315.1 Malacoctenus gilli
TCCAGCATTGAGTCAAGGTGTCCTGACAATGTGTTTTTTGAATTTATTTACAGAAAGTATTGAAATAAAAACATGACAAAGGAAGCAAAGGAATTTGATAACCACTTGCAAGACTGTTTGAATGGAGGCGTAGAGCTGTTGTGGCTCTAACTTGGAGTCTGTGTGTTTAGATCTTGCGGAGGTACAGTCCAGACATCAGAAGTCGCATGATGAAAATCAGCAGCCATGAAGTCCTCAACAGGTCCAGCACTCCTCCTGTCTTCTTACCAGACACCAAAGTAAGTAACACTGTGGGCTGAGAGGAAATCTTTCTGCTCGCAGGTCGTTGTTCGATAAAAAAAATTAATGTTCCGCATCCTTTCACATCTTCAGTGAACACTGTCTGCGCTGCGTCTCATCCTTCTGCTTCTTGATCAGGTCAAACTGGCTCTGAGAGACGATCCTGTTCTTCTGGCGAGCTCCGCGAACCTCCACCATCACCACCGCCAACTCCACCATCCGCCGCCCGGCTCCAGCCGGAGCTACGACTCTCCGTCCAGCAGCAGTCCTACCAGCAGCAACAATGACCCGCCACCGCCCATCTCCCACTCGGCTGCCTCCTCCATCCTGCCGCCCCCTCCCCTACCTCACCACCTGAACGCTTTCAGCAACCTGCCACCCCCGCCCCCACCTGCCTCGTCCAAGCCCGGCAACTGTGGGAACACTGTGGGAGCTCCACTCCACTCACCTTTAGCTCCGCCCAGTTTGGCCTGCAGGAAGCCTGACGCGGCAGCTGAGGACAGCCTTACGGAAGACCCGTCCACGAGGTCCTTCATGGGGAAGATCAAAGCCTTTGAGAAGATGGATCACTTCGCCCGAGCCCAGAAAGTGTTGGAGCTGCAGCAGGCACAGAACGCTCGGGTGGGCATAACTCAGTGTTTATTCACTCTGGTCAGAGCAGGGACAGTGAGAATATCACCCAACAACTCACTGAAGGACTCAACTGCTTTAGATATCGCTCTCTATGGATAGAAGGCACAAGGGTGCAAAAGGAAGGTGACACAAAACTGGACAGTGATGTAATGCAACAAACTGTAATACCATTTTACACCACAAGACAGAGTGACTTTAGTATCTACTGTCTTCAGTCCAATGAGAGAAGAAGAAACTGTCCACAATAACAGATTGAACAGTAAACAAAAAAATATGACCCTTCACAACCACTTTAAAATCAAAGTGCTTCTTCAAAAGGGAACAGTGACTCAACACTGCCATCTAATGGAGTGGAGTAGTACTATTGGACCAACATACTGTCAGTGTGAACAGTACCAGAGATTTCCACTCACAATTTATGATAGAGATAAAATGTAGTTTTAACAACATCAATCTCCTTTAACAATTTGTCCTGCGTAAGTATATTTGATAAGATTCCACAAGACTGGCTGCAAACTGAGGCAACACAGGTGTTGTGTTGGGGTGTGTCGGGGCAGGGACACAGGAGGAGTTTGTTTATCACGCGTCCACATTTGAGCGTCCACCACAGTGGCGAAGCGTTTGCTGTCAGGTGGGCTCCGATTTCAGTGGTGATGGACTTTAATTCGTGTGTTGTGTTTTTCCAGCTGGAAATCGCGCAGAAGCACCCAGACATCTACGCTGTTCCTCTGAAGACGGCCAAGCTGGACCACAGTCGCCCTCAGCCCATCGGGTGCGTCTGCTAAAGTCTTTCCACCGGATTCACTTCCCTCCCAAAATGCAACCACTCGTGCTTACCGGAGGTTGATGTTGTAAATACGACCGCAGCAGATAATACATTCAACCGTTGTATTGGTTCACTTTAGCAGCCGTCTGACTCTGTTATCAGTCAGTTTTGCAGCAAACCAACATAAGAGGGCAGGTCAGGCAGAAGGCGTTGTAGTCGAAAGAACAGCAAATGTTGACAGAGAGGTAATGCAGATCCTGACATAGTTTGCACGTTAACATGTCAGCTTTTCACTCCAAACCACCATGTTGGGCAAAAAAACCCCTAAAAACCTTCTGTTTCAAATAAATGATCAGTTAAACACAGACAGAAAAACATCAGATCATCGAAGAGGGAGTTCTGATACTGCTCGCTGGGGAACACTTTGAGGTCTGAGGTGTAATAAAGGGACACTTTGTATCTTTTTTTTTTACATTGTCAGTGATACAGAAAGGTGTTTTGAACCCCTGTCGGGGGACAAAAATGCCGTCAATCCGATCACTGGTCACCAAATTGCCCGTCAAACCTTCGGCAGCTTGTCAAACATCTGTTTGTGTTTCTCCAGCTCCAGCTCGTGTCCTGAAGCTCAGACTCCTCCCTCCTCGAAGGAGGGACGTCCCTTCTATCTCAGCGAAGAGGAGCCCGAGACGGGTGCGGCGCCAGGATACTTCTCCGCCGGTTCCCACCAGTACAACGACACAGAGCTTTAGGGCCCCCTCCTGCCCCCCCTCCGGCCATCGGTGGCCCGCCCGGACACCGGCGTGTGGCACTCGGACGCACATTCCACCTCCCATCTCGCCCCACCCCACATGATACTCAGCCGTGGACGCTCGAGTGACTCTTGCTTCTTTGATATCCGAGGAGAAAAGCTCCGTACAATCTACAGTGAACACATTGTCTTCACTTGGCGATTTTGTTCTCGTCGCGATCGGTTTTGGTTTCGTTAATTTTTTTTTTTTTTTCGTACGCATCACTTCTGGTGATGGGGAAACTGAGCGATCAGGAGACACTTGTTTTTCTTGCCTATGCAACTCCTTCAGTTTGTGCACAGCAACTGAAACCTCTTGCCACGAGTTTTGCCCTCACAAAAAAAACCTCAACAAACCCAAAAGGCCACAATGCGCTTTATCACATCTGTCACCTTGTTTTTCTACACTCCTAGAGACGTCAACAAGCAAAAGCTGTATTTATGTATGTATGTATATCTCCAAATATAGGCGTATACATACAGTATCTATCTCTCAGTATATCTATTGATCTATCTATCAATCTATTTATATTCATAAACAAAAATATATATATATATATATCGATATAAATATATATATGTATACACAGTATATATTCTATCAAGTAACACTGGAATTTTGTTACAATTTTTTGAAGTGCCTTTTCCTTTTTAGTCCCGTGAGGTTTGGGTTGTCCTTCCTCCCCCCCTCAGCCACCCGGTCGGACTAAAAAAACCTTTGCTGCTGTCGAGCTTAAAGGGAAACCAGGGAACCACTGACACCGAAACCTTAACGCTGCCCCCCCCCCCCCCCAACACACTTTGACCGCTCGTGGTCGCACCCACCCACAGAACGCATACTCGCAATATAGCCAACACCTCCTGCAAGCTGGTCCGGTCCGACAGGCGGGAGAGAGCAACGACCCAGCCGAGCCACCTGGAACCCTGACCGAGCATGCCCCGAGGATATCAGTGGGAACGTGGAAAAGGTTCGATGACGGGGCCTGTTGGACGGCGAGTTCCAACAGACAAGATCCCACTGCAAAGTCAGTCCTGAGTACAATCCATGGACTGTTTCTTAAGGGAAAGGTGGTCTTACACTGGTCTTCTGCGTTACCCCCTGTAAGCTCAGTTTAACTGTAGTGGGTGCCGTCCACCTGCAGCGAATGGATCCAAAAAGTCCAAATCAAAAACGACAAAAGGCTATCGTTCGCCTGTTAGGTGTGTTGCAGTCGGCTGTCTCTGTTACGGTTTGAACTGCTCTGCGATGAAACTCTGCATTCGGACAGCTGGGAGGCGACTGTCAACAGCACAACGAAGTCTCTTAGGTGAAATGCATTGAACTGTCATCACGTTAGCGGCTGTGCTAATTTGTGGTCCAAATAGCTGCGTACCATGACCGCAAGCAATAGAGTGCCACAGGGAGGACATTGTTTGCGGAGGCCAGCCTGGCTGTTCACCGTTACCGATGAACCTTCAACACCGGCTGAATTTTTAACCATTTGTACCATTATTCAAGACTCCGAATACCTTTTGGGCAGTTACTCTTCCCCTTTCCTTACGTAGCATTTTCCCATTTTTCTTCTCAATGTAATCCATCCCATGTTATCCAAACATTTGAAACTGACAGTCACACGTAGCGGAGATAGTTGACGTTAACGCGAGTACAAGCAATTGTCGGCACGACAGCAAAAAGCCATCAAAACGTTGCTGTAGATGTAACTGACAAGCTTGATTAAGATTATCTATACTGGATTTGCTACAGATGAAACAACCTGCATCGTGTTTGCATGGTAAATAGCAGAGTCAGGATTTGTTACTAACAACCTTAGTTTGAAATGACTCTATAAAATAAGTTGATCGCGACATATTCCTGCTCGGAAAAAGCCAGGCTGTTGACCAAAGCACTGTCGCTGGTCCAAAGACAGAAACAAGGTTTATAGCTTAGTTTTTTTGGGGTGTATATTTGGGACAAACACACTTTGGGTATATTTTTACACTATTTAAAAACCAGGTATTCAATGTACGTTCATGGTAATGATGGCTTGCCTGCGCACCTTTGCAGTCTAAATCTCCAAAATCTCCCATCGTGTTGACACAAAGAAGCTCCTAAATCAGGAGGACTGATCATTTATTCATTGGTTTTTTTGTGACACACAGACTGTTTGATGCATCTCGCTTCACAAATTCCACCAATTCAGTGAACTTAAGGGCAAGCAGGGAAGTAAACACAGCGAAATGAAGCCTCGGCTGGCAGCAGGAGTTCGGGGCTCCTTCCTGCAGCACTCTATTGTGGCCCGCTGCGGACAGGATGTTTCCAGCACCTTCTCAGTTATTTTCTCCTGCTTTCCTGACAGTTTTAGTTGTTGTAGCACTGTGGGCCAGCCCACCGCCGCGTCGCAGGCATCCCTCTTGTTCCGCCCTGTTTTTTTGTTTTTTTTAACAAGCTGATGCAATTTTGCGGCCCCCACTTCTCGGTGGGGCCAGGCCTTAAGATTGCCCCCCCCCTATTGTTGCCAGTGTTGGCAGCCTGCAGCCGTTGCTGTGCAACCCTTGGTGCGGCTCCTCTCAGCTCCAAATATTTCATCTATTTGAACTGTTGCGGCTAGTCCAGTGGTAAAATATTGCCTTGAAGTTGTTTTGGGTTTTTTTTTTGTCCAGCCTGTGAAAGTCTTATGCAGGTGGCGCCCTCTTGTGTCTGTCCAGCGATGTTGGCTATCACTGCCTCCACCAACGACTTCGAGAAATGACTAGGCTTGTGACTTTCAGTGTTTTTATTATTCTCTCAGCAAGTCCAACGTGCCCCCACCCCCCAACAAATAATGAATGTATTTTACTGATTAGTATAATGTGTATATCCAAAGCATGATGTGGCAATGAAAGGGGATGTGATGCCTTTGGAATTAACTGACTTCTCGCATTGACTCGGTCAAAATGAAGCGGCGTTCAAACAAACAGTGTGAAGACCTTTGGTGTCAAGGTGATGTCACGATAGAGTCCAGCCTGCCTTCAGTTCAGTATTTAGAGTGTCTTCGGCCGATGATGCTCCATCCATGGTGTACAGCGTCTGTCACTTTGTGCTCAGACCTGAGGAAGATCAAACAGACGAGTCCTTTTCAGCACTGAGTCCATCCAGGCAGCTTGTCAGCCCCCACCCCCCCAAAAAAAACCCACAAGTCCATCCAACATCAGTTCCTCTGTACTGAGGAAGCATCTGCAGCTGTGATCACCTGCTGCCTCTCTGATCTCGGCACCGCAGGTTTGGTTTCACCTTAGGATTGGTGTGCTGCCCAAAGGAAGATGCGACGCCTCAAACCAGCAGTTCCACCTGAGAACTGAGAACAGACCGTGTTCCGTTCGACCTTTTGAAGTTTCCTTGTTAGTTCTCCAGCCCAGAGTAGAAACTGTGACCAGCTGTTTTCCCCCTGTTGATGAAACGATGCTTCACCTTGTGGCGATCCGTTGTTGCGCTCGCTTGATTCAGCTCGGTAACTTCTTCAGATCCTGTATGCCTACAGCACATTGTCTTTTCATCTTCTGAGATTACGTCTTACCTCCTTATATGGAACATATTTGAACTCATATTGTACCTCCAACCAAGTTTGCTCAGACACCGTTCACCCGCCAACGGGATAAATAACTTTGACCTAAAGTCGAGTGACTTTAAAGGGGGACCGGTGGGGTGACTCTCCCCATCCCTGTGGCTCTCTGCACCTCTGGGTACCCCCCCAGGAATGTTTCCTCACCTTAGAGTCCAGAAACCTGCTTTTCTCCAAATTTTGTCCCCAGTGGAGCCACTCGGGTTCACGCACACTCCAGATTAAGAAGAGGAAATCTGATTTATTCCAGCCAGGTGTATTTTTCTTCTGATGTGATGATCAAATTAAACTTCGTGCTTTTGTTTCAGAAGTGCATGATAAGAGTGACACCACTGTGTGGTCAATCAAAGATCAGGACAGGATGTTCTCAGCTCATTTGGAGACAAACTGTCCTCGCAGCAAAAAGCGAAATGCTTCTGTGACACTAAAAATGACCAGAATTTGCATCATACTTCTGTCGGCTGTCTGAGTGTTTGAACGGGTGTGTGCGGGTCTGTCTTGACGTCCCAATCGACAACTCCTTCACTGATCAATAAATGCAGATAATTCCAAAGGAATCGCCCGCCTGCCACTGTGAATCTTCCCCCCCCCCTTCTGTGCCATAAAGTCTCTCCCCCAAAACTATCAAACACACTTCAGATACCAGCCAGAGTGCCAAAATGTGTATTGATGTGCTGGTGCAAAGGGTTTCCAGCGAATACACTGTTTCCGTCAAACTTACGAGATAATTGATTTTTTTTTTTTTTTTTTTTTGCAAAAATATATTCTTAAAGGTAAGTTCGAGGTGAAAATGTCAGGCAAAAAGTTAGTAAAACTATACAAACAGTTGGGGAACTTTTGTTGTAGGACTATTTATTTTGAATCTCCTATCATTCTTTTTTTTTTTTTTAAATTGAAGTCGGAATGCGCAAATATCATTCTTGACAGTTTCTCTTTATTCTCGAAAATTTATCTACGCGCTGAACATTTTCTCTTCCTTTTGCACTACGATGTAATTCTTTGAATTGTTGAGAATAAAGTGGAAATGTAAAGAATCGCGTTCATGTAACGATACCGTTTTCCTCCATGTTATTCACATCTACGTTTCTTGTTTACTCCTGTAAGTTTTTTTTCATTTTGAGAATAAAAGGTTCAAAAAACAAACACTGAATTGTTGAAAGATTTTCTAAATTCATGTAAAGTTGAAAATTTGCCAATAAATTGGAAATTCTGATGTAACTGATCAAATTTGAAAGTGAGATATAACTTGAAATATCGATTCAGAAGAATACAATCTTTAGATGTTGAATAGAAGTGACAATTTTTTAGTGTATGTTTGAATAACTGATTTTATTCTCAAAATTTAAGCTTAATTTTTTTTTTTTATGCTGTTGCGTTTCGGTTGCCTTGCGCCGTCTTCCTCGCCGTCCTTGTTGAGTAGAAGTAGATTAAGCACCGCCCACCCGGGGTCACTACGGTGTGCGTGAACTCGGAGGGGCGTTTTTCAGTATGGTGTGCACAGTGTGACACGCTCACGCTGTCCTACTGCACGCTGAGCTCTCCCACGGTGTTTCCTGCAAACACACTTTGTTGCTGTGAGTGAAATCCATCCTAATGTTTTCCTCCGTCTATGGACACGTCCAAGCTGTCACAGTCTAAACTGGTCGTTTTTAGCCGAGGAATCCCAGGTTTCGAGGCAACCTGAACGCATCACTGACCTTGATTTTGAGAGTGAGGTGAGAATGGTGAGAATGAAGGGGACGACATCAAAAAGGTCCAGACCTCATCAAATCAAGAGGATTTGACTCGAATCAAACTCTGATCAAACTTCTCTCCACATTTTCTGACCTCACTCTCGAATCTTGAACCGAAACACCTTCTTCTTTGCCCCCTCCCCCTCCCCCCCATGCTGCCCTGATACTTTGTGGTCAGGTTCCTGTTTTGGGGTCACCTTTTCTTCCACCCACACCGACCAAAATGTTGTATGAATCTCTCACACCTTGTTTTGAATTAAACTTTATATTTGTGAGCTGGGTGAAGATTTCTGTCTTCAGTAGGCGATCGATAACGAGAAGAAGAAGAAAAGCGTCCTTTTGCATCTGGAACAGTTTGAGAACGAATGATTGAACAAGAATCATGATGATCAGCTTGACGGCCCTGATTTATCTGAATGATGCTGTGCTCGCGCAAGTTCCAGGTCTGGTTCCCAAAGCAGCCATTGATGCATAACAACTCCTTCCCTAATTCAACGCAAAGAGGATGGTAGAGAGATTCTGAGGCCGACGGGGCGGGGGGGGGGGGGGGACATGTGAGCGGACCAGCCTTTTGGTCCGCGGGGGTCAGTTTAGACGCGTCAATCCGACCCTCACCACTTCGTATCAGTCGTCTGGAGCCAAAGGTCGAAAGGGATCTCCCCCTCGGATGGTCCGGGGGAGGACGGAAGGGGGAGGGGGGTCAGCTGGACGGCACCTGCGTTCCCTGGTTTCACTTTAAAACAGCTAATAAAGCTCTAAAATGTAAGAACTGGCATGTGATGTGATCATTGCAGCAGGAGTTTGAATTTAAACACCAGAAACGATGCGGGCTCGTCGACAGATTTTCCTACAGTTTGTGGAAGCGGCAAGGTTCTTGGTGATCAGATGTCCAAATGTTCGGCTTCACTGTTATCTTTTAGCACCTCAGAGATCACTGGAGGTCTGCAGCCCTTCCCAGGGGCAATCTGCTCTTGGTGAGGGAGGCAAGAAAAAAAAGAGTAGCGACTCCAGTTGTGGGCGGAGGATGGATGGAGTGTGGGCGGAGAGCAGTTTGAAAGTGTCAGATGCTTCAAGAATGTGAAGGGAGAGGATTGCATGAACGCATCTGTACTGGATCCAAAGTAAACAGAGTAGGATTCCATGCGCTGCAGCAAACCGCATTGTGCGTACAAGATGAAATCCAAAAAGGACAACACAGCACAGTTTTTTCTGTAGAACACAGCGGAGGCATCATCATTCTGTGAAGCTGCTTCTGGTACTGGAAGCCTATAGTGCATGAGAGGAAGCTGTTCAGTGGGCTGATGTGTGGTCTCACCTCGTGGAAAGCTCAGGTATTTTATACAACTGATGGCTTCATTTTTTAACCGATTGATCAACTGATGACCTTCGTGTTCAGCTTTTCTTATAACAATTATCCGTCCCAAAAACTGAAGACAAACAGTCCTTCTGAAACCGGTCCATCGGTCTCTATCTGTGAAAACGGGGCCTCCACCACCTCCAGCTGCTGCGGAGGGCCTGCTGCTCCCTGTGGACGGCGTGGAGTCCTCCAGGAGGAACCCTGGCAGCACTCCCAGGGTTTTTTGAGGTCTCTCACGTGAGCGCTGTAAACGCGACGGCTTCTGGCCAATTCGCTTCGTCCTTCACATGGAGATCCCGTGAAACTGGAGAACATCTGGGCGACGGGACGCGCTCATTGGCCCAACCGGCTGCACAGGGAACTGATGTGAGAGGCCAAACTGTAAGGGAGGGAGGGGAGCTTTTTCTTTTTTTCTTTGTTTTTTTCCAGAGAAGCAAAAAAAAAAAGAAAAAAAAAGCTGCAGTTGTTCAGCATCGATCCATATGTGCACGTGCCTGTGGAGTATCATCTGGGGGACTGCGGGCACGTGGCAGACTGTGGAAGGCACAGAGAGGCTGAAGCTTCTGGGCCGGAGCTGCAGGTTTGCAGGTCAGATTCGTGGAGAAGCTGCAGAGTTTGGGGGGGGGGGTGATGGGGGCCAGGTGGAAACAATAAAACTTAGGGATGGGGGGGGGGGGGGCACGCGTGTGCGCTGCTCCGTGCTCGCACGTGTGGAGGTATGTTTGTCGGACTTCCAGCTAGACTGGCGCCCCCGTACACTTCTCACATGGCCCGCCCGGCCCCTCCCACTTCCAACTGCTCTCCACAACACATGAGAACGGACGGCAACCCAAGCTCGGCAGCGCGGCTCGGCCAGGATGTTATTTAAAAACTGGACTCCACCACAGTCGGAGAAGCCCACCGTGGATCCGTGAGGAGCGGCGTTTAAAAACGCCGAATAGTATCACCCTCGCGCGCGCGCGTTTATCAGTGTTTGTGTCCAGATGTCGCTCCCGGTGGTGCTGCCAGGCTCCTGCTGTCCGATCTCCGGGACTTCGCAGCTCTCGGAGCCGTCCTACCGCAACCGACCCCGCGGCTTGTCGGCCTCCTCGCGGATCACCGGCGGCGGCTCTCGGCTGCTGCTGCCCGGGCGGCCGCTGCTCTCGCTGGGCTTGCTGCAGCTGCTGCTCGGCGGCTCCATGGTGGCACTGTCCTTCGGAGCGCTGTCCCTGAGCAGCTCGCCGCCGATCCGGAACTCCTGTCCATTCTGGGCCGGCTCCTCGGTGAGTTCACGGCGTCGGGGGGGCGGAAAAAACGGCGAGCGAAAAGGCGCCAGATCCCGGAGGAAAGGAGCTGTTTTGAATGCGTTTATCTCCATGTTAGGAATGTACACCCAGACCCAGCAGCTCCCTGGTAAACACACGGAGGCTGAAGGCTGTCAAGAAGACAAGAAGAGTGCACTTTAAGTTTGAATATGTTCTGACACGTTTCCTCACTGTAACAAACGGTACGGGGTCAATGTCATGAGGTTGACACTCATCCAGAGCTGTACTTGCATCATCTACTGGCGTAAATTACTTACTCACTCACTTATTTTAGCAGTTCCTCGATAGGTTGCACGTCTTTTCCATTGTGTTGTACCGGAGGAAGTTTGACATTTGGGTTCAGGAGGGCTGGGTGTTGCTGAGTTGTGTTGATGTTTGGAGCAGCAACTTTCTCAGGCTGCTGCAGCGTCTCTGCGCTGCCTGCTCATCCTGGAGGGACTCGTCCGGAAGTTTTTCTGTTATCAGGTGAACTTCTGGCAGCCCAACATGTCCAGGCCACGAATGAATCCGTTCAGGACGACTGGCCTTCGATCTGAAGTCATTTCCAACTTACTGGGCTTGGAGAGAAAGGTTTAGAGCGGCTGTTGCTGAAGCCGTCAGCAAGAATATTCGCTGCCAAATACTACTTAAACACGCAGGTTTGACGGCAAGTTTCGGAAAAACTCTCTTGTCCATCAAGCAAATGAGATTCGGCCCCGTCGGCACCTTCAGCCTCGGCCATATGGAGACCTTCGTGTCCAATTCGCACCTCGTTCCTTCTGCGGTGGTTTTGACTCCCAACGGACTGCTTTCGGGGGCTGGAAGTGCAGAGACGTCAGCTGATAAACAACCCAGCTGTGGCTTCAGATCCAAACGACGGGCCGACCCGAACGTCCCTGCCAGAGCTTCAGGGGCTGAACTCGCACGCTGCGTTCACGCTTCAACATTTTGCTCCCTTGCAGAAAGTCGACGGGAGGTTTTTTTTAGGTGCAGAGTCCAAAGTAACTCTTGTGGAAACTTTTTCAGCGTGCCTTTAAACCAGCAGAAACCGTGTCGTTAGGAGGGACCGCGGACTCGTTTATTCGTCGTCGTTTCTCGGCGTTGCGATGAAGCGGATTCGAGCGAAGTTTTGCTCCAGAGTGCCGTTTTATGAAACGGGAGGTTCACAGCTCTCGTTTCTGTGACCTCGCAAACCATTCATCACCTCCGGACTGGTGTTGTGGGGCCCAATTGGCAACAGGAAGCTAACCGATCAGCATGTGGATCATTTCATTCTGATTCACCGCAAAAAGTCCCATCTGAAACCACACGCTCCTACTTTCGCAACTGGACAGTGCGTGCGAGAGGCGGTGGACTCTGATCCCCACCCGAAGAAGAAGGTCAAAGCTGCCCCTTAAGAACACGTGCTGTGAATCAGGAGAGGACGGAGGGGGGGATAAAAAGGCTTTGTTGTTGAAAGCAAGTTGATTAATTGTTGGGCGAGGTTCACAGTTTTCACTCAGAGGGACTTTTTTTCCCCAGTTTTAGAGGATGGCAGCTCCAAGCAGGCCGAGTTGGGCTCGAAACATGACGTGGACGGCTCGCAGGCAGCTGATTGGCCGGGGAGTGACGTGAACACAGCAGCTGGGCCAGCGCCTCCTTCACCCGGTCAACCGAGACGGGTTTTGGGAAGGTGTCCGTGGCGGGAAAACGCTTTGGCCAACAAGCTTTCTGGCACTGCCTCACCAACGCCGAGTTGCGTTACCAAGACGACCCCGCACGGCACGCTGGAGCTGGACAGTTGGAGCCGTGCGAAACCTCGCCAACAGAGGTTGAATAAGTTCCCCGATGTGAAGACGCCATCGGGAACTGGCAGATGAGTGTGGGCGAGTCGTGTTTCACGCCGACACAAAAGACCACGCCGCAACTCCACAACAATAACTTGTTGAGGAGGAGTAGGAGGAGCCCCAGGTCTCGGAAGAAGCCCACTGAGTGATGAAGCCATACGTGCAGTCGAGGTTTCAGCGATGCAGGCGCGAATTTATTTGGTCAATCTCAACTCAAATGACTTCAAAGACACGAATCTTTGTAACCGGACTGCGTAGACAAAAGCTGGATTTCGCTTCCCAGCCAGGATGCTGGCGAGCCTTTCGTCCCCGTGAAAGCCTCCGTTGTTGACGCAGCGTTGCGCCACAGTGACATGATTCTCCTTGCCGTGCTTTCAGGTCATCCTGTCGGGCATCGTGGGCCTCACCACATGGAGGAAGCCCATGCTGTTGCTGGTAAGGAGACACACGCTTCCCTTTCTTCTTCTGCACAGCTCGTGTGTGTTTACTGTGATTGTGACATTAGACGGAGGACCAACAGGACGGGCAGGTCCAAGACTCGCAGCAATCGTGGACACTGGATCAGAAAGATTAAAGGCCCCCTAAAAAAAGGAATCCCCCCCCCCCCTCCCCAAGCTAGTCTTGTCTGTCTTGTTGGCCTGTCAGTGGTGAGATTGAGATTCACTGCGGATGTATTAGCGCAGCTATGAGAGCCGATCCAAAAGATACAGTGTAAGAGTACAAAAATCCAACAGCTCAGCGCTCTCCTGGTGGTAGATCATGTGACTCTTTGCTTGTCCCTCCAGTGGTCTCTGAGAATATATGTCCCCCTACAGAAACCAAGCAATGCAGACAAACCAAAGAAAAAAAACGAACGTAGCCCATTCAGAAGCTGAATAAGTCAGTGAAGGAGAAAACGTTGTAGCGTACTCACTCAGACAAATGCCCTCCTCCACACACACTCACACACGACCAAACTCGACCTTTTTTTCGAGGTGCGAGAATGGAGCCAATGGACATGTGAATCCAGAGCAAGGTTTTACAGCCCCCTCCCGGGCATTTTTTAAGTAGAGGAAACATGGGAATACAGATTCCGCTTCGAGTCCGACGCGGCTACTGAAGCGACTCCGAAGACGGGGGAGCTGTGAGAGGCGTCGCTGGTCTCGTTGACCTCGGACTGACTCAACGACGTTGGGCCTCGCCCGCGACTCCCCCGGCGCGAGGCCCACGGTGCAAAGTCGAGCGGCTCCACGCTCGGAAACTGAGCGTGTTGAGCGGACGGCTGTAGGCTGATGATAGAGAGGAGGATGCACAGGTGACGAGTGTCAGAATTACCACGCAGGCACTCAAGAAACTTGCGAGTGTCAGGATCCAGAATGCTGCTGTGATAAGTTGTTGGAAGTGCTTTCAGCTGGACTCTGCTGCACTCTAATGTCATCTCATGCCTTTCTTTCGTTTTTTGTTTTTTTTTTCGTTTCATGCGACCTGCACTCCATCCCCGACACCGTCCACCCCGCCTCCAGGTCAATGTATTTGTCCTGCTCTCTGTGGTGTGTGTGCTCCTCAACCTGGCTGGATTCATCCTGTGCTGCCAGGGAGCCCAGTTGGTTTCCAGCATGACCAACTGCCAGCTGGTGAGCCTGTCCTCCTCCTCTTTTCTTTCACCGTCGTGTGTGCCCCCCCCACCCACCCCTCAACCCCCCGTTCCCAGACCCTCCATATTCTGTCGCATTCGCAGCCCCTCTTTTACTTCATCCTGTGTTCTCGAGCCTACGAGCTCAGCTCTGCTCTGTTTTTAGGGTTTTCCATGAGGTCAGCGGTGTGTGGTCCTGATGCGGCGTGTTTGAGATGTCTCCCCGCTCTGCAGCACTTGAATCCAATGAGCAGCTCCTTGTCAGGCCTTTTTTTAGTGGCTCTTGTTGATATAAACACCAGATTTATGTGTGTTTTGACGTGGGAGGCACCAAAGACATGTTGGACCGAGCTTGGACATACGAGCATTAAGTTCCTGCGAGCTACTTTTTAGTTCCGAGCTGAAAACCTTAAAAGACGTTACCCGATTGGCCAGAGAGCGGTGTCACTCCCGATTTTTCTAAACCAGGCAAGCGAAGTTTTTTATCGTCTCTGTCGAAGCCATAAAACCACACTTTCTCTGTGGTGTCGTACGAGGGACATCGTGAGAGTATTTGGTCGCGCTGCTGGGACAGCCCCCCCCACATCGAGGTACCGCAGTACTCTGCCGGAAGAGAAAACGACATAAACTGAGCAGAGTCAAGTAGAGGCGAGTCGCGCTGAAAATTATGCAACGGAAAAGCAGCCGTAGGGGAATCCAGTGTGCTGCCGAGTCAGCTGAGGTGAGCCAGCCGCTCCTACTTTCACCCAAATTTCAGACGCCTTCTTCTCCACGTGTGAGTGAAGAATAGCTTGAGATGTCCTCACTGTTGCGGCAGAGGTAAAGACTTTGCCTTTTAGAGGAGCCGCGTGGCCACGGACGGTCAGTTCCTGCCACTGTGGGACCCGCGGTTGGACTTTCTGTCCAAGCTCAGCAGCAGAGACGTTTCACTCGGGCCTTTGTGTCTTTAAGACGTGCTTGAACTTTGGCTAACCGGGTGTCTTATGACATCATAGATAAATTTAGCCGAGTGTCACCCGGGCAGCAATGAAAGATGATGTAGCGCTTCCTAATTATAATGCTCCCTCACAGAATCGGGGGGGAGTGGCTCTGAAGTGGCTCGCTCGACTCAAAAGCAGTGATTACGAAGTCTTTCTCGTGTCACTCGCTTGACACTTTCTTGGCTTCAATTGGAACATGACGACAAACAAACAAACGCACCCAGTCAAAGTTAGGAAGTTGCAAGTAAAGGTGGGATACAAGAGGAAGAAAGTCTTCTTGGTCTTCGTTGACCTCTGCGGTCGCAGACGAATTTCAGACCAACAGCACCCGTGAAGGGCTAAAGCTCGTCCAGAGACGAGGTTAAAGGTTGCTGCCGTTGGTCAGGATTAGGTCCAGCAACACTCCGACTCCAAAGAAATGAGGTGAGCGGTCCACCAA
>JASSRZ010000011.1:49778-63051 GCA_032164315.1 Malacoctenus gilli
GGAGGAAGCAACAAGACGAGCTGCGCCAAGTAAAGAAGACTGTTTATTCATTTTGGGAGTGAACAGAGTTGTCAGAACGCTGGTTTGTAATCTGTTAATAAAGTTTGACTGACCTATCTGAATGTTTGGTTGACATTCCCTTTAGCGCAGCTCCGTCTAATTGATACATAAAGTAACCCCAGCCTCTACTGTAGTGTCTACTCTATGCACCTTATAATGCCGTGCGCCTTATATATGAACAAAGTTTTAAAATAGGCTATTCATTGAAGGTGCGCCTTATAATCCAGTGCACCTTATAGTGCGGTACCTTGAAACGTGTACACACCATTGTGGTGTCCTTACCTGTGACTCCAAAGTGTTTCATGTCCAGGGAAGGAATGAATGAGGTCCGAGCACAGCTCCATCTCCTGGAGGAAGAGCTTAAGAACTGAGGTCAGGCCGAGATGCCTCTCCTCCTCGACAGCTGCCTCGCCGCTTGACAACTCGCCATTAGTGTGAACCGAGCTGTGCTGTGTAAGGCTGCTGCTGGCGGGGGAGTCCGTGCCACACCAGCAAGGGGACTGACAGGTGGAGGAGGTGGAAGGTGGAGTTGGGCACAGCTCAGTGATGAGCTCTTTGAGCAAGAACTGGCGGTAGTGGAAGCCGCTGTGGTCCGACACGTGCATGGACACCCACAGGCGCATGGACGACAACTCATCATGGAAAACCTGTCATGAAATATGAGAAATTATAATGATGTGAGACAGACATCAGTCATCTCTTAGTTATTTGGTCAGGACAGCCCTATGAGTGCTGTGGTGTTCAGTCACACATTTTGGGCATGAAATGTACACTTGACTGTTAATTCTTTGCACCTGCAGACTCATCAATAGCAATCCACGAGTGCTATTCCAAACAATAAAAGGTGTTACACCCCCACCTTGATGTTGCCCTTGGCCATGTGCTGCAGCACCCAGATGCGGTGGGACCAGGCGTTGTAGTTGCTTGGATAGCGGCAGGCAGCGTCAGAGCACACCTTCATCTCCTGGTGGAGGGTCCTGGCCAGATGTTCACTCAGCTCCTGGCTTCTTTCCAGATCCGCCTGCTCTGGTTCACCCAGCTGCTGCTGATTACTGGGATTCTTACTGTGTCCCAGAGCAGAGAGCTGATGCAGGACCTGCTGCAGCACCCAGCGTCTGCACAGGGACACAGGAAGGCTGGTTACATGATCATTCTGTTATTCCAGAGGGCCATTGCTGCTTTTTCTAGTCACTCTCTTGAGAGAGTATCAGCAAACACTTGCAATAGTAGTCCTAAACTTTGTTAGGCTTTTCCTTTTTGTGTGGATATTGCACAAGTCTGATTGTGCCGTAACCATTCACTTTCAATAAACTGTGGAGCCTTACAAAAATAGGTTAAAAAGTGGTATTTACTGCACCTGTAGATCCTTATATCCTAACATCCCATTGGTTCATGTTATGTAAAGGTTGATCAAAGGCAAGATCAGTGAGAGTGAAAATATATTTCACAAAAATATATAGTGAAGCAAAATGTTTCGAAATGTAGTGCTTATGTCTGAATGGAATCCAGCAGCGTCTTCACTTTCACTTATTAAATACTAACAAATTGAGTTGCTGACATTGATGGACAACAAGTCGCATCTCACCGGTGTATCCAGGTCTCAGGGCTCTTTGGGAATTTTGTGAGGGCCAGCTGGCCGAGATAGAGATCCTTCTCTGGGTTCAGAACTCCACACTGCAGCAGCTCCTTCCTGCACAAACGACGAGTCCAGCAGTGTTAACGGGCACCACAAGTGGCGGAAGTGGCATGACTGTGCATTGGGGCCTTTGTCCTCTTTCACACAGAGAAGTGGACTGTCATGCAGGCCATGGACAACCGACTTGTGGTTGCTGCTGCAACTAGTAAAGTAGAATCCAACCCATACCTGACATTCCATGCAGTGGTGAAGTCCGGGTTGAGCAGCAGCAGGGTGCAGGTGATGTCCACTAAAGCTGGAGGACACAAACAAACAAAAATCAGTGGTCCTCTAAGGATCAGTCAAAGGCTTCAGATGACAGTGAACATTAACTTTGGACAAGTTAATGTCTGCTTGTTTTTGTATCCCAAATGTCCTTATGGTGTATGTGCCTCTAAACCAGCATGACATGGGGGCTGGTGTTGAATTACTGACTTCCAAACGTTTACTTAACAGTATTCCAGAGGGTACCTCCGGAAGCACCAATCAGGAAAAACGACTTCTACTGCGAAGCTGCATTTGAGCTTCGCGAGGCAACTTCAGAGTTAACTAAGTCTGCAGTTTCTGCAGTTCAATGGTGATGTTTACCTTTTGATTAAAGCGTGTTGCCATGGTAACCTGGGTGAAATGCCTAAGCAGAGGTCTGTACTACGAACCCAGTTAATTCTAATGAGAAATAACTGGGTTTTGGTGGCTGCAGTGACTTTGCAGTGTTTTGCAATGTTCCCCCTTTTTTTATTGATCTCATGGATTGAAGTGTGCAGACAATCTGAGGACCATTTAAGAGAGTGAAAACTTCAACATGAAGCCCTTCATGAAAGACAGCACTGGAAGTGGGAGGGACTGCAGCACATCTGCAGTCCGTGGTAGACTTCAAACACTTACGTTTACTTTTTCGGTCAGCCTACAAATTGCTGTGCAGTTTACGCTGATTTTCATATTTTACTTGTCTTAATTTTTGCTTTTTGTTCATATGGAACCGCCTACACTATCGATGAGGAGCCACAGCTCAGCCTGATTTTGCCAGGTTTGTTATCAACAATGTTTGCAAGCTTTGCAGTGCCAGTCGAACCTTGGGTATGTTGATCTAACTTCACGGTCTTCATCCTGTACATGTTCCGCATCTTTAACTTACTTTATTTGGGAGGTCAATCAATTCTACACGTACGTTCTCGGAGAAACGCCAAGGTAGTGTGACACTGGGAGCGGCTGACGAGGCTCACTGCATTGGAGTACTTGAAACTGCAAGTCATGCAATGTGACTGTTGCACGCCGACACGTCTCAATGTCAATGCTGAGACAACGGTAACGGCTGCACCGGACCACGTCGCGGCTTACAATTTCCGAGGTCAGAGCCTGAGGTCTCCTGAAGGGGAGCACGGTGTTACCTTCCCGGTCCAGCCAGTGTTTGCGCTGGCGGTAGAGCAGCAGCTTGTTGTGGACATACGGCAGCAGGAACTTCACACACCAGCTCTCCACGCCCAGCTTGTTCTCCACCAACACGATGGGGCTTCGGTTGTAGCGCGCCTCAGGGCACGGGATCACTCCAATCTCATCACTGAGGGGAGAAAACAGCCAGGGTGAGGCAAGGCCTTTCACTGCCTGCATTTGGACAATGTGTCGTGCAGCCTGAGATGAAATAACTCAGGGTCCTCTGAAACTGAACGGTGGGAATGCTTCACTTCAATTTGAGCGTTTGTATAATTTTTTCTAGTGCAAGAAAGGCCAAACCTTTGTCAGCAAGGGCCCCATACAAAAAAACACGAAAAGCAGTTAAGTTGCAACATGGATTACTGAAACTGTCACTTTCAGTCTCTTAGTTTTGTCATTGTTGGTCATTGGGAGCGCTGGCCAGCACCAACCCATGCAACTCAAATGAATGGTTTGTTGTCAGGCTTTTGCAGCGGTTTTTCGAGCAGGAAGACATCTAAAAGCCTTTGTATATTGGACCTCCACCCAATTTCCCACCAGATTAAGACCACTTGCCCAGGCCACTCTCAGTAGAATTTGTGCCACTAGCAGAAGTCGTTTCATGGTGACACATTAAATTCATAGTGTGAGCATCAGTCATTTACGTTTACAGGTTTTTATAACATATTAAGACTAGAAAGTGAAATTTCAGTTTCGGTGCAATCAAACGGAGCCCATTGAAAAACACTTAGATGAAGCCACCTTAGCTGAACATACAAGTGCCCGTGGGCGATGTGTGACATTAAAGCCTGCGTGTTACACTGACAGTATCAGTGATGCTACAGAGAGCGTTTCCCGAAGTGACACGTGACTGTATTTGTAGCAGGTCACCGGGGTATCAGGTGCTAAGTCCAACAAGCTGGTTAGCTCCCAGCAGGACAGCTTAGTAGTGATAGCTGACAAGTCTTCAAACAACAATGACATGCTTGAATTCGGAAGCTACGTTTAAGGCTGTCATGAGTAAATGGCAGGCAACGCAGAAAGAGCCAGGTCTGACAGAAGCGGGAGTTCAGGTGAGCGGGCTAACTGCACGCGCGGACACCGGTAACTCTCTTGAGGTTACTGAGCGAACACGCCGTGTCCGTGGTGAGCTTCCAGGGAAACTGACACTGCTTCACACTCTATCAAAACACGCCGACTCTCGAGGTAGCCCTGCAGAGCTGCAAACTTTCCTCTGGACCGCGCTGGCTCCAGGTGATAGTCCGAGCCCTTAACCGAGAGCCCTCAGAGGCAGCCGTCGGTCTACCGGGTCCTGCGTGAGTGCAGAGGTGAACACAGCGCAGCGGTCTGTCCACTTTCGTAACCCCAAGCTCTACTTACATGTTCGGGTTCCGTTTGAATGCGTTGGTGATGTCTTTAACAACTCTGCGGACCAAGACGTCCACCTCTTCCTCCGACTCCGCCATTTCTGAGGGCACTCTCTGACGTCACACGGAACGGGAACTGTTTCCGGGTTGGGTTTGCGTTGACAGCAGCGTTGCCAGATTGCATGGATTTCCGCCGAATTGGGTCATTTTTTAAGGCGTTGGGCTGCAAAATATTGTTTTGTTTTAGAACACGTTAGCTGTTTTTCCCAACATTGGCGGTGTCTGTAGAAAATATAATGGATAAACGTTTTAAGTAATTGAGTGTTTAACTACGTGAACACACCTCTTGATGTCCCTTCTGCCAAGGTTAACGATGTATTTTTTCCACTTTGCTATTTTAAATATAAAACTTCCTTTATGCTGTGTATATGGAAAAAAAACGCTTCTTAATCACAGCATTATGTTGTTCTGTATGACCTACCTGATTGCATTTTTCAATCTTGATTCAAATCAAATTAATAAACCATTTAATGGTTGTGTGCCGGAGAAATTGCCATTGTACATTGTGTGGGGGCAGGTGAGGATGTGACATTTCATTTGGAGTTGCTTTGTTACATTTTCGAGTCACTATAGAGTCAAAATCAGGTAAAGAATTTATGTTGGCTTGTCAGCATGATTGTACAGTATGTGGACAGTTTCTTCTTAACCTTTTTTTTCTTTGTCTATTTAGAGCTGTTGTGAAGCTTTTTTTATTTGTTACTTATCGTTTGTTGTGCATCTGGCTGTGTTTTGATATGATGGGCCGGTTTGATTGAGTTGTTCTGTCAGACCTGGCAACCTGTCAGGGCTGTTGCTCAGACTGTTCAGGGCCAATTACAGCATACTTGCAGCACGTCATTAGCTGACTCCAGAGAGCCAATATGGGTGACACTTATTGTCCTCCTCTTCTTTCACGTAAATATCTGCTTCAGCAACTGTCCCACCACATCTAGGGGTGGTCAATATTTCTCATCTATCACAGAGGTCTGACCACCAAGAAGCTTTCCATCTCCCAACATGTGAAGCCGCTTTGGCCCCGCCCTCTAATAGAGACATTTTACCCCAGTTCAGGAATCTGTCAAAGTGCTCCTCTCGCCTCCTTACACATCCTCCTTGAAAGGACACTGATGAGCACAGCTTGTGCAGGAAACCTTCAGCCCTCCCAAGGTGTCACACGACAGGTCTCTACAAAGCTCTCTGGACTCTTCATCGGGGGGATGATCCCACCAGTTTGAGAGTTCTATCTGTAAACAGAGTTGAAATCGTCCCAACAGGGTGTTCTGCAATCATTTCCCCAACATTGCAGTTATAGATACAGGGTCCACGTGGACCTACACTTCCCCATCATATGATCCGACACACACTGCTGAACCAGGGAAGACAGAAATACATTTCAACACTTTAGTCTGGAGGTCTTGTGAGGATGGTTATGAGGCAAGACCAAATGCTTTTTTTTTCACAAAATGGTGTCCTTACACAATAAAAGTCCTTTGGAAAATAAACAAAGAAATAAAGAGATGAAATCTCTTCTCCACCTCTCTCTTCCTCTGTCCCGATTGAACTGCCACGATGGACAATGGCCAGATATTTTTCTCACAACAGACACAATAAACTTTTTGAATGTTTGTCTTTTATTGCAATAAGTCGGACATTGATGACAGTGTGCTCCTCCTTAGTTGCACAGATCAGTGTTACATGTAAAAACCTTCACGTTGGGAACAGACTCTAAAGCGAAGGCATCGGCTCTCCTCATGCATCTCTTGAAGTATGAGTATCCTGTAAAGGAAAACAGTGTATTAGAAACATGCTGATTCACATATATGCTCTGTTTTACCACTCTGTGCAAGTAGTTCTAATGCAGCATAGTAAAAGCCCATCTATTAGCTCTTATTCACAAGTAGCAGTGTGTGACACATAGTTCATTTACACACATAAAGCGCTTTTCTGTCCTATAAGTTGACAACAGTGCTGTGTGAGTATTACGAGCACTGACCTAGCTCTGAATTACACATTTCTCAGGTCATTTTGTAAGGCATAATTTCAGTAAAAAGTGAAGTAATTCCAATACTATGTCCAAAACTGGACCTTATTATAAGATTTGCTGTAGAGCGAGGAGCATTTGTCGGGACACTCACGAGGAAAGGTGAAGATAACAGAGGCACAGACTTCATCTTGTTTGCTGCAGGTCTCCTGTGTGGTGCTGCACGTGCTCCCTGCTCTGATTGGAACGCAGCGGTTACACTTGAGGGCCACCACTGGAAGAGAAACACACATGTCAGGCCGCGCCTGCCTCTGCAGTGATCACTTTAGGCCACGTGTCCAACAAGGATACATTGTTTTCTATCTGTGGATGCTGGAAGACTTTAGCTGTTGGGACCATCGCCAGGAGTACACCCCAGCAAAGTACTGCAAGCGATTGCAGTAATTTCCAAATGCAATTTTGAATATTCTGAAATGTTGTTGTATCTCTTTGCTAGTGAATAAACTGCAGTTGTCGGTTCACATGTTCTGATGTTATGTGTCTGTCTCAAATGTACATTTAAATTACCACTCAGAAACAACCATGCCATGGCATCTTTATGTAGGTAAAGTATCTTTTTCATGTTTTGATGATGCTTCAGGCTGAAACATCTGAGCTGTGAAAACCTCCACTTTCAAAAATGATGAATTTGTGACGACATGTTGCATCAAGAAGACCGGTGTGGATGTACGGAGGTGGCTGTGTTTGACCAGTTTTCCAAATGAGGTCACAGCCAATCAGAAATTAAGTGGACTTGGTCTCCGGGTAGAGCCGCAACAACCCTTTTTACCGAGGAGGGAAATCTGGCCTGCCAACCGCCCCCCCGGAAAAAAATGAAGTTTTTTCTTTTGACCATTGACAGATGCAGTAATATCAACTACATGAAATTGTTTATACTGCTGTGTCATTGTCCCTCTAAGAAACAATATAAAAGCTCAAAGATTTCCAAGATTCGATGATTGACTTTTTCTTGCAGATCTAATAGTTAAATGACCCTCAGGAAAATGTTTTTTCTACAGATTTCAAAGAGTTCAGAAAACGTGCGTTCGAGGACTTACCACAGCTGATGCAGAGAACCAGGAGCACAACGGCAAGCTGGAAGGATTTCATGTTTCTGTTCTGGCTCAGAGGTTTTTGCTGGAAATAGCTGAAACAATGGTGTTCAGGTCAGGTCAGGCGTCAAGTAGGAGATTTCTGAACATGTAAGAAACAGACAACTTGTCAGAGTTGACCAGAGATTCGGCGTGACATTTACCTGTGTCGCTTTCCTCTCGGAGACTTGAAGGTGTTCTGGCTGCAGTGCTTTCACACAGGTTTTTGTATCCTGTTCGGTGGTGAGTCAGTTCTGTGAAATTTTGTTTGGAAATTCCACTTTGAGGAAATGAAACAAGGCCGTGGGACTTGAAATCATGACCGATTCTTGTTTACGAGCTGTTGTGCAAAAGCAGCACATGAATATTGACACTTTCTCCCTCTATCTCTGTGCTGATAACAGTGAACCATATTTGTTCAGGCAAGATTCCTCTCAGTATCTTTAGACCTCTGATTGGAGGCCCCCTTCAAAATAAGAGTAAAAGTAATGTATAGAGCAAAACACTTAAAAAAAAGACAGATACTGACAAATGAGCAGAAAATTATTTGAGTGATATTATGTCATTGCAGCAAGATTCATTTACTTATGAAAAATCTTGAAATAAAACTTTTTTTGAGAGAGAGAAACAAGTCCTTCAACTCAATTTAATACCTGCAATTACGAGGACCAAAGGTAACCCAATGGAATTAGCAGACAGATTGATCAGATAAGGATTGTTCAACTGTTTTCATTGTTTTCCCGTACACTGTGGTAGTGACACAAGAGTTACTGACTTCAATGACTCACGCTGTCCTTGCCAGCATGCAACACGCAGGTCCTGTGGCCTTTGCGTCTGTTTCACAAACCACTGACTTTCGAACATTTGCCAATTTGTACTATGAAAACATTTGGTTCCCAGTCACAGTGTCACACAGTATAACTTAGTCGTGGAAAATAATGAGAACTGAAATCTAACCGAGGTTAAAGTGCGCTGTCTGCTGCCCCCTTGTGGAAGTCAGTGTTCATTGTTTTCAGCTTTGACTCCCTTTGGACTTTCTTCCATACAAATTTAAGGTAGACACGTTTTTTTCTCGGGTTTTAAGGGGGGGGGGCAACTCAACATAGATAATATATAAGAAACAGTTGGAAATGTGGTCTTGGGCTGTAAATAACATATAAATAAAATAAATCATTATCTTTCTTCTCCCTGAATGTCTTTTACTAGTAATACATACAATAGAGCTTGTTCCGAGTGTGTTCTGTCTGATCTTCTGTTTTTTATATTTACTTGGTCCCCACTGTGACAATCAACAGAGAGGAAGGAAAAAATGATGACAGTACAATAAAAGTTAGCCCATAAAACAGAGTTGTCTGATCGAGTTGGTTGGACAGTATTGGATCAGATAAACTGCAGGAAAGTACTGAAAAAAGAAGACTCAGCGAGCTTCATCTCATTAAGCAGGTTGTTCTGAGGCCAAAAGATGTCCTGCTGCCAAAATTATACTCACAGTTACTTTTTCTACATTTACTTCTTGGGGACTACCAGTAGGGGGCATCGTGAGGACTTGTGGCCTCATTGCCAGTCAAATGTTCCGCTCTTTACGATCACTATCAAAATACAGAAGAGCGATGAAACAAAACTAAATCATGGAACAAGCAGAACGAGCCGTAATTGAGGACTCACTGCCACATCTTGCAAAGTGTGGTTCAGTGTGGTTGTTTGTGTCTGTTTCCCTGTCATGGACTGCTGACCTGTTCAGGGTGACCCCGCCTTTACTCAGTCTCGGTTTTTCCCAAACCCTTGAAGAAAAAAACACTGGCTTGCACTTGGCTGCAACTTGGCCATATACACACTTGGCTGTAAGGTTTCTGTGTCTCATCTCAAGTTGTGGCACTGGATGATTTGGATGCAGGAGGTCCAGCAGAACTTGTACAGCATTTGGGTTTCAGCCAGATTCAGGGAGTATTCGGGTAGTGTTCGAACCTCACTTGTACTGCGTTTGGAGCACGACCTAAATATTTGTATTGTGTTTTAGCAACATTTCAGCTGTACTCAGTCAGTAGCCACCCAGCATCCCCCTGTAAAGCTTTTTTGTCTCTAAATAGTGCCTTTTCATTAGCTTGTGTGTGTGAGTGTATGTGTGTGTGTGTGTGTGTGTGTGTGTGTTTGTGTGTGTGTGTGTGGGGTGTGTGTGTGTGTATGTGTGTGTGCGCGTGTGTGTGTGTGCATGTATGTGTGTGTGTGTGTGTGTGTGTGTGTGTGTGTGTGTGTGTGCGTGCGCACGTGTGTGTTCTTGCGTGTGAGTGTGTGTTCGTTCATGTGTGCACGTTTGTTTCATCATTGCTGTCATTTCGAAACCAAAACAGCAGAAGGAAACAATATTTGTTTTTAATCTGCTCACAATTTGCCGTGACATTTCGGAAGCATGACGCACCGTCAGAGCTCCACTCATGCTCTCTCCAGCATCCCTCTCCTGCGAGGGATTGTTGCCCTGTTATAGTCCTTAAAATGATTGGGAAACACTAGGAGTCCGTGTGAGATCATCTCAAGATGTTCCAAAACACAACAACACAACCGCATTTGCTAGTAAATATTTGAATGTGTTTATTGATTTCAAACGGTAGATATTCAAAGTACAAGGGAAAAAAGGACACATGAAACTGAGCTCTTCCAGGATTTGTTGACCAGAGTTTATTGACCATTCTCGGGTGGCTGGGAGGGGATGGGGGACCGGGGCGCTGGGTGGTGGTTCTTATCTCTGGATCTCAGGATTTGACCGATCTGTTGCCTCCTGTGTTCATCCATCGTGTGGTCAGGACACTGTGCTGGCAGTGGTCACCTGTACTCCAGCCATCAATACAGAGAAGCACCTCGTCACTCGTCACTCGTCACTTAAACACAGCTGAAGGGTGTCGTCCTACAAGTATTGTGCATGTGAAACAACCAAAGGATAGGTCAGTCACTGACGTCTGAGGAGTGTTCATGAGACTAGATGTGTTATCATTTCATCCGGTTACTTTTGGTCCGTGTCAACTCTACTCCTGTCAACAAATGTGTCATGTGTCACTGGAACAGTACAACCTCTGGAGGCTCAATTGGGAGTCACAGTTGCTTTCAAGAAGTGTCTGCTGATGTCTTTTTATTGGACACTGTGCAAGGTCACAGGCCAGATTGAAACTCTCTTGGAGGCGACATGTTTGACGCTAAGAGTTTATCACAAAGCAACCATAAAAAATGTAAAATTTTCACTTTTTGGTTCATGACTGAGAAAGACAGACATTTTCTCTTTAGATCTGATATGTGCTCCTTGTTTGATCTTCGTCAAATCCTGACTGCTGTGAGCTCCTTCCACAATCATCTGCTTGAACTTCAGAGTTGCAGCAGAAGTGTGATTGCTAAAAGACTGTAACCCATTAACACATGACTCATCAGTAATAAACAAAAGTACCTAAACCCCCCCCCCCCCCCCATCTTTGTGTGGTTCTCAGTCTTGCACATGATGTTTGTCTTTGATTGTGACTCAGGTTGCATATTATGACCAGATCCTGCTGAGAATGAACATATGTTGACTCTTGTACGACATGATGAGTTCGCTTATCCGATGACATTTCCCTGTTAAAGCCATTTGTAGAAATGAAATGGTTAACCGCTAAAAACAACAACCTCTACTTGAAGAACCTGTGTTCATACGACAACGAGAATGTTCAAAATGTTTATGACCTGCATTCTGGTTTTCTATCCGTCACTTTGATCAGTATTGATTCCTTTTGTCCAGGATTGTTCCGTTACATTCGTTCTCCAGGTTTTCGTGTTCTCCAGCTCTTCGGTATTGTTGTGGTAGCTGTAGTAACAACATTCACAACAAGTTTAAATTCCCCCCTTTTAATAAGTTATGTACTTGTGGTTTGTCTCCCTGTGAGCACATTCTTACAGATACTGGCAGCGTCTTTCCGAGCCGCCTGCTCATAGCTCTTTAAAAGTCCCTCCCTGAGGGCCAGATAATTGGGCATTCCCACACACGGTGTCAGAATTTCCAGCATGAATCAATGAAGCCGTCCTGTGTAATCTGTCTGCTGTCCCGTATAACCAGAGTAGCGTTGTGTCCCGAGTAACCTATCAGGCCAGAGTTCTTGTTTTGTCTCAGCAAACATGCAGAAGTAAAAATGATGACTTCTGACCAAATACATCTGCTTCCATAGATGGCGCTGTGTAATTCATAATGAGTATTAGGGAACTCGTTCCAGCCAAGTGGAAGAGGAAGACAACAATCAATGAAAATAGTGAAAAAAAGTTTTTGCTGTCTGAACGTGATTTTAGTTTACTTGTCCTTCCAAAAGTGCAGGTTGAGCTTCTCAGCTGCAAGGTTGTTTTTTGTTTGTTTGTTTTGTCTTTTCTTTTTTCCCCCCAGATGTACCAATCTTGCAGCACGTAGATCCAAATTGTTCCACTAAAGGGGCCTCATTCAGTCCACAAGTGGACGTTTTTTCAGAGTAAAAACGTCAAACTTCAGTTCCCGAACTGTTGTCAGGGATGGACTGGTTTCCTCAGAGCAGAAGACAAAGGTTACACCAACAACTGAACAGCAGGTGGCAGCAATACCGCCAGGCAAGAGATCGGTAGCAGGTATCGCCTGCTCATTTATTGACGAATGAAATATGAATGAGTGTAAATGTCTTTACTGTGTGGTGGTGTTTGTTTGTCAACAAGGTGCATTTGTCAGGTCAAGGTTAGATTAGATGTGATGAGGAAACACGTTGAACCAGAGTAAATTTGACAACCCAGGGCAAAGTGATGGAAGAACAATGAATCTGATCCCAGTGCAGCTAAACGGATACATGCAGCAATAGCTGGGCCCTCCATCTCATTATCGAGGTGTGTCCCTTCTGTCGTTTCTTTCTGGTTCCAGTTTATCGCAGAGTCTGACCCAAATATCTCCTTCTGTTGTGGCTGAATGGCAACCCCATGAAACCAAAGCACTGCATAGTACACTGACAGTCCAGCGACACACACAGCTGTGACCCAATATACACACGTACTTTCTGAGAGAAGGACCCTCCATCCATGTTTAGGAAATGGACCAGCTTGGAAGTGTCTTGTTGACTCCTGCACCTGCAACACATTAAGGCCTCAAACATCACTTTCAAACAACGTTACGTAAGAGATGGAGCGCGTGTGTGGAAAAAAGTTCATCCTGACTGCTCGGCAGAAGGTCAAAAGCTGCCGCGGCGAGGCAATGCTCTTTTAACGAGGGTGACAGCAGGGGAGCAGAGTGACAGAGGGCTGCTCCACCAATGGGACCTCGTTCAAAACTTGCACCAACAACACACTGATCACAGTCAGGTAAAGTGGTGATGGGTGAGTCATTCAAAGTCAGGAATTGGAAAACAGTTGCTCGATGCGGTGTGTGTGTGTGTGTGTGTGTGTGTGTGTGTGTGTGTGCGTGCGTGCGTGCGTGCGTGCGTGCGTGTGTGTGCGCGCGCACGCGAATGCGTGTCTGTGTCTGTCTGTGTCTGTGTCTGTGTCTTTGTGTCTGTACCTGTGTGTCTGTACCTGTGACGTGACGTGACGTGACGTGACGTGACGTGACGTGACGTGACGTGACGTGACGTGACGTGACGTGACGTGACGT
>JASSRZ010000011.1:63151-74360 GCA_032164315.1 Malacoctenus gilli
TTATTATTAATAATAATAATAATAATAATAATAATAATAATAATAATAATAATAATAATAATAATAATAATAATAATTTTATTTTTCCTCAAGCACCATGCAAAATGTTAATTTGGAAATGTTGGTGGAGGAGATTATCAAACTCATTGGTTCAAAGAAAAACCCCCACATGCCATATGTGGTTCAAATCACGTCCTCTTTATTGACACCTGTTTTTTAAGAAGTCACAATGAGGACTTCAGGCACAACTGATGCTTCAAACAGGAAGGTTGAAGGGCGGATATTGAGACATATTTCAAGTGCCTGCCTTAATTTGGCTTTTATTTTGGAGTTTGCAATTTGATGGTAAAGTTATATTGCTCTGTGGTTGGATGATCAATGTTTACCACTGTCACATTAAGGGGAGTCACTGTGATATCATGTCAGTAAAACTGCCTTCTGCCAGTTATGATTTAAACTGAAGTGTTGTCACAGTTTGTCAGTTTGGGTGATGTGAGAAGGGAGAGGGGACAGCGGACAGTGATTTTTACTTGGAAGGGTTTTGCCGCCCCAACATATATCCCATAATCCTCTACGGTGGGTCATTTATGTCCAAATGAGTTTGCTTGAGAAGAACCCACGTTTCCTTCGGCGCATGTGCTAAGCTAGGCTAATGTGTCTGTCAGTGTCTGCACCTGCAGGTGTGTGCAGTAGTTGCTAATTGGTATTGACAGAGCCGTATCCAGTCATTCAGATCACCGGTGCAGATCCCCCCCCCCCTCCCCCCATGTTGACGGACGAGGTGATTTTTATTCAGGAGGATTGTACTGCCAGGGTCAAAGGTCGCCATCGCAATCAATGGCCAACGAGAAAGCAGATAAAGGAGAGAGTGCAGTCTTCATGTTAATGGTGAGTCACCGGTTTTGAAATGATTTTCCAGGGTTTGGTTGTTTCAATTATTTCAACTATTTACACGATACTGGAAAAAAAAAAATCGCCATCACTCCAAAACTGAGAGTTTTTGTTTTTCATCCAACGCACAGAATTGGTTTCGTCAGTAACAATTCGGCTTCAACAAGTCTTGATTCTGATAGCACCTTGGTTCTGCCAAGCACCTGTTAGGCAACTCTGGAACCAGCCCTGGACGCCCAAACTGTCCAACTGGACCAAATACATGACACTTGAAGAACTTCCTCAGTTGTGTTTTTTTTTATTTTTATTAACAAACTTAGTTTAAAAAACATTTTTTGACTTCAACAAGATGAATTTGAAATTTTCTCCAGGAATTTATTGTTTATAGAAATAGAATAGAATAGAAAAGTACTTTAATCATCCCAGTCTGGGAAATTACTGAATCTTATCTTTGTTTTTATGATTCATAAAAAGTGCAATAAATGTAAAGCTTCTCTGCATGTACTCATCTTTTATTTTCACTGACACAAGGATAAAAACTCAGTTGTGTTGTTGTGACGCAACGGCTGTACTGCTGTGGCCCAGTTGAGATCAAATAAAGTTGCATTTGGCCTTAAACCAGGTGTCTTGGAAGGGTTAAGTTTGTAAGCCCATCTTGGCGCGTTCCATTGAAACCCATCACAATGAAGCAGGTACCTTGAATAGGCACTGAGTCTATGCATCAGGGACGTTGATTGTTTTTTAAATCATTGAAAAAAAAATCTGATAACTCGGCCTTTGTGATTTTAGACCACAGATAACATTTCAAAGTTCATTTTTTGGAAAAAGTGTATCGTGTACATGCAGTTGACTAGACAATGCCTGTGAACGGACCCATTTGAGTCATAAAGTGATCCAGTTTTCAATCAGACACTCTATGCGTTCTCCTCGTGAAGTGATTTTTTGAAAACGTGCGTCGTCAGGAAAAAGAACTCCGGACGCAAAGCTGCGATGTCGCTTCTGTGCAACATATGAGTGCAGCCGTCTGACAGGAAGACTGGGCAGCGTCTTTCTGCGGTAAAATTAAGTGCTCGTCTCTGCTGGAGGAGCCCGCTGTTATTCAAGAAGAGATCCAAGGTCCACACACGCACGCACGCACACACGCACGCACGCACGCGCCGTGCACACAGTTCATTTGGAGAGCCGTGTAAATTTCTCCCCAAAAACCCTGCTGACATCTTTTTCCTCGCCTGGCTCACAGCTCCATCCAACACCTTCACTGTAGATTGATGCCTCACCTTATTTTATAGTAGCGTTATTGATTACCATTGTGCTTGTCAGTGGTGCATAAAATTAACACTGTGTTATAGGGGCATGGATTTCTGTCAGGCCTTGACAAGATAACCCATTATTGGACGACTCCTCCTAATTTGTTTTTGTTTATTCAGAAGTATAAAGTAACATTCAGCAAGCCCCCGATAATAAGTCTATTACTGCAAATCCTGCTGGCGCCATCGACGGCCACTAATCTTTGCTGCTCCTAATTACATCAGGATCCTCGGCCTTAATTAACCAATCTTTACAACGCTTTACCTGCCTAATGCTGAACTCCGCCGGAGTGCGCACGTTTGCTGAATAGGAGTTTCCACCTCTCAGCTTGTCACTTTTAAAGAACGCAGGAGGCGTTTGTTATTTATCATCTCCTCGCCCTTCCTGGCACAGGGAGCACAGGAAGGCATTTACATCCCGGGGCTCCTGTTGTTAGTCCCGAACAGAAAGAGAGAACACGTAAACCGGCGGCGATGAGCCCGTTTCATTTTAATTTGCGCTTGTTCTTACTTTGTTCATCGGGATCACATTGTTCGCGAGAGGAGCTGACTCAGAACAGGAGATCAGTGGTCCTCGCTACATTATTGCAAGAGAAGCCTGTCGTTCTGTTTGCAATAAAACAGAGGGAGAAATGAGAAAGTTATGGTGCTTTTTTATGAGCAACCACTCGACCTCATTCTACCAAGTTTCAGAGCATTTCCATTTAGTCACGGATGTATTCCTAGATACGTTTTTTTTACTCTCTTTGCTGTCATAGTTTCATGTAAACTTCGGTGTAGGTCTTTGCCAGCATGGCAGCAGAGCGAGCCACAGACTCAAGCAAAACTCCATCACCTCAGTATTCTCCAATTTTATCCTTCGGAGGCCTTTCATAGGTGTTGGTTCAGAACAGCAGCTGCGCTCGCTCCCGCTGAGGGGTCAGCTTCCTCTGCAGTCAGGTTCAGGCGGGCACGTTGCCACGACGACGCCACCAATACTGAGATGGGAGGAAGTGACAGGCACGCCACTGGGCAGAGTGATGGCCGGCAAAAAAACACGCCAAAACCTTAGTCTGCACCTGGAAGGGGTGCTGACCAGATGGCAACTGATTGGCTCTTTTGGATCCAGAACTTTATTATTCGAGATTGGTGAGTTCTGGGACTTCTGACCAAATTTCGCAGTGAAGGATGGAGCAAAAGGAGCTGAGAGGCAACCAGTTTGCGGCTCGCTCGGACAGCAACCCAGCGAGGCAGCCACAGAAGAGAAGCAGACAACATTTGACATAAGTTAAAAGCATGATTTTTATTTCTAAATACGCTACAAGTCAAATGGCAAATCAGGAAAATCTCTGTCACCTCTTTTTGATTTTTTTTGTACATTTTGAACCCCTGAGCACCACAATCCAGCATTCCCATAATGCACTGGATTCATCCAACCAAAGGGAAATCAAGGAAAACACTTAAAGCTTCATACACGGCTAATAAAGCGATTAGTGTCTAAAAACTACTAGCATAGCATAGCTAAAATACAAAGTAAACAACAAGTATGTTTGATTACATATGTCAATTCTATCGTTTGCTTTATTTTTTTTAGATTCTGCATGCAGAGCTGTTGCCTTATCTTTGTTTCCCTGCTCTGCTGTTGATTCTGACCACAAAAAAGGAAAAAAAACAAACCCCAAAGCAAAACGAAAAAACAAAAGCCAGCAGTGTGCTCACAGCTTTAAAAAGACTCTTTGGTGGGAAGCAGAATGCTGCGGCCTCACAGTTAGCTGCAGGATGCAGCGATTGGCTTGATTCAGCAGTATGCACAAGAACACCTGATGTGCAGAGTTTAGAAGGGGGTGGGGGTGGGGCGTCACAGCCATGTAGGGAAATGCAATTAACCTGTTTTTCTATGCTCAGCGCATAAAATGTCAATAAATTTGGTCATGTGGGAGTTTGGTTCAGTCCAACTTATTCTTATTCTGCGCATAAACGCCGGCACTTGGTCTCAAAAGAAGTTTCCCCAATGGGGAGTTCATTCAGCTGGGGAAAAATGGAGCCGCCACCAGTTGGAAATTCCAACTTTTGATTCGGAAAAGTCCAAAATCCCATATGAATCAGCAGAAAAATGAAAAATGCCCTCGTCTTCGTTCTGACCGCTCAAAATGCGAATGGTTCAAATTTAATTACACAACTGCTTTTTGTTCTACCTGCCGAAATTTTCATTTCCACCGTCTATATGCAGTGCGAACATTATTAGTGCCACTTGGAGGATTCTACTATTCCAAGAGGGACATGAAAAGCTATTGTGGTATATTATTGTTCTAGTTATTGTGGTATAAAGAAAAAGTCTCATGAGGATAGTTTGGTCTGGGATTGCTGGCTATGGTTCTAACCTCTCTTTGCCACCTCTGGTAGCTATGGCATCACTAAAGAAAGGTGCCTTTGAGATGACACTGTGACTGGTTGCTCATTTTGTTAGGAGTTTGAAATCCTTGAGCTCGAAAGAAAACAAGCACCCCCCCTCCCCTCTGAAAAAAACCCCATGTAGTACCTTTAATACCAGAATCAGAGAAAGCCTTTGGGATTCTGTCTATTTTTCCTTTTTTGCTGAGGGTTTCACATCAAAATGAACCTTTCAGAGATCCAGTTTTTTTGTTTTTTGTTTTCTCACAACCTTGACTAACGTCTCCCATTCTCAAGATGACTGCGAATTCCCATGAGACATGTGAGGAAAAAGCATGAATACATGAATGTCATCAAGGCCAAAGCGTTTCCCCGTATTTTGCTGATGAAGAAGCTCGAACTTGCCAGGCTTTTTTTAAAAGCTCTATTAGAATTGAGTGGATGTCCTTTTGTTTGTTTGTTTGTTTTAACGATCAGACATCAGGTGTACTTGGCCGAAAGAAGTTTCCTTTTTTTTTTTCTTTTCTTGTATCTGCCTGCACAAAACTGATTGCCCGAGAACACATTTCAAGTAAACACACGTAAAAAAAACCCAACAAAACAAACCGAAAGCACAACCACCTTCAACAGCGCAACTGACAGCTGAGGAGTCAGCTCATCTCATTGGCCGAGGATTGTCCCCTGCTGGACGATTGTGTTTGTACAAGGTCAACATCACCACCGACACACACGGTCACGGACAAAGTATTATTAGCATCGTTAGCAGGAATCAGCACGCAGCGTTAAATGTACCCGGACGCAATGTCTTCCAATCAACAACGGAGGACGACCTGCATGAAAATTCGGACGTGGTGAGAAAGAGGGTGGAAATCACGCAGGGCAGGCAGCTCTGAGGGTGTTATGTCTGTCACAATCGATCTGATAACATTAGATCGTCACTTCCGTCATGGAAACAGTTTAATCTCCCAGACTCAGGGCACCAATTTGGCAAAGTAGTGTCAACCAGAATAAACGACAGAGTAAATGGATGTAGGGATTCAGGCTATTTTTTTGGCGTGTATAAACAGGAGCAACAGGACGAAGGAAGCTAAGGATGGAAAAGGAGGAAGGACAAGGAGACGAATCCCAGAAGGACAAGCGGTCCAGGTCCATTGTTTACAACTCACAAACAATGGTATGATTGCGAGTCCAAATGGGACTAACTAAGATTTTAATCAATAAGGACCTTCCACAAAAACAAAGATCCTGCAAATTCAGAAATTGATTAAACTAAATTTGTTGGGAGAAAAAATGTACAGTTTAATAAATGTGTTTTCTGGCAAGTTTTTCACCTTAATGAATCGTAAAAAATTGAAAAAAACTGAAACTTAGGTGGGTTGGTTGCAATTCCAGCTTGATCCAGTAGAGGGTGCCCAGTAAAGAATGTCATCTTGGGGAGAAGGCAAACAAACCTCTGTTATCCCACCATGGGAGCATGAATCAATTCCAGGAGTTTAGCGTGATCAAAGATGTTGAGTGACTGCGAGAATTTGCCCACTTTCTCCCTGCGTCCATTTTTTTTCATGCAGGTTGGATTCATCTTGACGACCACTGTGTCACGCAAAAGGCTGTTCTGTTGCGCCGGCACAACACCCAACGCAAAAAGCACTTTTAAAGTGTTGCTTGATTCTTCAATAAAATGCATTACTTGTTTATTTTTTGGGTTTTTTTTTTTTTGTTGTTGTTGCCTTTTTTTTTTTAACCTTGAAGCATTTTGTATGCACAAAGTACATGGTTATGAAACATGAATACACTGGCAATTAAGATTGTTGACATGGTTGTTGGCACAGTCTATAACAAAATGAGGTAGATGTGTGTCAATAAAATATTCCCTTCTTTGGTATAATCATACAAAATATGAAATAGGAAGAAAAAAAGAAATCCAGTGATCTGTCGAAGTCAAACATTGATTTCAAGTGGATGCACGATAAAAAATAAATGAAATTTATGAGGTATATTTGGTATTCATACTTTTTACTATGACTATATACAAATAGATCGGTGAGGTATTCAAGAGGACTCTTTCAAAGACTTTGCAACCAGTGGCGGAGCTGAATGCAATGTGTTGCAGAATCAACAACGAGACAAAAATAAATAAAAATCTGCAGTTTAAATGCTTCAACAGACATATTAAAAACCCATATATCTTCAAACTGGTTCCCATTTCCCTTCACAATAAGGACAATTATATATATATATATATTTATGATTTCATGAAAGCAAAGAAAAGAAAAGGTAAAGACACAAGAAGAGTTAGATTAGAAGCTCTCTGATGTTAAACACAAGTGCATTACTTGGAAAAAAAAAAAAACCAAACAAACCTGGATTCTATTCACAATGTGACCACTGTGTGACTGAGGACTGTTTCCTACTGGTCATCGAGGGCGTCGGAGGAGGAGGAAGTGCTCTGTACTCTCTTGCTGTGGTCGTTTCTCTCTCTCTCTCTCTCTCTCTCTCTCTCTCGGGTGCGTTCACAACGGGTGCGTTTGGTTTGCGTCGAAGCGAGCCCGCGTGGCCGCTCGCGCGGAACAAGGACGTAGGTGAAAGCATTCCGACGAACACAACGTTCGGTTGGCGTGCGCATGCGCGGCGGCATCCCGAAAAGCTCCAGGCATTGGTGCTTAAAAGCGAGTAAAGCTGAAATGGGCGCGGGTGCCCCATAACTTACTTGCTTGTAGCATTTTGCGCTTTAACTTCCCCTTATTTTAAGGTCTGTTTTTGTTTGGCTCGGTGCCAGGTCCAATTTGACCTCATGGAAATTCACCCGTCAACTCACACTTGCGCTCGCTTCGGGGGTCGCTGAATAAGGCTGCGCTCATGCTGGCTGTATTTGAGTCCACCAAATTTTGTGACGTGGTGCAAAACCTGCAGCCTGAACATCACCAGGGTCATCACATCACACTGGTTTGTGTGGTCCAAAAGTGGGTATTTAGAGCATTGTGCTGTCGCTTGGTGCTGTGTTTATCCATCATTTGTGCTTTCAGAATCATAGCTCATAGTTTCACACATGTAACGGTCAGCACGCGGCGCCGGCCCGTCCCTTTCGGATTCATTACAACCTCTGGTCTGCGGCAACTGGGGTTCAAAGCACTGTAACACGACAGCAACGACTGTAGACAGTGACAAAGTAGTCCCTCTTCCTTCAACCTGAAGGTTGATTATTTCATGGAACCACACTTGAGAAGAGGTGGAAAAGTCGAGCATGCTGAACGGGATTACTTTTTTTTTTTTTACCTTCTGGCTGTGATTTCTTTCATTCAGTCCGTCATTTTTAACTGGCTCCCCTTGGAGCAGTGGCTCCAGTCCAAGCTCCTCCGGGCGACAGAGCTGCGCACCCTTCGTCTAAGGGAGCGTCACACCACCCTGTGTTATTCTCAGGCTGGAGAACAGTTTTTTTGCTTGATGTTTTGGTGTGTACATACTTAATTAAATGCAAGCCAAGAAGGAAAAGCCCGATTGGCTTTTTGTCAGAGGAACAGTCGTCACGTTATCTTAGGGATGTGAAAAAAATTAAATGAAATACAAAATTGTTGGTTTTTGTCCGTCACATTACACGCCGGAGAAAGGGTTTTGGGTTGGAACCGCGGCGAAACGCAGGAAGCTGCCCCACAAGTGTGAACACACCCTGAGAATATAAAGCCCTTTGAGACCTCTCCTCATTGATTCCTCCCAAAGCCTCCATCTGCCGTGATTCCCTCCTGGTATCACCGGCTTTGTGCTTCTGTCTTATTACATTAACATCACCGATAAGGTCCTCCCACCCTAAGTGGTCCTGCTTTTCAGTCAGTCTGAGTGGCGGAAGGTTTGTGTGGAGCACAATGCTCTGCCGTGTGCTGCGGGGATTCAGTTAGTGGACAAACGTGGAGAGGCGCTGCCGCCACCTTCTGCAGCATGACCGTCACAAGGGAGGAGGAACAACGACTGCTGGGGTCATCAGCTCGACTTCAGGCCGGAGCACAGAAAGCAAACTGCAAACAATATCCCCATTAAACAACTCATATACTTTACATAAAATAGATGTCGCCGCTGGAAATTCGGGCAAAGTGGATGTTGCCAGTAGTGTATCTTTGGTGAGAGGTTTGACCACCATCTGTCACCTCGACTGATCTCACACAATAAGCCATCGAGTAACTTGTGCGTACATTCGTGATAATAATGAGCTCAGCAACCAGGATGTAGTTTTTGTAATGCATCAAAACTTTGTGTCCCAAATCCATATATATCTTTTTTAATTTTGTGAAATAGTTACTCACCAACTTACTAACTAACTTGTTTCTTACTAACTAAAGTAAGTGCATTACACAATCACAACACCCTCTTGACTTTCACCACAACTTCAATCATTCAGTGGGGGTGGGCATTTCGTGCAGTGGGCTTCCACCTGATTGGCCAAATTAGTTGACATGTAAAGCTTGTACGCAGAGCAAGGAGACATCATTATCATCGAATGAATCCGTCTTTTGCATGATGTACTGTAAAACACAAACAGAGTCGTTGTATTATTTTGCATTATTCTGATGCAACAACATTTGCCATGGCTGCATTGATTACATCGGCCTGGGGTGTCACTCTCAGAGCAAAGTCATGAATATTCTCTTAAAACGTTTACATTTAACATAATGGTGTTTGCAGTGAGGTAGCAAACTTTCACTGACCATTGGTTTGACAGCTTACTGCCATCATTTGGTCAGTTTTGGGTGTTCTGATGGTGTCATGACCCCTGCTGTCACTAAAACTCACCAACACAAGCTTTTCATTGTCACTTTTCCCTAAAATCATCTTGCAGGAGTCGACTTCCTGCGGTGTAATTCGAGTCCCTTTTTCACGAAGTGGATTCTTTCATTGCGTTAGCATGAGGACGAGCCACTAATTGGGGAACCCTGGGTCAGAGTGTTGCCCTGCAACACGTGTTGCAAAACAACTGTTTCCTAAATCATCTCAAAGAAACTGACAGGCGACAAACAGACAGAGCATTTGGCAGTATTCCAGTGGAACAACGGAGGGCTTCTGCGCTCATAATGACAATCAGTGGGTGCAGTTTGGAGGATTGGGACACAATGTTGTTGATTCCATCACCTACTTGGTAGCTGCTGTTTTTCAGTAGATTGTTGCAAGACGAGGTGAACAAACTCCAGAAAGTCACATTGGGGAACTGTGTTTTTCCTCACTTCTGACATTTGCATTCACATTGATCTTCCTCGCAGTGCTGTTGGCTGTGGTGAGACAATGGAAAGTCTGAGAGACGTAGACACGACAGGTTCAATGAGAACATAAGTAAATGAGGACTTCGACTTGTGATGTGCTGCGTCGGTTTGTACTCATGCTTGAAGCGCTCGGTTAAATGATTGGCTGAGCTCGCTCGCAGGTAATGCCGGGACATACAGGAGCAGCACATGTTTCACTTCTTTGGTATCCGCCGTGAGCAGCCACTTTTTGAGGTTGGTTGACCTGCCCGCGCGGCTGAAAGTTAGCAGTTCTGCTGCCACGGCTTTTGATTGACTTCTTTGTCTGGTTCCATCCAGCTCGAACGGGGGGTGACCGCTTTGGACTCCTGTCACAAAGGACGTGACGGACAAGGTTTCATTGTCTTAACACATGAGAGGGTGGACTTCCTCCGTAACAGGATGCTGTTTCTAGCCTGGGTTGTTAGGAAAGTGGAGGGCTGGCAGGTCTCTGACCAAAGGGCTGATACTGCTTGCTTTTGATACGCTGCTTTGTGAAGGGAAAGGAGTCTGATCAAGTGGACATAAAAACCACATTCAAACCACAGCTGAAGATGAATCGGTGGGACATCCCTCTGATTGGTTGTCTTTGAGAGGAGAGGATGGACCTCACGCTCCATCCCTCCAGCCGGATGTGAGACGGGCGGGCGGGGGGGGAGAGGAGAGTACGGCCAGGGAAACAACCTTTAGGGGGAGGAGTTTCTGTGGCCGTGGAGTGAGGAGGAAGATGATGAAGAAGAGGAGGAGGAGCAGGAGGGCTGGAAGTGCATGGGACTGGCCTTTCCCTGAGTCTGACAGTTGCTGTGTTTCCCACGATGTCCTGTCATTCCTGCGATGGCCGACTGCCGAGCAAACAGGATCCCTGAGGAGCAAAATGGCAAGTCTGAGTCAGCCTGTGATGCCACAGAGCTCCAACCTTTACGCGTGAATCTCCACAACCAGGACGATCCCCCACATGTGGCTACAGAACAGCTGCATGTGGCCTCAGGTGGACCTTTTTTGTTAAGGCCACAAAAACTTTGTTAAGGCCACAATAAAGGAGAAAAATCTTTGAGTGTGAATGTTTTTGCATTTTTAAAGTGAAATCAAAATATATCAGAATTGAGTCCTTAGTGTTACATTTATCACTATTAGTGAAAACTAAATGTAATTTTGGAATATCTAAAATATTTTAAAAAATGCTACATCCAATTTTTATGAAGAAATGATAGATACATGTATTCTTGTGTGTGTAGACACAGACACACATATACACACACGCACACAAACACACGCGCACACACACACACACACACACACACACACAGACACACGCGCGCACACACACACACACACACACACACATACACACGCGCACACACACACACACACACACACACA
>JASSRZ010000011.1:86034-96512 GCA_032164315.1 Malacoctenus gilli
CCCCCCCCCCCCCCCCCCCCCCCCCCCCCCCCCCCCCCCCCCCCCCCCCCCCCCCCCCCCCCCCCCCCCCGGCGCAGGTTATCAGTCATCAGGGGTTATCGCGGCCACTCGTACTCACTGTGTTCGGAGAGTGAAAGCTGCACTGGTAATCGAGGTAGGGAGGTTAAGGCCTTTGGTGATCTCACGCCATATTTTTTTATTGATGACTTCCACTAAGCCGCCTTTTTCTGTGACGAGCTTGTAGAGCATGTAGAGATCCAACACCTGCTTGGCCATGATAGGAATCCGATTCACTGGAGTCCCTGCAGAAAGCAAACACAATATCCACAATCAATTCCATTAACTTGGGTTCCTCCATCAATAGGCTTCTGCACCTTCTTATAAGGCCAATTTATCTCGAGCCACTCAAATGTCTGACAGCTGTGTTAGCGGCAGGAAATACAAGTTTCAAGGAAAGTTTCTTGTGTATTTCGTCTCTGGAAAGAGTATTCATTAATTACCCAGTCTGAGTGGGAGGACATGCGTAAACGCACGTTTGGGGGGAAATGTGTCACAAAAAGTAGATTTTTCAAGTGAGGATTTACACAAATATATGTGGGCAGTGCACGAATGAGGGCTCATTTGTTGAGTGAATCAACAAGATAGTCAACAAATCTGGGTTTTAGGACATTCTTGTGGTTTATTCAGTCAGTCTTCAGCTTGATCTTATGCTGCAGCATGGATAAGTCATGAGATCATCCTCCTGGACTAAGATGACTTCATCAGAACATTTCGGTCTGAAACTGCATGCTGGCTTTGTTCATGTGTTACCGGTTTGTGTTTGTGAGAGTGTGAAATGCTTGAATACACCTCGCAAATGTCAGACAATGTGACCGTAAAAACACGGTCATCTTCTTTGGGGGGGGGGGGGGGGGTTTGCGCCTTATTTCGATTATCAAAAAACAACCACTCCCCCCCAAAAAACCCACCTTTTGTTGAATTTGAAAATTTGCATAATTAGAGATTTAGGCGGCAGATTTCCTGAACTCTGGTTTGTGTTCTGACATTTTAAGAGTAAAGAATTAGGGGGGGAAAGATTTTATTTTACAAAGTCCGCCTGACTATTTTTGTCATGACTGTGATATATGTAATGCTCATATGTCAAAGGGATTAAAGCAGTTAGAGCACAAAGGCCCAATAGAAAGCGGTGTGATGGTTAGAAGCCATGTCGAAAGACTAACTGTGGCTAAAACTGAAATGTGAACACTTCTAACGAGCACCTGCAAAAAAAAAAAAAAAGCCATTAAAGCTAATCAATCAGCTGCTATCAAAGCAACATATTTTATTGTTTCAAAGCAAAAGAGGGCAGCATTCAACCAGAGCTTGCTGCCCGCTGGGATGCATCGTCTGAGGCCGAGCTTCATGCTGTTTGATACCTTGTTCAAATCACTCCCTCCAGGTGGACACTTTGGACACTTTGTTTGGTATTTATTGCAATTTTTTTTTTGCAGCATTTTTATTTGGGTATTTTGGGAAAATTGCGGGATTTGACCCCAATTGCAAACATGAATGAAAAATAGACAACTTGTAGACAGAATTTCTATGTCTATTGCCTCATCATGTGACATCTTTTCAATCAGCCCACATTTTTGCCTCATTTTGCCTCAGACTCATTTTTGCAACTAAACCAAAGTGAAATTTCAAAATCTCCAAAATCAAAAGGTTTGGTTCCAATCTGGGGGAAAAAAAATAACATGACCCTCCAAAGTATTTCTGTAGATCAGGTGAAAAGTATGGCAATCCTATGTTTTTGGGAGAGGACTTTTTCATTCGTTAGGGTTGAAGTAACTGATATCTTTATATCCAACCCTGAACCTGTGACCCTTGAACCTGTGGGTAGCTTCCTGCTACCTTCACCTGCAGACATGTCGGATCTTTATATGGCCCAATGTAAGCGTTTTTTTTCTTTGTTCTTTTCCTTGTATTGGACGCAGTAAAGGAAAAATATAATAATATATATAGGAAATAAAAAATGATGATTATGTCACCTAATTACCCAGTCATGTAGTTTTACCTTTTCTGTACTATATAAAAAACTGTGTGGGCTCCTTTTACCCCTCAGTTCACTAATGCTAATGTAAGTCTGCTTCCACCTCGTATTAAAGGGACACTACAGCCGTTTCTCAATACCCGTACTTGTCTGTACTTGCGTTCTCCCGGACTTGTGAAACGTCATCAGTCAGCGCCCAAGTCCTGTTCCAATACACAAGTTCACATTTCGGCAAGTCCGGTTAGATACCTGAATGTGAACTTGTCACGCCCATTTTACCGGGGATGCATCGGTTGGTGACTTGTGTGGACTCAAACAGCCATGTATCCCAGAACGCATTTCACTACAACCAGCGATGGCGGAGGAGCGAACACAACTAAAGTTTAAAAAAAGGAGGAAGGTGTTTGTTTTAGGTAGTTATTTTATTTTTATTAAAATTTACAACATAAAATAAACATTTCTGGGATCTTCACTGGTGGCAGACACCGAAGTCAAAGAAGTGACGTCACGAGTACGCTGCCGTTCCAGTTGTCGAAAAACCGTACAGCGAACTCCCGTCCTCGGGAAGTTTCTAAGTTTCCAAGTCCGAGCTTCAGAAGTTCGGGAGTCCGCACTTAGCGTACTTGGTATTGAGAAACGGCCTATGACATCAGTCACGCATGCTTTTGTAAACCAACTTCAAGCACCTTTCCACATGAGGAGAGGATTTTCACTGAAACTTTTTTGACAAAAAGATTTTTGTCAATAGAAAAAATAAAAGTTGCAACACGATGGGAACACAAGGGAATCCCATCCCTTTATTTGAACATTTAGATGAAGCTAACTTGACCCCATCTTACTGGACTCATCCTCGTAAAGATGGGATACAAGTAAAACTGAATAAGTTCTTTGAGAGAAGAGCAGCGGATGAGTGAGGAGTCGCGGGTTGTTTAAAACTTCACCGATGCAATCTCTGGATAATGAGAGTCATCTATTAATGACCGCCAACCTGCCTCCTTATTAGCAAAATAAAGGGCTGGGATAATAATTTCTATTTGCAATTTAATGTCGGGCATAAAGAGAGGACGGCCGGCCCTTTGTGAAGATTCCAAAGTGGTTGACCCTGAGATAATTAACCTGCATTTTGCTGACAGAGTTCCATTGTGCCCATCGGATTTACCATAATAGCGATCAATGGCTGCAGAAATATAGTGCAAACAACAGCAGTGGGGCCTATACAGTGAAGGGGGGGGGTGCGCTCTGAAGTATCGTCTGAGGTGGTAAAGCCACATCAATTAAGGCCAGTAATTACGGCTTCATTTTGCGGTGATGGCATGTGAACGAATGAGACACTATTAAACAAAAGATTGATGTTCCCCCACACCCTTCCTCGTGTCCCCCCCTCCCCCCTCTCCTTTCTCTCCTTACAAGACAATACCAGCAGTAAGTCTGAGGCAGCTCTTTGGAGAGTGAAGTGCAGGACGGGCGTGATTTAGAGCTAAAAAAAAAACAAACTCCGGTGTAACTCAGAGGGAGACGGCACCGCTCAGGAGGAACCTCCACTCATCATATACGCTGTTGAGAGAAGTGAAGGAAGGGGTCTTTTTGCTCCGTGGGCAAGTCGTTGTTACTATATCATCCAGGGGCCGTGACCCAGAAAATATCACAAACTAAATGTGTTCAGATGGTGCAAAATTAAGAGAAAAGCTAAAAGTTTGAGAGCAAAAGTTCAAGATGTTCGATATAAGTTGGCGGCTTAAAGCCTGGAAGTGAAAACATGGGGGGAAAAAGTTATTTTTGAGGATAACTCAAGTAAAAACATTATAGGACTGGCGTGAAAAGTCCTAAAATATAAAGACAAAGATAAATATAAAGATGGCCTTTATTAATCCCACAAACGAAATAAACAATAAAAAGAAACGAAATTCCAGCTCATTCACAACAAAAACAGAGAGCAACGCGACACAAAACTCAAGCACGTGTCTGTTCCCACCTCGCTGTTTGGGCCAGAGTGTGATTGTGGACACGCCCTCACACACGCCAGTCAAGCAATGCTTCAGTGAGCAACGCCGCACCTCAAACCTGACCACAGGCTGAGAGGCCAGCGACAGGACCGTCCGAGCTTGCGGCCGAAAAACGCGCCGGCGTCAAAACCAAACGAAAAATGACCACTGAACATTTTGGACGCTTTGCGAACGGGACTCACTTCTACTTCCTGATGATCGCAGGGGGAATTGAAGCTTAGAAGTGCGACTGAAATGAGTGCGACACTTTATGTTTACGCTTTTCATCGACATCGTAGCTTTGCACGGCAAATAGAAATTGTGACGGAAAGAAAAAGTTACATCCAATTTCTCGATTTTTGGCTTGAACCAGCGTGTCCACAACTGTGTACTTGTCTGCTTTTACCGCCCTTACCGTCATCATTAGCAGTTATTTTACAGTGATTGTCGAGGTTATTTTATGACGTAGGATCCCTACAGGTTCTGCCGGGAAATGATGTGCCACAAAAATAAACCAAAGCACCTCTTGGGCTTATCTTTATTAGCACTGATTAAAACATGTATCCGCGCTGCTACATAAAACTATCATTTGGCGGCGGACGGAGAAGTGGCGCAAACAAAGAGCCGGGTGATAAATAAGAGCCGCGGTCTTTGTCTGACGCCGTCTGAGGAGACGCGGGCCTCTTAAAACAAGATTTACGCGCTTTCGATACTGCGGCTGATGTATTTGCCTCTGTGATTCCCTGAAAGAGATAGAAGGAATAAAAGAGTGAGAATGGAGGGTCTTTTGTCAGCACAAACTATCCCATCAGCCCCATGTGTCATCATGACAGTGAGCAATGGTGGACAGGGTGGAAGGAATGTGCACCGCGGCTAACACCTCGCTACATCTCCTAAGCGCTACAATGGGAGGGGCTTTATTTTCATTGTGGGAACAATGTGGAGCATTGGAGGAGGGGGGGGGGGGTTACTGGTAGCACAGTAATCATCTTTATGCTCGACTTCATCGCCCTGGCAACGGTTTGGCACCTCCAAGCCGATAACGGGATGAGAATTTCTCCTCCTCATTGACTTTGCTCTTTTAACCGATGAGATGAGCGATGGATGGAGAGAAGCATGGGGGGGGGGGCTGTTTATCTACCTCTGTTTGGCTCCCGGGACGAAGACAAGGAGGAGAACGAGTCGGCTGTCAAACGGCAACAGCGTGTGAGGACGAGAGCCGGGGAGGCGCACTGTGCCGCAGACCTCCCAACAGTTACCGGGTTAGTACTGCAATATTGAAGTAATATCCTCTCGTTCTCATCAGGGATTTTTCAAACAGGATAAGAAGGAAATATTCCAAACAACCTGCACGTGGCGCTTAGAACATTATCACACACAATTTGTGGTTATCACCGTTACAAGGCATTTTTTTTCAAGACAAAGCAGTGCATTATATTTCCCAGATTTGAAGCCATCCACTGCATGGCCACCATGGTGGGCCCTTGAGCAAGGCACCCCCACCCTGCTGAATGCCCCTAAGGCAGCAGCCCACCGCTCCGCTATGATGAGTCAAGATTAACCAGGCATAGAGTTTTGTTAAATGCTGCACAAGGTGATGAGTAGAAGAAAACCGCACTTGACTTTTCAGTCACTCAAAACAACTATTATCCAGTTTTGCAAATAACGAGAACAACAGATTTTGTTTGTGGTGTGTATTTCTCACTCATAATTGCAGCGCCATTTGAGGAGAGATTGTTTGGTTTTGAACATTCATCTGGTGTATTCATTCATATATGGAGGAGCTCCTAGTTAAATGGAAATTCCCTCCTACACAAATCTGGCAACCTCCTCCGTGGTTTTTCAAAAGGCATCGAGAAAACACTGCACCGTTGTTGAAGCTTTGGCTTTACTTGATCAATCGCACAATCTGTCCTTATTGCGTCAGGAATTCGCCAGGCTAGACTCCTCACTGTAACAACAACAGGCCTCCTGTGTTCTCCTGTTGGTCATGAGTCGAACAGGCAGGGGGGAAAAAATACTTGTAAAACCCCCATTTTTTTTATTCTAATAAAAATGTCAGTGAATTCCTGAGATATTTTATCATCTTCACCTTGTCACAATAATTCCAAACCAGCGTGTGAGAGTCATGTATTACCATTCTTGAGCTGTGGGTGGCTGCAGTGAGCCAATGTTACTTTGATTTTCAGCAGTTCGCATGAGAGCACATCACATGCAGATCAACATCGTCGCCAGAATTTGTCACTGTCTCTCATTGCAGCAGTGAAGCTGACAGTAGAAGTGCTGCTTGAGGTCAATAAGAAAGGCGACACCAACTCATTGAGAACTTTGACAACACATCTCACGATGACGAGAGGAACTTGGAGCAGCAAGTTGGTTTTTTTTCCTTGCTAAAAAATTCAGAATGACAAAGAGGATGATTCTTGATCTCTCTATACAGTCGACTCACTTCATCATACTAAAAAAAAAAAATGTACCTAAATTCAACACAACGCTTCATCAGTCCCATTCCTTTTAAACACACCATCTGGGATATTTCTGTAAATGTATGTATCCAAAAATATGGGTCCAACAAATGCCTTCTGTTTAACATAAACCCAAATGTAATTACTTTGTGAGAGGAAGCTCGTCTAAAAGCATCAAATCCAGGAAGTCGAGTGAATGAAGATCGCTGCGGCCAGATAAGCATTGTCCCAGCGATCGAACGCCGCGCCATTTTTTAAGGTAACTCTTAAGTCGCCTTTTCTTCTGCCACATATTATTCTTGAGCAATTAGGTGGGGCAACAAAAGTTGACTTGAGCAAAAAGTGCTGATGGTAAGACTGAGAGATAATAATCAATTAATAACCACAGCCCGGGGGGGGCAACACTAAATCATTCTAGGTATTTATCAACACACAAAGGAGGCCATCACCGCCATTGTCTGGCTGGCTTTGATGGAATCTCACTGTTAGAACTGAAAGAAATCACACAAAGGTCTTCAGAGCGAGCGCCGTGCGTTTCGTGTTGTTCGTGGTCCTCGGACAAGAGGAAACGGCGAGCTGGCAGCAATCACGGAGCGTATTTCTACACGGCGTTTAGTGTCATGAAACCGCTTTACACTGTAAGTTGTATTCGCACATACACACACCCGACGGAACCCGAAATCCACGCGGCCCGATCGCAGCAGGGTCCTCAGCGTCCGCTGATTTTCCAGCGCAACTCCACTCGATGTCATCTCTGTCTACAGGTCGTTCGTCTCTACGTCTGAGGTCTCTCCTCTCCGGGAGCCAAAACTTGAAGGGCCGGACGCTCTGTGCTCACAATCACTGTTACTGTCACTAACCTGAGCAACGGCTGAACAAGGACGGTTTCACTGAACAATGTCGCCTGGCTGGTTTTTAAAGACGAACCTTCACTGCAACGCCATACCTCACTTGAACTTTAGAACGGTCACGAGCATGTTAGTGTCAGATGTAAACCCACTGACAGATTGACAGACAAAGTATAACAATGGATTACTCACCTTTGTTAACTTGAGATATTAGTTACGACTCAATCTTGCATTTGTGCCTCTCTCTATTTGATGGATAAGTGTTTGGGAGGTCACAAAGACTTAGGTAGGTCTGTGGCGCACAATCACTCAATGAATGTTTACAAGTCTGTGACGTCAAATAAATCACCTGGTAGTTTCTGGATCTTGTGCGTATCACAATGAATGAGTCAACGAATGCATAACAAAGGTATAAGGTTTTTTGAATCATCAAGGATAGGACAGAAAAAAGATGTTTTATTATAGAAGACCTGAGAGTTTTTTCAACAGAATTAGAAAACCTTTGGCAGGAGTCTGCACTGATTTTCCTGTGAACGCTCACGTGTCTGTTGGTGCCGGTTAGAAGACATAATCAATCGATTTCGGTTTAGTCCCATTGGGGTTGGCGTTGGTCTTGGTCGAGTCGAGTCGGGGATGCATCTGTGCCTGTCTGGTGGGGTCAAGTCCTCCTTCTGATGTGTCTATGGAGGCCACAGAATCCCACAGGTGGCGCTGTCAAGCACGCCTGTGGCGGGATGGCCTGACTCACCATTTGAGCACACTGCCGCCTCAGTGCAGTCAGTCAACAACAGCGAGACAAGCACACCCTTCTCTTGTGCTGCTGTCTATCCTGTATCGTCAAGTGAGGACAGTCAAGCGTCTGGCTTTCAGCCACTTTCGGTGTAAGTGGCAACGCAGGAAGACTTTGATCTGCCAAAAGCTCTGAACTTTGCTCCTCCCCTCTCCAGAGATTGGTGTCCCCCTCCTCCTTCAGGTAACTTTATACTGCAGGTTTACATGCAAGATAAATATAACGAGCACACACCTTAGCACCCAAATTACGCTGAGTGGGGCAGTCCTTGGTTTTATCTGCTCAGCCTATAAAGGTTGAAGAATGCGGGATACAAAGGAGTGCGTCCTGTACAAATGTCTGTCCCAGGGCTGCAACCAGACACCCGGCCTCGGCGGGAAGCTAAAGGACGCCTACAGATACCTGCTTTATTCACCTTGATTTATAATCCTCCTACATAACACCTGCTGTCCCTGTAGGCGTGGTTTCACGGTGTTCGGATGAGCAGCAACGGTCAGAGCCATGGTGAGAACAGTGTATCAGGTTTATCCTACTGACGTGAGCAATAGAGGCAGTGCGGCGGCATGACAGATCGGCAACCTTTGACCTGCCCGTGGGCAGCCGCATTTAGACCAACCTGAAGGCTGGAAGGTCAGACAAGTTTAGAGCGAAGGCACGACCTGTTTTCAACCTGAAGACGACACACGACTGGGACTGACGCCGTTGACCTATATATACAGGTTACCATCTTATTGTTTGTACCTGAGCCCAACTCCAAGGGCTTCACTCCCGCATGTAGGAAAACAGCACACTCGGTAACAGTTTGCCTGTCAGCCGCCCCGAGGCGATCAGAGATACTTAGATCTTAGTTGACATAACACCTTTGTGAAGATACCACCTCACTTCCAGGGCAGTGCCTCCACCCACTTCTGGAACTCAGAAAAAATTGTTGCTGCGAGTCGAGGGCCTTGCTTGGCCCCCGGGGGCCACAGTTTGGCCACCACTGGTCCGAAACTATGCAGGGAAAAACTGCCTCTCTTCCCCCCACAGCGTAATAGAGCCACCAGATCTCCTCACTCGGACAGTTGAGCTGCGCCAATCTCTTGGCGTCCATACAGGGACGTGTTGAACTTGGAGCACTTTATGAAGTGAATCATGACAGAGCAGGAACACAAAGTGCACACTCCTGCTGCTCAAGTTTGTAATTACTCACAAAAACCAAGAGGCTAAAGATATTAAAAATAGGAATAAGAAGTCAAAGTTGAAACAATATATCTGTATATCCAACTATATAGCAGACTGTAGAGCATCCACAAGAAAATCTCTGACTTTGTGATGACAATCAGTTCTTCATGAAAATTTGATGGAAAATAGCTGCAACTGTAGATTAACAATTTCTTTAAACCTTTTTAATTAAATAACTTGAACATTTGGACATAAAACTTGGACTGTTGTGGACCGAAATGCTCCTGATAATGGCATAAAATCAATATAATAATATCAAACCCCAAATACCAAACGGATCTAAAAACGTTGATGTACCCGTCAACAGCAGACGGACAGGGGGAGAAAAACACCCCGAAGGAACCCCCCCTGTGTTGTTGTGACCTCAATTTAGCCGCCTGCCACGTCAATGATATGAAAGCAGCACTGTGTACTGGACACTGGTGGCTGGGATCGGCGGTTTGGCGAGACGAGCGGCCTGACATTTCTTTGTCGGGCCAGAGTGACAGTGACGTTTTCAAGAAACATCGATGGGGATATTTGGAGCGGTCCACTCTGATCACGGCTGTCAGGGGCGAGTGGAGGAGATAGCCCTCCGCTGATCTGCTCCGCACTGACAATGTCTCCCTACTTTAAGTCCAAAATCAATCTCTAATTGAACGCTCCAACAACAATCCATACAGTCTCTAAACCCAAGTGACCACCCGACTACATCATTACTCCATCAACCTGTGCTTTTTTCTGCAGCTGCCACGGCACCCAGTCGGACTGGGAGCCACTGGGACTTTCAGCTTTTAGGAGAATCTGAATGCACAGTGAGGTGCCAGACCTAAAAACCCCTGAGAGAACAGATCACGGCGCGAACACACAACTCAAATGAATGTGAAATGAACTGTTAATCGCCTCAACATGGACCAATGGATGGATGGAGGGATGTAGAAATGGATGACAGTGTAGTAGTGGGAACATAAATGTATGTATAAGTATGAACATTAAGACAGAAAAGACATGTGCAAAGAGAAAAAGACAGTGATGTAACGGAAGTTATATGGGTATCAATTAGGCAGACAGGTCCACACGCACACGCGCGCGCGTGCACACACACACACACACACACACACACACACACACACACACACACACACACACACACACACACAC
>JASSRZ010000011.1:109162-119360 GCA_032164315.1 Malacoctenus gilli
CCCCCACCCCCCCCCCCCCCCCCACCACCACCCCCACCACCTCCACCCGGCTCACCCACTTTCTGCTTAACAGACACGAGGGGAAAGTTTCCAGCAGGAATGAAACGGCAGCCGCGATCTTAAAACAATCACGACCGGACGACTCCAGCCAAATAAAACGCAGGAGGGTCGAGCCGTGTCCCGACAGGAGCATCAGCCTTCGCCATCCTCCACGATCCGGCCCAGGGAAAATCCGCCCCTCCATTCAAATTGCATTTCCGTGCGCCAGCGCTCCGGCCTTAATGTGCGGCGCTAATGCAGCTGCTAATGCACACATCACGCTGAGGGAAGTCTGAAAATGATCCCTCATAAATAAGAGATGACACAGGTATGGATCCGTCTGCTGCAGGCCAGAGAGATCCCGTCCAGACAACCGCGTATCAGCAACGACCAGACAACGTGCTGGTAATAACGAGCCGTCAAAGAAAAAAAAAACAAAAACAACGTGGCTGTTTAGGAAAAGAATTCCTATATATGTGTGAAAGAGGCTTAAAAGGTATGCTTCAAAAGGAGGACCTAAAAACATCAAATAAATTAGTATTAAAGGAGCAAAGTGGCATTTAGACTCGCTTTATCAGGGTGATAAGATGAAGCCTTGAACAATGTCCCCTTTGGCACCAATCGGCCAATGCATTGACGAGTGGCTTGACAGAAACGATCCACAACTTGGATTCATGGTTCGTTGTCAACACTGACTGATCCTGCGCGATCTTCGGCACTGTCTGTATTCGCTGCTCCCTTCAAGAGAGTCGTGAAAACAGACTGCCGGTCAGATTCGTACGAAACTTTTCCTTCTATTTTACACACCGATCGAGGAGATTATGGAGGAGGTGCAATCAGCCGTCACCTGCGGATGGAATCATTCACCAGCCAGCATTTATCAGTCACCCGCCGGCCACTCGGAAAAGCTCTCAGGGGCCAGACGGGCCAGAATGTCTACTTATTAATGATTTGTAGCAGACTGAACATACTCTGCATTTGGTCACACAACACACACAGACACACAGACATACACACACACACACACGCTCGAGCGCAACCTGACATTTTTCACCGTGTCATGTGCCAGATGGAAAACTGGAAAAATTGGAAAACAGTGCGTATGAGCAGAAACCTTGTATTTGTGACTAAAACTACCAATCATTCACATTGATACATCAAATGTATTGCATATATATACAATTTACATATACATATATACATGTTGAAATCTTGTTTGAGATATTTTGGCTAGTGTTTTAGTGGGTAATTTTAGAACTATTTGCCTTGTTGAAAAGCTCCTGTGGTGACATGCTGTAGCTCTGATACTCCTATGTGGTATTTACAGTATTTAATGAATTAAATTAAGCTTATACTGTACGCTTAAGCTTGTGTTTTCATATATATTGTAATTGCTAGAGGCTCACACCATGAACCAGATGCTGATGCTCTTAGTGGGTTTAACTCCACAGTACAACATTAATATTTTTAAGTTTTTTCTAAATGTCTAAACATATTTGTTCACAGTTGTTCTGCTCACTACATTGCAGGTTTGAGAGGGTTTATTTCCGTTTCAATGTTCTTTCAGGTAAACTGAAACCAAATCAGTTTTTATTATTCATACTTTCAGCCATGCTGCCAACTTTTTTTCCCCAGACGGCTCGTGTGGAGCTACTTTATATTTGTGACAGGCCGACAGATGATCAAGCCGGGATACGGTAGTTCCGTCTCCAGAAACACATGGAAGTGTCCACACTGTGTCTCCGTGGCGGAGGTTTTGGGTGTTGGGGGGGGGGGGGTCTCCTACCTGTTTGAACTGCTCCTCGTAGGTCCACTCGTGGTGCTGGGACTGGTGGTGCGCCGGCGGGGACTCCGCGCGCCGGCCCGGGCCAAAGGCCGTCGGGACCCGGGCCATGAGATTCATTGCCGCACTCTTCGGGGACAGACACGCACCCTGAAGCGCAGACTGCTGCCGCTGGTAGTGGTGGAGCCCGACCTCGTCCCCTTCCTCCTCTTCGTCCTCCTCCTCCTCGTCCATAGCTTCCTGCTCCTCCACCATGTCATCCGCATCCCTGTCCTCCCCGTCCGGCTTGGAGCTCCCGTCCGCGTCCGCGCAGCCTCCCCTGCGGACCTCCATGTGCGGGAGCGCCCCTCCCGCGGAAGACGCGCTCACTCCGGCCGCCAGAGCCCCGCGCATCGCTGCCTGGTAGTGCCGGAACGCTAGGGCTTGCTGCTGGATCTGGGACTCCACCATGGAGCGGAGGTCCTTCTCCTTCTCCGCCTGCCGCAGCTTCTCCTCCAGGGCGAGCCGCGCCGCCTGCTGCCGCTGCAGGTTCTCCATCACCGCCTCGAGCTTCATGCCGCCGCTGCCGGGCTGGTGAGGGTGCGCGCCGGGGAACGGACTGAGGGAGGTGGCGGAGGAGGGCGCCTGGAGAGGGAGGCTGCCGGCGGACGAGAAGGAGCCCTGCTGCGGAGAGAGAGGGGGAGAGAGAGAGGGAGAGGAGCGGGGTCAACATCATCACAGCTCCCAATAAAAAACACTTGATCCGCTCGGAGTTGGCCAGCAAAGTTTCCGACCAGCTTCCCCGCAGAGCCGCTGCAAACTTCCAGTAAACTGCGGTCAAACTGTCCCGGCCCGAACTTCACAGCGTGGAGACCAAAACACAACGGCAGCCGAAGGAGAGGCGAACAGCTTACCAACGCGGATTTGGTTGCTATACTCGTGTTATCAACCATGCTTGTGTCGGTCGGAGGCGCAGAAAAAGGAGCGTGCGGGTCACAGCGAGTCTTCTGTCAGCGCAGGTAACGATCCGCATTCAGCATCCAGACGAGCGGCGGGGATAAACGCGCGGAATTGACTGCGTTGTCGGTGTTGATCGCAGGAGCCCCGAGCTGCTTTTGGCAACAAGTGGCAACTGTAGTGAGAATGACCTCTGGAGGCAGAGATCAGCCCTCCCGCTCCATCTGCTAACAACACGTCAATACTCAGGCGCACCGTCGGGCCGTTCAACACCCACCCGTCAAAGCTGCGGACTGCGAATCGGGGCTCGGTCACTCCTGCAAGCCCGACAGATCGGGGGCAGTTTAATTAATTCAGTCCATCTGAAAGTTGCGGGGGGGGGGGGGGGGGGTCTTCCTGGGAGCCAGCGGAGATCAAGTGAACGGTACAACTCGGTGACTACCCGTGCTTATTTAGGCTACTTCAAGTTTCAACTCCTGTAATCTGTCCACGTCACGAACCTCATGATAAACAGCCGGCAAGTCAAACTTTAATAAACCGATATTTGTAAAATTGCGCGCGCGCAGGCACACTACATTTAATGATAAAAAAAAAGAAACGTTCAAGCAGAACAAAGCGTTTATAGAGAGAGAGAGAATTAGGCCCATTAAAAAAAAAAGAAATCAAACTTTTTTTCTAAAATACAGATTTTTTTCCCTTTTAAAAGGATGAAGTGAGAATTCTGACCGGGATGTAGACGACTTGTCTTGAGCTTGTCATATTCAGATTGTATCTTGTGTGTTTGAAAGCTCATTATTTGTAAGGTTGAAACAAACGGAAGAGGAGGAGGGGGAGGAGGAGGAGCAGGAGGAAGGCGTTGCCCTGACCGTCACATCTACGAGGGTCAGTTGGACGAATTGTTGGTGGGAATAAATGACGATACTGCAAAAAAAAATTAACACATCTTTAAAACCAGAATTCTGTTTTTTTTTTACTCTCTCCCCTGTCCTCTTTCCGTCAAGAAGAGTCCAGAGTGTGACATCGAAACAGATTCAAGTGTCATTGTTGGGAAGGACCCGGAAGCCAAAGACCATCAATTAGCGACGAATGATAAGAACAGGAGAGGAAAGAGAACATTTCCAAAACAGGTCCGTCATGAGGTGATCCTCAAAAATCAAAGTAGTTCTTCTGAAAACTGGCCACGAATTATATCTTCTCCTCATCTTTCCTTTCAATTAGATTTCTAAAAATCACACAACAGAAAACACAGTCAAACTTAGATATTGAGATGTTTTCAAAATTCTTTAAAAAAAACGGCAGGAACTGGCAGACAATCACTCAAAAAAATATGGGGAAAAATGTAGAGAACCGAAAACAACTGTCCAACAAAACTGTTTGGTGATGGGATTCTACGTGAGGGTGCAACTTTTGAAGGGGAACAAATGATGCGGGAACAAATGATGAATTGTTGGGAATCAAGTTGACACAAAAGAACAACATATTCTAGAGGAAACAAATGGAATGGCAACAATTTAAAAAAAAAAAAGACAGGACATTGAATGGGAGATGAGGTGAAGATGTATGTTTCCCTCTCACACCTCTTCCTCACCCCAAACTGTAAAAAAAAAAAAAAAAAAAAAGACACATTCGTGCCGGTAAAGCTGCCTCCAATGCCTCGGGGCCGGTCGGGACAAACACACCGACGGGCACGTGGACACTCCGGACTACCTGTGGATCACCTGCGGCCGCGTGCACGGCGGCAGAAGGCACGTTCACAGCGGGGGCGGCTCTGTGACTGTAGCAGTTCTCCGAGCCACCGCAAGGGGACCTGTTTCACAACTGCAGGGCACCAATATTCAACAGGGAGACGATGCACACCTTTGATCTTGATTAGAAAAATTATGGGATTACAGAAGATGATTAAAAAATGAAATCATCTTGAAATTTTTATGGATGCAGCAGCTTAGCAAAAAAGAAATCCTGCAAATTTGATTACGATAGAAGTTGATATTCACTTTCCCTGAGTACTTTTAACCACTGAAAACTGAAACAATGACCCCACTACAAGATGCAGCAGGGAGTTGTTACATTATTTTTTCAGGTGATCTTTGTTAATTATAAGAAGTACCAAAAAAGGCCCATACCAGGAAAAAGTTCCTTCACCATTGGAATTGTGTTGAAACTGCAGCAGTGCTTTTAAAAGTTCAGGGTAAATAAATAATAAAAAGTCCCCGTAAAAGCCAATGAAAGGAAAAAGGTGTGCATGCATACAGCACTGGGTCTGATTTCAGTCACACAAAGTTTTGTAGCAATAGTTCGAAGATAAATCACATGAGCTCGAGGTGTTAGTTGAGCTACGAATGGTCCGGCTTCAAGCAACATTTCAACACACTGACTGAGTGTCCAACTCCGGTTCTGAAGTTCCGGCATCCAAAGAGTTTCCCGGCTGGTTCTTTCAACCACCGACTGACCGTGATCCAACCTGCTGGAACAGGACTTTCACCTCTGGGTTGTTCTGTCATCTTTTAGCTCAGGACCAGGATACTGAATTATGTAGACTTCCATGATAATGACTTTAAGTCCTGCATCAAGCCATATATGCACGCACGCACACACGCACACACGCACGCACGCACACACGCACACACACACACACGCACTCACTACCAGACCAACGTCTCTGAATATTCCACATTCTCGCTCAAGTGTGATGTCAATAAGTTCTATTTTAACGTGAGTGTTACAGCAATTCATCTGTGGCTAAAGACACCTGTCCTCATAAGCATCACAGAACATTATAATATGATACTAAATTCACACTGTGACCTGGATGTTGTGTCACCTCTGACTGCAGCTGGGAGTGCGTGCTCTCATGCTGTTTGGCCTAATGGTGTTGCCGTACCGAGGTTCCTTTGATGGGGGACTGGCGACCACATTCGGGCAGGTGATCCAAATCCAGTGGTGAAAGTGAGCACCAGTCTCCAAAACAGCAGAAAATATTTCCATTAAGTGACAAAAAAAAGTGCTAGCCGAATTCAGAAAGTCACCAGATTTACCAAGGAAGTTTCCGTGTTGGCAACATTGATCTTCTGAAAGAATAGGAAAAATAAACTGAAAGTTGTGCCTTGATTGTTTCATAATGAATAAACGGATGATGTTGATCACTTCTTCCTGCTTCTTCTCAGAAGCATCAATAATAATATAGTGTAGTTTCATTCACCTGTGTTAGTGGTACCAAAAATGTTCCTCATGGTCAAAACTGGCCTGCAAAGAGGGTTCAGTCTGACCTACGGAGTGATCTTATGAGGCCTGATAATGATGGAGACATCATTACGTTAAACTTAGATCTGCACTTGCTATCAGGGCGTGTTTCACAGCCTTCATAACATAGAATTAGTATGACTTTCACCCTCCTGGCTGGTCCAAACAAATAAGGTGCGATACTGCAACAGTGCAGTGCGATGGGTCTGAACGGTATGCGTGGGGGCACGACGGATGTAGCTGTCATGGGTACGCAGAGATTTTCTTGTGAACGCTTCACAGACTGCAATTCGGAACTGATCACTCGGAAATCTGACAGCGGTCAGAGGCGGAAGACTCTCATTTTGGACTAAGCTCTGTCGAGTTGGGTCGGGTTGCATCAGGTGCGGTTGGGTCAAGTGAAGGTGTGTGTGTGGGTGGCGGGGGGGGCTTGACTGTCTGTGCACAGTCTAATGCACGTTCCTGCTGTGTGGTTGCGTGTTGTGCATTTGATGGTCACTACCACCTTAGCCGCTTGTTCGGTAGGCCAGGCAGATTCTGACCCTCTTCATCCTCCAGATCACACCAGCCTCTAACCTCCTCATGAAGTTCGGGGGGGGCGCCGGCGGCTCCAGAGACAAATTCCTGGCGACTTCCAGATGAAGGCTTATCGAGCGGCCCCCGCTGCACGCCTTCAGCCATGGAGAGGTTGACCCCTCCATCCTGCCAATCATTAACCTCCAGGGATTGTTGACCAAATCGCAGGATGCGATCAATTGCCTCACAACTGTCACACACCGACCACTTCCACTAATGATGACAAGCTAATTAGTTGTTTCTCACTGCAAGGGCATCAAGTCTTCAATAATTTATGGAGGCTTTTTTATTCTGCGGAGTATAAAGACCGTCCTGGGGTGGAGAAGGAGGCTCTGGGATCCTTTGTTCATTGTCACTGCTTATTTCAGCAAGTGGGACGACTCAGAAAATCATAATCCAACTTGAGCACAGCCCACAATGATCAATGACAGAAAAAAGTGAGATTTTGGATTCATAAAGTTATATCATTACCAAAACAGAGCCACACAAACTGCTTGCGACATTCACTGAACGGAACAATAAGGGCCTTAATTGTTGTGCATTGGTTCTGTGTTGCTGCATCGTCCTCTCCTCCTTTTAGTTTTGTTGTAATAACTCCATTGCTCGTTTTTGCCAACCTCCTTCATTCTTGCTGTTGAGGTGTGAAACTTGTGATCCACCAAAAGGTCCCATCATGGTTCCCAAGAGGATTTCAGTGCAATCTGCAAGTTAGAGCCAACTTCTGTTGCCAATTTGTACATTTGGAAAAAATTGACAGAGTTCATCTTGCCCTCAGTTAAAGATAAGTGTAGAACTATGTTACTTGAAATCAAACTTGGCTGCATGTGGCCCCCTGATCTAGAATGAATTTGACACCCCTGTGGCAGAGTGATTCGTCATTGCCTCTTGTGATGCAAAGTGGCTCCCATGAAGGGAAGGAGGGTGAACATGCAGCCTTCCGGGCACGGACTGGCACGCAATGACATGGTGAACGGAACTTAGGCAAGGGGAAATTTAACTCGACACTGGATTTGTCTTTAAAATAATGTTCGATGTGGGAAGTAAAATCAAATCGTAGAATAAATCCCTTTCTTTATTCAGCAGACTCAGACGTTCTTGTACGCTGACTTCCAAAGTTGGTTTGTCCTTTAAATACTGCGATGGTACTGCTGCTCAGCCGTCGGCCGTGTTGGATGAATGGACCGGTGCTGCCACCATGTGGCAGAGCGTGGGATCACATACATCTCAGGTATCTGCACTCGCCGGCCAAGTGACATGAGAGACCGACCAGCTCCTTTGCTTGTTGCATTTAGCTGTTACTACGTTCACCTTTATACCTTGTGTTTAAATCCTTCGTCACGTCTTAGTCAGTTGCTCCCCGTGGTTTCCCTCAGAATTAAAAGTATTTTCATGAGGCTGTTCCAGCAAAAGTTCTGTGTCAAAATATGAAAGCAACGTGTGAAAAATGTTGAATGAAAATGGAATCAAAGTTTTGAGGGGGAAAAAAACTTTCTGAAAAAAGAAAAGAATAATGAACGCCAAAAATCATTATCTAAAGATATTATAAAAAGAAAAAAGCAAACTGTAGAAATTAAAAATAAAGCTAAATACCCAAAACGCTACCCAAAAGGAAATGAAATAAAAAGTGTGATGAGATTATCTCTTTAATCTTTTCTGTTCACTTGACACAAACGTCTAACGCGTGCTTATATTTTCATTTTACTTTGAGTTTTTCAAGTCATTCCAAATAGTCTGCAAAAAAATGCTTGAATCTTCCTTCTCTGTTAAAATGTCGTCACTGGCAGTAAATCTGTTTTATGAGAGTAAGTTTTAACGGGATCCATAGCATTTTAAAAACACCCACAATGTACTAATCTGCGTTGCTTTTACGCCACGTTGATACACAAGAGGATGATTTGGATAATTTGCCTTAAATTTAGATAAACAAAACAGAAACAGAAGTGCTGTTGATGTTTTTGCTTATTATCTTAAAAAGAAAACGTCCAGATTGAAAAAGGTTTGACGTGTCAAATTTTGGACTGATCCACTTCAGTGAAATGTTCAAGGGGATGCCTCAAGATAGCATGGGTCAATCTTCTGTCCAAGGTTTCAGTTTCCTCTTTATAGGTACTAATAGGTCAAACGGCGGTGCTGTGAGTGCACCCTCTTGTGACATAAAATAGTATTGCAGGGCCAGACAGCCAAGGCTTTCCAATACCAGCTCAGATTGTTTTTGTGACTGTTGACTTTTCAGTATGGAAAACTCAAGCTGGCAACAAAAGCAAATTTGGCAACTTCAGGCCGGTTTGTGATGCTCTGAACTTTAAACACCAACCAATACAAACAGTCCGACGAATTTCGACAGTGGCACAGAAACAAAGTCTCAATTGTCAATAAACGGGCTGAAAACTTTTGTTTTAAGTGCATCACTCAGGGTTGACTTCCCATTGATGTTGGTGTCAAATTACAAGCACTTAATAAACATCTGAGCAGTTCTTTGAGGGCAGCCAATCAGAAGACGGCAGGCTTTATTGAACGAGGCCTTAACAGTAGTTTTCAGAGAGACAGTAAAACGGGTTGAGGGGGTGTCAAACACATTATGGGGTCAGGGGCCAGAAGTCATGTTATTGGATCGCAGCTGGGCCACAAAGGGACAGTCACAGCAGCACCGACGACATAGCTGAATTTGTACCTTTGGTCAAGTGCAAAAAAGGAGTACATACAAAAATATTTACATTTAATGCACTTCTTTATGAAAACTAAAAAAAAACAGAGGGTGTTCTTTTGTTGCAAAACATTCAAAATCCATCTTGTAAAGTTGGCTTTTTCTTTCTTCTTTTTTTCCCCCTACAACAGTTGGTGAAACCCTGCAAGCGTCTCAGGCAGATTGTTAGACCGGCTCTTTCCTGCAGCCTGAGCATGCAGACCCTTGTAAGGTCTCAGTGTCGTGTCCTGTCTGCTGGTGAGGCCAACTCTTACAAACGCAGAAGATATGTTCAGTGGAACATGGGACAAGGAAAGCTTCACATCTCTCTGACTCGAGGAAAAAAACGAAACAAAAATTGACCGAGAGATCGTGTCAATCAAATCGATTGGACCGAAACTGAACTTATGAAGCGACTGTCAGAGAGAGGGAAGGAACCTGCTGGGAGGAGGCAGTATGGCGAGGTCGACGAGGACCAATGGGACTCTTACCCTTCACGACTCTCCTCCATGTGAGGACTTTAAATATTATTGCTCTGACAATGGGACAAAGAAACGTGTCAGGAGAGTTGCCCTGGGACCACACGCTACTGACCCACAGCGGCTGAATTCAATGAAAAACAAAACAAACTTTACATTACTGACCTTCCATTCATGTATTGGTTATAACCAAAAGGTAAAGAGGGCAGAAACATATACAATTGTAAAAAAAAAAATACAAAAAAAATACAACAACTGAAAAACAAGAAACCGACCCGTCCACAGTGCATGTGGAGGCGGCGCTTCTCCGCAGCGAGCTGTCTGTTCAGCAGTCTTTTTCACAGGAGGTGCTGCCATGGACGCCACGCGGACACTTCTGGCTTTGCTCGTTTCAGTTTGCCTCCCCCTCCGAACCGACTTGTTCAGAGATGACGAGGCACACAGTTCAGGTCGAAGAGGCCC
>JASSRZ010000011.1:119460-138255 GCA_032164315.1 Malacoctenus gilli
CTCGTTTCAGTTTGCCTCCCCCTCCGAACCGACTTGTTCAGAGATGACGAGGCACACAGTTCAGGTCGAAGAGGCCCGCAACAGACCCCAAGTCAGATTTACACATCGACGTCAGCAGACAAATTGATACGAATGAGGACTTTGATGATCTTGAGAATGACCACAGGCGTCCTCGTCTTTGACCCATGAACCTGAAACGTTCCACACGCAACAAAAAAAGCTTCTGCCCGGCTTCCTGTTGGTGGTAAAACACAAGAACGAAACGCTGCCTATCAGCAGCGCCTGGAGTGTCGACAACATTTGTGCACAATTCTACCAATAAGTGTACTACTGTTGACTGTTCGAGACTATAATGTCGTCTGTAAACTCGATAGAAAACGGCAACATTTAAGGCGAGGAGGGGCATTGCAGTGACCCCCTCTCATGCTTCTTTAATCGGACTAAAGTGTAAAAAATGTACACCTTTAACTGTATAAAGTACGATAGATTTGAGAGGAACCACATCTATGCAATGGGCTGTGGGGCTGAATCACAGTTGCCTTTTCAGTGCTTGCCATCTGCAGGTGCTGGTGCTGATCTTTTGCTGCCAGGTCAGCAAAAACTGTGTTACTCTTCCTGCATTTTTCTCAGTCACTCACTGATTGCTGATTGTTCCGTGAGCCAGGAGGCTTATTTGTGCACATGCTCAAAACAGTTCAGGTTCCTGGTATAGACAGGGGCTCCGCGTGCCGGAGGGAAACGAATCAACATCAATGCAGAGATTCGCGAAAGTAAATTCACGAACAGTTTTTTTTTTTTTAAATTAATGCATCAAGATGGATTAAACCACTTCTTTCAAAAGAAGTTGAACGACAGAACATATGCACCAGAGAACGGAACATAATGATGAATCCAAATTGTTACGTCTTTGCTGAAAAGCAAGATTTAAAAAAATGAAACACAAACAAGGGCAAAAAAGCCCGGATAACAATAATAACATGATCAAAAATGCTAAGGTCATCAAAGTGCTCATGGGTACCAATTTGGCTCCGTCAGTGTAAAAAACTGGGCGTGTAAAGTACGGTTCACCCGCACTACGACAGTAACATAACAACAACAGGCCTGAGAAGGTCCCATCAAAGGCCAATCAGTCTAGTGAAATGATATCCGATATGCCACCGTCGGGGCCTCCGCAGCCGCTGCCCCCGCCCCCTCCGCCCCCTGTGATGACCCGAGTCTCGTGGAGGGAGCTGGCGGCGTGGCTGCTGGTGTCGTAGTGGGCGCTGGAGGACGAGACCAAGGCGGAGCTGGTGCTGGCTGCGGCGGCTGCGGCAGCGGCGGCGCTCTGCATGCTGCTCGTCAGGTTGTCCAAGAACATCTGGGGCCGGTAATGCTGCGGAACCCAAAAACGAGACGTTGGTGCGTTCACTTCTGTGGCACACTTTGGAGGTCTACGTCTGGTGGCTGCAACTCCTCACCGCTTTCCAGCGAACATTAAATTAAGACTGAATCGTTTACTTGAGTGTGAATGCATCCGACCTCTTATAGACAACCAATGGGAGGAGCTAATCAGCGAATTGAAGTCAACTGACTTTATCGGTCAGTCGTTCTAATTCACTTGGTCAGAACAAATCAAACCCACCTGAGGATCTGCTTGAAGTAAGGAAAATAATTCCAGACCTGCAAGTTGAAAGGGAAAAAGGAAAAAGAAACGTGAATATTCCCAGCTCTAATGTGTAGGCAGTGTGAACAGTCTTGTATCCGACCCACTCACTCTGCATGTCCGTGGGGATGGTGGCCAGGGTGGATGGATGGAAGGGCACCGCAAAGTCAGCCAGCGATGAGGTGAGATACGACGGGTCCAGCGCCTGGACGTTTGGCACGCGCGCTGTGGGCTGGTAGGTCAACACTCTGAGAGACAAACAGGCACAGGCAGAGTGCGCTTTAATGCCGGGATGGCATTACCGAGCTTTTAGTCTGATTAGACGCTCCACATCAGACATCTGAAAGTTGGGGGGGGGGGGGAACAAGGTCCCCCCCACTCGTAATGGGAGGATTTCTGTTAATTTTCAAATCACTATGAGCAGCCATGAAGGAAAATTAGAGCGGCAGCATCAAACAATCAAAGTTTAATGCAGGGCAATTCACTCCAGGATCGGAGTGACTGGTTTGTGTCGAGGTAGGAGATGAATACGAAAGTGATGGTTACGGACGAAGGGATCTGCGTGCAGTCCCATGTTCAGTGGTTTGCTCACCCCTTGGCATGCACCTCCTCGCTCTTTGAAATGTAGACGCAGCGTTTTTTCAGTGGTGGGTCGCTGTCCTCTTCATCGTCTGATGAGGAGGAGCTTTCCAGAGTCAGATCGATCACGTCGGCCTTCTTGGTGGGGCTGGGCTCTGTGGAAGGAGGGACCACTGAAGGCTGCCGCAGAGGAGGCGAGGCTGCGGTTCGATGGGAGAGAAGGTGTGAAATGGTCAGCAGATCCATAGAAGCACCAAAAAAAAAAAAAAAAAAAAAAAAAGATGAGACCCTCCATGAGGTAACTTAACAAAAGAATGTATCATTGACCAAAAAATGACCCAGAAACACCCCCCCCAAAGTCATCAGGTAACTTCAAGCACAACCGTGTAATTCTGCAATTCAGCATCGCAACACCGCTTTGGACCACCAGGCGGTGTCATACGTCAAACGAATGCTGAATCTTTTTGCATTGCCTAGAGGCAAGTAGCAGCTAATAACAGAACCGGTGAGACAACAACAACAAGCTGAAGATTCCAGAAAATGCAGCAATGACGTGAGACTGACAACACTGCCAACTGTTGCACAGAGGAGACATAACAGAGCAGACAAATTACTGACAAACTCATCTTTATAGACAGCAGGAGCAAGTGAAATGCTGCTCAGGCATCAACGTGATGGACTCACTCTCGATCTTTGGAACCGACTGAGAGGAGACCTTCACAGATTCTTTCTTCGGTCTCATGGGGCACCAGGTTCCGTCCTCCTGAAACTTGATCTCATCAACGTCCGAACAGTCATTCAAGATCTCCAAGAACAAGCTGGTAAAAAAAAAAAAAAAAAGGATCTCTCTCAGCGACAAGCACCAGCGTTTCCCAAGTAAAAAGACAGTAAGCAAAGAAAACTGAGGACATGAAGAAAAACTATCAAACTAAGTGCTGGGGAACACCGAAACAGGTGTGAATTATTGAGCGACTCTGTTTCCTGAACTGACCCGTCGATGATGAGGCTTTCGTACGCCGCCTTCTTGTCGCACACAGGACAAATCCAGGTGGGCTTCTTTTCATTCATCTGCAGGTACAGTGCTGCATCGAAACACTGCAGGTGGGAGCACGTCACCGCTCTGCATGGCACCGTCAGCCTCATTTTACCGAGCTGCAGGGCGGCACACGTGCAAAGAAACAAATGTGACAAGTTGTACCGAAAGACGTAAAACCTGCCCACAAGCAACACCTCAAAACACATTAAAAAGAGCATGTCAAAGTCGTTTGATTTCACATATTCAGAAGGTTGTCCAGTGGGAACAAGCAGGATCAAACAAAATGAACCACTGAAAATTATGTCCCACTTTTCCTACCGTTGCTTCTTGTTTTCTTATTCTAACAGATTTTGGACCAGTGATGAGTTCAGGTGCTTCTGATACTGAGCTGTTTTGGGCTTTTTCTTTTCGCTTTTTAGTCATTGTTAAGCTCTGACACCATTTAGAGGTTGTTGGATCTGACCTCGTCCGATCTGTGGACACGTCAGGCTTAGGTTCCGGGAACGACCTAACACAGTCTGAACCGGCAGCGACGCGTCACTTACCGGACACATGAGGGACACTCGAAGGCTTGTCGTGGCAACCTCGCTGTCTGGATCAGCTGTCAGCTTCTCCTTAACTGCAACAAGACGGCACGAAGTACAAAGGGCGATTTTACCATCTCGTCCTGGAACGTAAACTTGGCAGAGTGAAACCCTGAGAGGCTACGCGGAGCTTTCTGAGACAATCACCTGACGTGGCTCAATCTAAATGGACCCTGGTGATGCCGAAAGTGAGCGCAGTTGCAGTCAGTGGGTCAGATAAATGACGAGAATGCTCTCGTGCACGTTTGGTAGAAACAAATCACTCTAGGAAGAAGCTGGTTGTAAACTTACTTAGCGCTCTGGAGTGGTCTGGGTTCCTGATTCCCTTCATTCTCAGCCTCTGCAGGAGAAGTGGCGACGTCAGCTGCCTCACCAGATAAACAGACATAGAATAGGTCTGGAAAAAAAACCAACAAAACATATTGATTCCCCAGAAACCAAACAGAAGATCAACAACTTAGAAGTGAAATCTTGAGGAAAGTCTTACTTTTCCTATTTCTGGAGCCCATGTCACTGAAATCTGATTGGGCACCGCTGAGGACAGCCTGACGAGGGAGGTTATGTTGAGAGGTCGCCCTGGTCTCTTCTGTTCGACGCCATTCTTTGGAGGAGGCGCGTAACCCTACGAGGAAATGAGACTTCTGTGAGCATCTTTCACGCTGGACGTCTCAGCGGAGTTTGGTTCTGGACTGAAACTGATACTTACTGGCAGGGGAAAGAGTTTCCCATTGACCTTTATGCAAAGACTGTTGGGGTAGTTATCTTCTTGGGGACAACTCGTCTCTGACAAGCAGAACCTGACAAAGCAACGCAACAGGAATAAACTTGATGACTGAAGCTGAGCTGAAGTCGCACAAGTTAGTGGGAGGAAGATGCTCTTTAATCTGGAGACTAGCACTGAGAAAAAAACCCACAGAAGCAGCAACGTAGCTGTTTGTAATTTGTAATTGTAGTCTATTACTGCCATGTTCTGTAACCATTTCTGAGTTACTTGTCACAAAAGTCTCTACATCTCACCTCAGTTGAATTTGAACCATATAGTCTCTTCTTCCACCTGGTAGAAAATCCCTGCGAACACAAACCAGCTTCATTAGACTCGTGTTTTTTCCTGTTTTTGGTGTGCAACATTCCACCCATCACCAAGGAGACGTACCGAGATATGCAGACTTCTCGGACTTGTTGTGGTGTCAAAGCGAAGATAAAATATTTTTCTTGATGGTACCTCTGTGCAGTGCTGGCTCCTGGAAAAACAAACAATGACCGTTAGTGTTGAGGTTTCTCATTGGTTAATGGCCTGTTTTGGTCCAGTTTCTGTGAAAAACTGCACTGAAACAAAGCAAAGAGTCTTGTTTTTTTTGGATGGTTTTTAAACTGCAATTTTGAAACAAACAGCGTGCAGGAATGCAAAATACACTTGATATGTACCATAACATATTTTACGGCACATATCAAAGATCCTATGTGTCGTGTTATTTCTCCACAATTCTTGCCAGTCAAATATCTGTGACAACATGATCAATAAACTGGCAATTACCTGCACCCACCACAAGCTGTCCTACATCTAAGGAAAAAGCAGAATATGAAGGCAAGTCACAAAGTGTTGAAGAGGTTTTTACTGACACCTAGCTTGTCAGATACAGTTCTTCACTACAGCCACAGGTACAAACTGAGTTAGGCTTATCCTAATAAATCACCGTGTGGATTTCTGTTGCCTCCTTTTTTGCCTGAACTCAGTCAAGCTGGACTTGAGGCTGATGCATACCTGGCAAGAAGCAAGAAATTTCGTGAGGGTTTTTTTTCCGTCTGGTCTGTTTGTACTTTTAAGGATTGGTGATGAGAATTCTGTGCCGGGGGGGCTGGACATTGAAAGAGCAGGGAGATTGGAGGGAGAAGAGGGGGGCATCTTTGCTTTTACAATGTGCGAATGCCCCACAAACGGTGAAAAAAGGAGAACACCGGTTGCACAAACGATACAACAACAGTCAGACAGGATAGACTGGTTGAACAACTCTGAGATATAAATGAGGAATTGCAATTTCTCTCCACGTTGGAGCACATCGTTGATTCCGCATACATCCCCACGTCAGGGCCAATCAAGACTCGGGACAAGTTTGCACTCCTCGCGTGCAATCAGCACCCAGGAGCAGAAGCCCGGGTGATTGTGAGAGAGGCAGGGAACCAAGTGATATCAGTCTGACCTTGACAACATCACGCTAATAAAGTCCTCACTTCTTGCGGCGTGTGCATCAGCTTTTCAGTCTGCAATATTGAGAACTATTACTGGAAAAGCCTGCCATTCGGTCTTCAGGCTGAAGAGGAAACACCCAAGTTGTCACTGGACTGAGCTGTACTGCTGCGTTTGACTTAAGTGCTTTGCACTTTCGTGAAGGTTCTCATATTGCAGAACATCACTGCTGCCCTGCAGCCTGGCTCACTCCAGTAACTTCCTGTGGTTCAACAGCATGGCTGCATGGTTAACGTTCCAGGCTGCTGAGCCGACCGGCCTGCACTGCACACCTTTCAGCTACTGGGAGTATTTGACAAAAATCAGGGTAACTGAGAGAAGGGGCTGGCAAGAATTTGGAGGCTGATCAGGCAAGAACAGCAAAATGATTCACTTCTAAACAACAGGAACTCAAACATCGCCGAGTGTCAGTGACAACAGAGCTCCAGCCAAACATTCGGCTGGAGTCATGGAGGACTTACCGAGACTCGAAGGCTTGATGAGAACGTCGAGCACGTCGTAGAAGGGCAGAGCCTTCATCTGCACGTCGGGGTGCACGGGGGGGATGAGCGGGGCCGGCTGCTGCAGGTTCATGCTGGCTTTGGAGCGGTGGCGTTCGGCTTTATTGCCAGTCAAGAGGTCGAAGTCTGCGTTACAGAACTGACTCCTGCTGACAGTCGGAGGTCAGGAGTGAGTCAGGAGGGCAAGGGGAACCAGATCTCTCTCTCCAGATGCCGGCATGCAGTACCACAAGAATGTGTGAGGATGCTGATGCCACTGACAGCTTCGCTGCTGAGCTCAATAAGAGCAGACCAGAGATGCTGAGGTGGGATTACTAATCTGTGATCGTAAAGTGGACACATTTCAGTGTGTCAAGCACTGCTCGATATGCCATCATGTTGGCATGGCGAAGACGCTTTCAATAGCTTTCAGACCATCAAAAACACAGATTAACAGCATTTACGATGTGAGCACAGAAAGAGCAAAACGATCATCTTTGAATCTGAATCCGAGAGAGATGTTGCACGCTATTCTTCTTGAACACATCACAATCCCTTTGAGACAAAGTAACTGCACGCTCACGACGGCTGAGAGCCACACAGGGAACCAAACAAAGATTCAAGACTGACACATTGTGCTCAATGCACTAGCACAACAAAGGCACCGGCCTTGTGTTTTCTGTCGTTCACTCGCGTTACAGTGTCACCAGAAGCGCAAAAAGCTAAACTTAAGTTGGTAAAATCGAAGGCAAACGTGGTGTAGTTTCATTACACTTTGTAGTTCATTGAAAAATTGCCACCAAATCACATGCCAACCTCGGCTGACTTCGTGGAACATCGCGATATTAGCCGAGTGTAAATCCAATTGTTACGGGTCCTATTAATTTCAAGCTCCTTCTGCTGTAACCATGCGTGGATTTGAATCGTTGTACAGTGGCCGGTGTGGCCAAACTAAATCGCTACTGCAGTCCAGTTGATTTCGTTTGAGTTTCAGTTGTGAGGAGATCTATTCGCGATTAGCTCCCCATAAACTGTTAGCATTGACGCTAAACACTGAACAGCAAAACGATGTGAATCGGCAACGCTCGCTCCCGCCTGCCGCTCCCTCCCGACCCCTCGCCTTTGGTCCAATATTACTCAGTTTACCCGCTGCTGGTCGTGGTTGCATGTCGTGGGGTTCAACAAAAGCCAGTTACAGTCAGTGTTTTTCTTTTAGCCTACCCGAAACTCCCCATTCTCCGCCATCTTGTTGTTCCGGTCATACCCGCCCAGCACAACAACTTCCGGGTGATTTCGCCCCGGGTGAACGGCAAAGCGTCCCGTGTCTTCCTCTCCATGTTTGCGCTGCCGACCTGGCCGTGAGCCTCAGACCCCGTCATACAAAAAAAAAAAAAAAAAAACAGCCCCGCCCCCGTCGCCTTTGTTCATTTATTGTCACAGGAAATTTAAGATACAAATCACCGTTTTTATGTTATTAAAGTCCTAGTTCTAGATACTCAACACTTAATGAAAATGGTTATAGCAAAACTTCATTTGGTAAAATACATCAGTTTGTAACACAATGAGTCCCATCTCATCTCATGGTCATCACATATCACTACATCTGACACTCCATGTTATTGTTACTGTCTCCTTCATTCAGTGCTTCCCTCTTACAGCCATTCTTCCAAAGGATCCTCTGCTCTGAACTTTTATTTAGGAAATTTATTTTCCTGTTCTTCAGCGTGTCACCGCAAAAATGGAGTGTCTCCCTGCTGTTTGGCACAGAAATCTGTCAGCTGTTAACTGGCTGCTTGTGCCGGGACTAATGTTGTCTTCAGCCAGGGTGCCTGTGCTCGCTGCTCGCTACCGAGGGAATACTCGAAACATGTGTTGTGCAGTGATGTGCAAACCTTTGGTGGTGGCGACCCTTCTAGTGTGTCTGTGCATTGGCAATTAAATGAACAATAATGAACTATATTATAGACGACTGGAGTGTAAAGATAAAGTGCAACTCATAGTGAGAGACTGGCCCCGCCTTCCTCTACTCTGTCACCTGCTGGGCCCGAGCAGCACAGAACGGGACGGAAAGAAACTAAACAAGCTGGTCAGGAGGGCCAGCTGTATCCTGGGCTGTCCTCTGGACTCTGTAGAGGAGGTGGCTGAGAGGAGGGTGTTGGCCTGACTCACAACCATCATGGACAGCACCTCTCACCCTCTGCACCAGACGGTGGAGGAGCTGAAAAGTTCCTTCAGTGAAAGGCTGAGACACCCTCAGTGCAAGAAGAAGCGCTACCGCAGGTCATTCATCCCTGCTACTGTCAGACTATACAACAGCACACATACCTAACAACCGAAGCAAACTTTACCACTGTTGTAAAAAAAATTACACAAAAGGTCACTATTTTAATATTTCATTTAATTTCCTGTACATAAGATGACATATTTTTTAATTTCAATTTTATGTATTTCAACTTCTTTGGGGGTTTTTTTCAGTATTTTTTAAGTACTTTTTTTCCCCTTTTCCTTTCTTTCTGTATCCCCCCTGTGTGTTTTTCTCTGAAAGAGCTGCTGTACCAAGTGAATTTCTCCATTGTGAGATTAATAAAAGATTATCTTATCTAAAAGAAGTCAGACGTGGACGTTTGAGGGAAGAAGTTGTAAGTTTGGTGATGGGCAGCTCATCGTCCCACACTGACTCATTACCCCTCTTCAACCAGTCCACAGTAGCTTCTACTTACATACAGAGGTCAACCCCTCTGTCTCTCTGCGGATTATCTGCACCACCAGTGTTTCCCTTAAAGGTAGCAAAAAAGTTGTGAGCATGTTGCTCACAACTAATACTTATTGGATGTTCACCCATATTCCGACGAGCTACATCCAAGTTGGTGAACCTGTTGCTGAGAGAAGCTGCAACACGCTGCACGACACACATCAGCGCCATGGAGATGTCATGCACCAGAACCAAACCATTGTAGATCTGTGAGGGAGCAATATGACAGATTGTAAGTTTGCAGGTCACAGGAGAAGGTGAGCAGAGCCAAAAACTCCTGGCTTTACCTCTTTTGTTCCCTTTTTTCTGTTAAAGTGATAAGATCCTGGGAGCACGGCGAAAGGCTCAAAGTAATCTGCATCCTTGAGGAAGTTCTCTCTGAGTGCAGAAACAAAAAAAAAAACACATTTCAAACCTCCAAAAGATTGAGAGAAAATCATAGGAAGAGAAAACCAATCACTTTAAGTTCATCAAAACTTTTTCACTCCTAGGTTTTTCTGGTGGTAAAAGGTGGTGAAGCCCACCTTTCACAGGGCCTGCTGAGGTCTGCAGGTTGAGGGATGGGGTCTCCCAGCAAGCTGTGCGCTGTCTGACACACTAACTGGGAGAAGGAGGTTAAGTTGGATCCGCCCTGGAAAACATTCACACAGTGTAAAATTCTACAATCTCTAGGAAAGCATCCAGAGGGATGAATACAAAGCAGAGTGAAAAGGGAAGAGCTGATAGTCTCTCTTTAAAAACAAACTTGATTACTATCTATCTATCTATCTACATCTATATCTATATGTATATCCCTTTAAAGGTCATAGTATAAAGATTCCGAGCAACATACACATATTTATAAATGCCAAGAAATGGAGATGTCTTGATGACTTTAAACATCCAACAGTATCAAGTTCAAAACAATATTGCAGCCATTGGCCAGCATGTACATGCCAGTAAAGTCACACTATCGACACGCTAGAAGAAATATATAGTTGTACAAGAAAACGTGAAGACCGATGCTCATTTTACCTTTTGAGTCCATGTTTTTGTTTGGCACGTAGAACTGCCATGGCCACGTTGTTGAGCACACCGAAACCACAGGCAGCAAACCACAGACCCATATTCCCCGCGCTGTGTATTCTGGGAACACACAGTAGTTTCAAGATGGCGGCGAGCAGGAGGCTGGCCAAGGTAAATCTCCCGATTGCGTTATTTTCACTTCATTTCTGACGGAGAAACACGCGCCCGGACGGACGCCTTCGTTCGGAGCTTAAACGGGCGTGAAGCAATGTAACAGTGCGGGGGGAGACAACTGGGGAGGGGGCGTTTATACCCGTAGACGCAACAGAAATGAGAGGTCACTGCTGTCCACCTAGCCTAACAAATATTACCGTCAGACGGCAAAGCGGCCGGCAAATTAGGCCAGAGTCCCGACTAAGCTTTCCGGTAACCCGCGGGGAACACACATCGGCTTTTTCTCGCCGAAACCAAACGCGCGGTACACACGAAAGCTGTGTGACCGAGTTTACTGAGATTAAATGGGGCCAACGTTAAGACGCTGCGCGAATTTCCACGGCAGAAGGCGTTCGCTAATCAGCTAAATTGCTATCCCCCCCACATCTTAGCTGCGTTTCGGCTAGCTAGCCTGTGAGCCCGCTCAACTCCCGGTGAGCCGGGTTTTTGGAGTCCGTCATTAGGTAACAGCTATAGGATCAACTTCATGTTAAGTTTCCGTTCCCGCGAACCTGTAAACTGCGGAAATGTAAGCGAGTTTCGTTTTTAAGACGGAGCACATTGCGCAAGGTCTGGTTGAAACTGCTGTAGTGTTTGTGTGCGATTAGCGACACGCTTCCCTCGTCGCCGTTTGGACCATTTGTACTCTGGCCCAAACAAAACGCCACAATAGCCGATTTAGCTATGTGTTGCTGTTTTCTTTCAAGTGTTTCCAGTGAGTCAGTGTGGACTGGGGCCACGGGTGAGGCGGCCCTGCCCCTGCCTAACAAGCCGTCCAAACGTGAAGTCATAGAAGGGCTGCGCTACTTAGCAAGGTTCAGCGGAGTCGGGTTTATTTGGAGGAAGACGGAGATAAAACGAAGTCACCAAGCTGGTTATCTGCCGTCGCTGCTAACCCGTTCTACCAGTCCCAGATTCTTCATGTTCATGTGACTCCGACTCGGCGGAACTGCTAATTACATGCAGCATCACCGACAGCAGCACTGGTGTGCCCTTTTAATGTCGAAGGAAAGGGACTAGTGTAATCCTGATCTGCAACGCGAATGTACAACATCAATACTCTAAATACACATTTACTTTTCAAAGCCGCGAAGATGGTTTCTTGTTAACTCCTTAGTTGCTGATGATGACTTTCATGTGATGAAGAATTAGACTCTGTGGTTATCCCAGTAGTTTTGTTTTGTTTTTGGTGGTGCCAGTGTAACTACTGTTTTATTATTTCTGGTTTTTCTATAAACCATCTGAGGAATTCCTGTTGTTCCTGATTATGATAGCAAGCTTCCTTGTCAAGACAATGAGCGATTGTGGTGGAATCGGTGCTCCGTGTCAATGCTTTTTGACTTCTGTCAGGAGAGGAAAACTGCAATTAGTTGATATTTTCAGTATTTACTTCAAATCAGAACATCCCTTGCTAAAATCCCTGGGCTACTGGCAGCTGTTTGCTGGAAGAATGTTTTACTGAATGTTCAACTAAGGAGTGGTCTGAGATCCTGTACATGCACCACAAGGCATTTCTCGTTTAAATTATTACTTTTTGAGTAATTAATTTTTTTATTAGCCTTTTTCAAAACCTCCTCACTATGCTATTTCTGATTTTCTTCTCATGGTTGAAACATTTCTGAGACAGCCAATTGGTCAGAGGCGAGGCCACCTCGCACACAAAGTTATCTTGGTATGTTTTTACAGATAGATCAATATTTATCACTCTGTGTTCTTACCCTGATGCTGTCGGGTTGAAAGACCAACCTGACTCCAGCGTGAAGGTGATGTGGTTGTTAGTTTTTCCTCATGAAAGATGCAGTGGTCACGGTTTCATGTGGTGTGACTGCGTGTGGTCCATGTGTGCGGGAAAGTTACAGCACAGAAGTAATTCAGGGCAGTGAGAGCACATGGGGCTAATTGGGCTAATGGTTGATTGTGTCTTTGAATATCAGTTATTTATGTCCTCTCTAATCACATTTTCACTCTGCCTAGCTGACATACTTGAATAGCACAGCAAAACAAAGACACAGCTTCAATAGTTTTTTGTAAACAATGACAGACATGTGCATTACCTTCATCACTTTCCTCTTGTTCACTGTGTTCATTTCACTTTCACTTGGCAAGTTTTGAGCTGGGACCTGCTTTTGATAAAATCATGGGATACAAACAATTTCGCATTGATGATGATGAATACATTTGACTTCGACTATATTTTTCTCGCACAAAAGTTTCACCAAAAGAATAATTTAAAAAAAAAAAAAAAAAGATCAGAATCATCAAAGCTAACAACTGCTGCTTCAGAGATGCGCAGGTGGAAACTGTCAGTGTCTTTGTCTTGCTCCAACTATCTCAGCCCCTTTTTTTTCTCCTTGGCTGTCAAACTAACTCAGCGGTTCCACCAAACTAATTTCCTTCAAAAGAAGATGTAACTATCAGCAGACCCAAACAGACAGTTGCTGTTGTCACTTTGAGACTAATGGCAAAAGCGTGAGTGAGTGATTTGCACAGCATCAGTTTGTACAACCAAATAACTGGTTTAGGAACCCATGAAATAAAAACTACATTTTCCAATTTTTCAAATATTGCTCTTTTGCTTCTTGTGTTTATTTTCATTTGTGTCGTCATAATGCAACTCAGTCATTGACATCCAGCTGAAATGCTCATGTTGTGTGAAGCATTTAATTTTAAAAACATTACCAGCAGTATCAACTGGAGTCCTTTCACTCTCAAGGGTCTTCAAGCAGATGTTATGTTTTGGATTGAATGACGCTACTAGGAAGTTTTTGCTGTGGAAGCTGTGCCTTGATCACATCTGAAACACTAGCTGTGTAGAGCCTCGTCTGTATGAACAGTGTGACTTCTTGATCTGATCATTGAATGTTCACTCACACAACTTATGACAGCGGTTGCACTTGAACAATATGGGGTCTAGTGTTGTGCTCTAAAATCCTTCAACATGATGCCTGGGCAGATTGGGGATCAAACCGCCAACCTTTGGATTGACACAATTGCTCGATGAAATTTTACATGTCCACTTCGCATTAGCTGGAGGTGGACATAATGCCAGAATACAATATCTAAAAGGAGCTAACATGAACTCTATCATCTCCTGTATATTAGCTTAGCAACAATAATATGGATGGATGCAGTGTTTTTCAATGTAAGGGTCCAGGACCAGCTTGGAGATGGTCATGGCGATCACATGTGAGGTTTTCTCTTGATGAGACTCGCCTGCATAGACATTCTTCTCCTGACTAACATGCATCGTGTGTTTATCGTTTCAGGAACTCGACGAGATTCGCAAGTCTGGAATGAAAAACTTCAGAAACATTCAAGTTGAAGAGTCAAACATATTGTCATGGCAAGGGCTCATCGTTCCTGTAAGTAGCAGCCACCTGCTTCAATGGCGCTAACATTTCGACTCCAAGTTCTATGGTCCTCATTCCCCCTGTCGCTTACTTTCAGGACAACCCTCCTTATGACAAAGGTGCGTTCAGGATCGAAATCATTTTCCCCACCGAGTACCCTTTCAAGCCTCCCAAGATCACATTCAAGACAAAGATCTATCACCCGAACATCGACGAGAAGGGCCAAGTGTGCTTGCCCGTGATCAGTGCAGAGAACTGGAAGCCCGCCACCAAAACTGACCAAGGTGGGTGTCACTTCCTGGAGTGCATGTTTGAAAGTACCCCTTTGTCTAGGGTGGAAAATAAGTTGTAAAAGGGTTTGGATGGGGACTAATACCAATTTCGAGGGTCACACCACTTTGGTTGGGCCAAAGTGGGAATGTCAATAAGCAGGCTGAGATCGCTTTCAAACCGACTTCCATTCAGGCTATACTAAGTCGGTGGAGCATCATGTTTCTATGACCACATGGAGTGTGCACACCCCTGGAGTCACAGAATAGTACATTGCACAGAAGTCAACAACAGACACTGTAGTATGTCAGGTTTTAATGCCTGTTGTTGCTGTAGATCATGTTGTATGCGTGTTTCCCTGTGTAAACTTCACCGATTTCGAGTAAGAATGCAAAAATCAGGAGAACTTTTGTGATGTTCGATAAAGTCTATCTTCAATTTCACTGTAATTTCAAACTATCCAAAGAGGTTAATGTGAAACAATGTAGGACCAAACTACAACAATTTGATGATTATGATCATACTTATTTCAAAGACCAAGATCCCAAAAGTACTAACTGAAAAAGACTTTTGAAAACAATAATTCAGCCTCAGGCCTCGACTAACTTTGGTGAAAATAAGTTCAGTAATTTTTGTAAATCTTGTAAATAAACCAAAATAAGCAGCTGCCGGTGAAAGCAGAGCCTTCCTGGCAAAAGTAATAACTTTATATTTCACAAATTTAAAGCAGTCTGCTAAACACTTTTACCTTCCAAACTGTCTTTCTAAATGAACAACTTTCACTCTACGCAGGGCTCAAAGAAGGCCCCATGAAATGAAAGCAAGTCATCGACTATGCACGTAAAGTTCAAAAACAGTCCTACCCAAAAGACTGGATTGGAATCAGAATTTAAGTTCTTTGTGGGTCCAGGACCTTTGGCAATAGATTTCACAAGTAGTTCTCATGAACGTCTCAAATCGAGGGAGAAACTTTCGTGGTAGCTGCAGAGCTTTATGTACTCAGCTGTGGACTGGACGATTAGCTCAGCGCCCAATGTTGTTGTTGTTTTTCTCCTTGTGCTCAGCTTTTACAGTGCTGGGTGGAGCAATCCAGGTGACATGGAGCAAATAGAACCACCCAAATTTCACTCACAAAGTTCATTCCGTTTTTCATCTCCTCATTTGATTGCATTTGAATGAAGTGGTTGGAAGGCTTCTAGCCATTGGGAAGTAGAAAACTTTATCAGCATGACTGCAGAATGACATACGTATGCATCAGTCTTTTCACCTACTGTGAGCAAACGTTTTTTACTCGTGATGCATTTAGTCCAACATTTTACTTTGCGCTGCACAGACTTCCAGTAAAATACATCAACAAACACTCTGTGGTGCCTTTGTGGTCAAGGGATGATTGTTGACCCAATGAGAATTTGGAGCCCTTTGCTTCAGATCTCCACTTAAGTAATGAAAAAGGCTGGACTGTCTCATTCAACACACAGAAGCAGCATTCCCAGCACTGCGTTCGCATGTCCCTCTTTTCAAAGACGTGCTTTTGTCTTTTGTCTTTGGTTGAATGTTTGCTCACCGCTGAGCTTTGATAACGATGTCAGTGCGGAGACGACGGACAGACGACTGCTTATACATTAGCCCACTGCTCGAGGAACTGGTTGAATATTGCAGGGTCATAAACAGGGTTTATATGGGTCTCATGATAGGAGATGAGATAAATATCCAGTGAGCTCACACAGATGTCACAAACTAGTGTTAACAAGAGAAGCACGTCTGTGTTGGCAAACTGCTGCTTGGCACTGAAGACAGAGCTGCTGGGGCTAAACTAAGACAACAACCAGGCACTTTGGAAGGTAGTTGTTCTGTAAGACACCCATCCAGGTAGCCTTTGATTTATTGAGTTTTGACTTCACACAGTATGTAAACGTTACTGTGGGACGATCCGATTCACTGCAAGGTTACTATTTAAAGGGAGAAAGCTTCAATTAGGCCTCACTTCTCCATTTAAGTGTTCGGGTTTAGTTCTCCTGTGCTGGATGGTAAACTAGTTACCTCCCCGCGCTCTTCGTTCAATGGCAATCAGATCGATGTTGGGAGGCAAACAGCAGCTGTAAAGACGAATGCGGAACATGGCACACTGAGGTCAGAGTCCAAGCCAGAGTGCACTTCCAGGACGATATTTTAATTGTTCCAAGCCATGACACAAGTATTAAAGGTACCACCTGGATTGTTCATTCAGAATTTCAAATTGTGAGTTATGAATCATTTACAAGGCTACCAATTTCAGCAAGCCAACTCCAGCTATTCCAGTTGTTGAATTCTAGCATCTAGTATGCTCTGGGTTCATCAAGAAGAATGATGAGCTGGACTCAGATCAGAATGTATACAACAGTGACTCTTTTCTGCTACTTACAACACAAAGGTTGGTAAAATTTTATGTCACAGTGATTGCTAATGTGACTTGTGGTGTGTGTATGTGTGTTGCAGTAATTCAGTCCCTTATCGCACTGGTGAACGACCCGCAGCCGGAGCACCCCCTGAGGGCGGACCTAGCAGAGGAATACTCAAAGGACCGTAAAAAATTCTTGAAGAACGCGGAAGAGTTTACAAAGAAACATGGCGAAAAGCGGCCAATGGACTGATCACCTGGCTCGCGTGTAGCCCTCTCTCTGTCTCCCTCCCTCGCCCCCTTTCTCTTCCTCTCCTACCTCTCTTTCTCTCACCCACCCCACTGTATTCCCACCTCTTCCTGCCTCTCTTCCCTCTCGCTCTCACCTTACACACCTTACTCACTTGCTCTCCTCCTCCCTTTCTTGCTCCCTAAACAGCGCCACTTCCTCGTCCCCTCTGTCCTCGCAGCCCTGGAGCTGCTCTGCTGAAGCCAGGCACCAGAAGCCTCCACCTTTATTGTCCCTCCCTCCCTCACCTTTATCTGGGACTCTCTGTGGATCAGACAGCTTCCTCTCCCTCCTCTTCCTCCCTCCTCAGCCATAAGTCTCGACACCATTTCTAACTTTCTACTCTTTCTAAAAGTGAAAAATGGAAAAAAGAAATGCGAAGGGAACACCATGTTCAGGTGTAGAGAGAGGTGGGGGATGTTCAGTTGTGTGTTCACTTTCTGTTGGCTTGTTCCTTCTCTGTTAAACAACTCTTGTTTTCAATAGATCTCATGTAGACCTGGGTTTTTCAGAAGTATTTTCTATTTCAGGGCCTCCCCCCCGTCATAGCAACCTTTCCAACTCCGAGGCGACACACTGTAGCTAGGACCTGGAAGTGTTTCCCTTCCCTCGCCTCCACTGCTTGGAAAAAATTTGCACTGCACTCTGTGAAGCAGCCCACCTCCTGCCTCCATCCCACTACAATTAGCCTGCCAATCCAGGAAAAGCTTACAAATATCAGGTTAAACACAAAGCATTAGAGGAAAAAAAAGCAGATCCCCAAACACTCCAATCTTGAAGGAAGCGTAGACTTGCAGACACTTACCGAATTGGTGCAGCCACACCCCGACACATTCTTCCTCACATGTACTTTTGTTTCCCCAGAGACCAATTGCACAGTCAGATTGGGCTGAAAAACAGTTTTCTGAAAGACAAATGGCGACTGGAATTTGTGTGAACAAATTCAAGGGCCAAACTTAAAAAAAAAAAATAATAATAATTTCCCCCCCCCCCCCGGAAACATTTTGAAAAGTTAGCTTGCAGGTAATCCCCCTAAAACTAACCAGCTCCCCACAGCCCGGACAGTCCTGTGATGAGCCAGAGTTGCTCAAGCATTTTCGTCCGTTCACACTTTTCCGTTTTGTCGTTTGGACAGACTAGAAGCCAGAGTTGTGTAATAAACACTGAAGCCTCCAGTCTTTCCCAAATCCAAGAAAGAAGATGTAGACGTGACAGGTAGCAAGGCTGTTGTCAAGTCTTCTTCTCTCGTTGAACTGTGAACAGACTGGATGCGAGAGTGACTCTTACTTGTCAGTGTAGCATCAAATGTGATGGCAGGTGTCAGCGCTGGCCAATGGGTCGTTTATCTCTGGCTGGATCAAAATAGTCGCCTGCCTGGGCTGAGTAGATAGTTGATAGCTAGTCACTCGTTCGTCCTCATTCCTATAACAGAAAGTGAAGTGGCATTATCCACCATGCTGTCCCTGTTTACACCCGTCTTCATTCTGTTTTAAGTTGTCACGTGTTATGAGCTAGACGCGAGAGTGACTTCTTTTTCCCCCTGCGTTAAACCAGAAGTTTAGGCAGCAGCTGCTTAGACCATTAAGCTCTATTCCCCCCTCAGTGGCAGACTGGATGCTCGAGACGAATAGCTCTCCACAGTCAACAACAAAGAGCGAAGCAGCACACTCCCAAACTGTTAGACTCTACTCTCGCTTGCAGCTGAAAAGCAACCTCAAACCAAGACGAGATGCTGCAGTGACTTTTAAACATCTTCCAGTTCATTGATCAGCCCATTGAAGGAGAGAGGTGTGGAGGTCACGTGGGGGCAACATTTCCATGCATGTCACCCTGCTCTAGACACTAGGAGCCCCCTCCCCCCCCTTTGTAATCACCCCTCACCTTTAGAATCAGAGCTCCAGCTGCAGGCGGACCATCAGCTGCCCAACAAAAAGAGGGAGGACGGGAGAGGAGCAGGAGGAGGAGGAGGAGGAG